>JAMWYP010000199.1:887507-1215376 GCA_025563575.1 Acacia pycnantha | reverse complement strand
CATGTCTTGATTAACTGCACCAAAGTTGAACCGTACCTTCAGTAAGGATTTCATTGCATACTATATATTTCCTTACATTTTATACATACTCACATGTCATTGCATGTTTAATTGCAGGGAATTCAGGAGTCATGTGAAGCGTGAACTGAGGATCCGTACACAGACATCCTCTGAAATTGATAGAAAGGTCCACAGAGAATTCCGAGTTGGTTTAGGAGGAGAATAATGAACGACCACAACCCGCCCTCGCAGAGACGAGAGCTCGCTCCAGAGCCCTCTTGACCACGCCCTAAGATATACTGCATACAATGTCAATGGTTTTAAGTTTTGCACCGTCGCACGAGATCGTGATTGCGACCAAAACTCGGTGTATATGGCACGCTTGGGAGAGAGTTATGCGGCAGCTGATGTGAGAACATGCGTCGGTGACGTCCGTATTATGGAAAGTCAGCTTGATGCGGTCAAGATAAGTTACACAGTGCCTTTTCACCGTGACGTTGTTCAAGAAGCCAACGTGGTGAATACCACAACGTCCGTGGACTCGGTGACGACTTAGGGGATCACATCGTTGAATTTCTCCCGCCTATTCACATGGTGCCTGGCGAAGACGACGAGCCGTATATTCTTGCGTGAGAGGCCCATCGGGGTTTATTATGTGGCCGATAGAGGCACAAGGATTGGAATATGGTGGTTCATTTAAAGCCTCGGGACCTTTACGACATGGGCGATGGTGATAACGTCGCATACGATTGTGAGCTAGTTCCGACCCGCCCGGCAAGACTTCTTCCCAGGCAGGCGATGACAATTTACCTATAGTTCGAAGACGTTTTTAAATTTATGCTTTATAAAATAGTAACATTTAATTAAAGTTTTAATTGTGTTCAAACATATTGACCTCACGCGTAACATTTTATGCAAACTTTCCTTGTAGGGATGGTGAAGAAGATTGAGAGAAACACTTAATGCCTATCTTTGTAATATGAAATCTTTTTAATATTATGTTTTCAAAAAAACTCGAAATTACTTTGTAGCGGTTATACACTTAAAACCGCGACAAATTAAACCGCTACGATAATAGCTACAAAAACCCAAAAACCGCTACTAAATACAATAACCGCTACAAAAAGTGAGAAACCAACCGCTACAAAATGATCGCGCATACCCCACCATAAATACCCCCACCCAACCTCATTTAATATGCATCAGTTTCTTTTCTACCCACGTTTTCTCTCTGTCATCTCAAATATTTTTACGTTTCAGAACATCGTGAGTTTGAAAGGGGTAAGTACCGTGTGCTTGGATCAATTCTAATGTTTCTCATATATCTAATTTATAGTTCTTGTACTAATTAAAGTTTGTTATTTTGCGGTTGAACGGATATATCTTTCAACTTTCCCTATTCTTTCATATACATTATTTAATTGATTTGTACATATAATTTTTAAATATTGAGTATTGTTTTAATCACCTCATTTCTTAGTATTTATTCTACTTACATAATCTTATTATTTTGTTTCTATACATGCACCTTATATATTTAAATTTCATAATTTACTACCTTTTATTTTTAATAAAAAGATATATTAATAATAATTACTGAATTACGCCGATAAATGATATTTTTTTAAAAAACCGTAATGAATTTGTAGCGGTTACAATAACCGATACAAAATTTCAAATAAAATGGCGGGTTATTTGTAGCGGTTGTAGTAGCGGTTCCGAACCACTACAAATATTCAAAAGCACATGATGGCGGGAATATTTGTAGCGGTTTCAAACCGCTACAAATATTCAGATGGCGGCAAATTTTTTTTGGGAAAAAATGGCGGGAATATTTGTAGCGGTTTGTAACCGCGACAAATATTCAAAATAATAAAGATTTATGGTGCAAAATACATTATTCTGTAGCGGTTAAGAAATCGTTACTAAAACCGCTACAATTTTATTTGTTCTTAGCGGTTATGAATACGTTACTAAAACCGCTACAATTTTATTTGTAACGGTTAACAACCGTGACCAATGTCTCGAAACACACGTCAGGCCCGCTCATTTAGTGACGGTTTTGAACCGCAATGACGTTGTAGCGGTTTATGTGTATGTAGTATCGGTTTTTAACCGTTACAAATCGGCTTGCCACAGGCGCTTTTGTCGCGGTTCCTCTAACCGCTACAAATGTCGTTTGTCACGTCAAAAACCGTTACAAATAGGTCATTTTAACCGCTACTAATCATCGTTTTTTTGTAGTGGACACACACACACACTTCACTTATCTTTAATGTAATACTTATTTATCTAATTTGGAGAGATTAAAGAAACTAAATAAATTACTCAATTATAATATATGTGATACGATCTCTTTAAGATACTTTTGTGCAACATTAGATTGTGTATTTATTTATAAGTTAGACAAATTAATTTAAAGAAAAATAATAAATAAGATAAAATGAAAAAATGTATTATATTTGAGACCAAATTTCACCCCAAATTAGGTCCTACGTTTAGGACAGGAGGAATGTTATATATATATAAGCTATGTAGTCCTTAATATAAGACATATTTGGGGATTGATCTTGGTCCTAAATATATGACTTTTTTTTTTTGGTCAAGGTCCTAAATATATGACATGACTTTCATATTTTTCAATCATTTTCTAATTTATCTCTATTGATGCTCCTTCAACCACAATCAAGGAGGAGAGGGGATGAGGGAATTGAGAAATATAACTAGAATATTTTAGGAAATACATGTCATTTAACTGTCTCAACTAACTTTCCTAAGATAATCAAATTAGATAAATATGTGTTATATTAAGGATCGGAAAAGTATTTATTATTCACTCTTCAGTATAAAGTATAAACTTATTAATTAAGTACACTAGCTAATAGCCAACATCATGGTTCATCCCCTGAGGAGTTCAAACAAACAATACCGAAAGCTTCTGTGTGGATTTTTCTATGGAAACTTAGCTTAATGAGCAATAATATAATATTGGTGGGTAGCTTTTTATGGCAGTAGTGAATAAGAAGAACCCTAGTGAAAGAGAAACTGGGCTGTCGCTTGAGAGTTGAGACATACAATACACACACACATATGTATGTAAAATCTAAGAGAGATCCAGCTGGCTGGAAAACACAGAAAAATGAATGGTGTGTAGTGAAAAAAAGTGACGCTAGATGAGTACGTGAACAGTGAGTTCCAATTGTGGTTTTGTTTATATAACAATAACAATACAGAGACCTCTCTCTCTTGTGTCAACTTCAGTACTCAGTACTCTCCATTTCACACACACATGTATGTACACATAACACAAGGCGAAGAACTTTCTGCACTATTTCCTGCATGCACTGATATTTCGCTTTCAAACCGTATTAAGGGGACATATATATATAAATAATTTAATATAAAGATATAGATATTGATGATAGGTAGAGACAATGTTTTAGAATAGAGAGATAGATTGACATAGAGAGTAAGGTCGTCGTGTTCTCCAATTTAAAGTTAATGAAGGTAGCTTACCTAGTGGGTCTCTGTGACTCTTCACAGAAACTTTTTATGAAGTAGCAGCGCGAATATAGCATCTTGCCGCACATATATTTATCCTGACTACTATCAACTACTCTTCTTAATTATTTTGCGTAAATATTTATTATTATCTTTATTGAGTTACATCATATATATATATATATATATATATATATAGAGAGAGAGAGAGAGAGGAGTACGTAGCTAGGGACCAAATGATGAAATTAATTATATATTATTCATAGTAAACTTCAATGTTTGAAATTATTTCTAAGGGTTTTAATTTGGTCCTCTTTAAAAAAATATAATTGAGTGATGAGTGCTATTTTTGGGAGTAGTGCACTTCTAAATTTGCTTTATATGTGACTAATCATAAATTGTTGAATTTACTAATGACGCATCCTAAAGTTGAGTGAGCTCAATTTAGAAGTTGTAATAATTCCAAATTTTCGTTGTATAACTATTAAATGTTGAAGAACATTTTGGTCCGCGTACATCTATTTTTGAAAATGACTAGGGTCTCTTAAGAATAATTTCAGAAACTAGATAGGTCGTGGTCATGAACAAGTAATTTTTTAAAATTAATTATATAAAATGAAAATAAATTTATTATACTATTTATATATGTACTATAATAAAAATTCATTTTAAATCTATAAAGCATCTCATTACAGTAAACAAATCATTTTGGCTATGTTCTTTTTCAAATTCCATTTTCCTTTACTTTTTAATAAGGGTATTTTTGGAAAAACATGTCATAATTAGTATAATTAACTAACTTAATTATATTCCTTAATATAATAAATTAAATAAATTTTTGGCTATGTTCTTTTTCAAATTCCATTTTCCTTTACTTTTTAATAAGGGTATTTTTGGAAAAACATGTCATAATTAGTATAATTAACTAACTTAATTATATTCCTTAATATAATAAATTAAATAAATGGTTTTTACATTAAGAACGGGGGGAGTAGTAATTAGTTGATGAATGGTATATAAAGAATTGCATATGCCATCTATTACCCAAGTTTTTCACTCAGAAGATTTCTCCTAGTGACAACAATTCTAATGGAACAATGTGTGTGTGTGAGAGAGAGGGAATTTACTATATATGATATAATATAAGAAACATTTCATATTTTATTTGGAGAGATAAATAGGAATTGAAGCAGAAAATAGTCTCAATCTTAAGATAGAGGATTTCGGACAGAGTATTAAATAAGTCTGGTTTTTCTGGGGGCAACATCATTTTCAAATTAACCTCATTCCCGAACAAGCTTGACTTTGTAGATAAAGATATGATAATTTTAAAATTTTGATGTGACTTATTTCTAATACTTAAATTGTGGTAGAAATATTTTTATATAAAAAATGAAATTTTTGTATGGTACATTGTTTAATTTATGAAATAATTATAGTTTATCAAACAAAATATTCAAAATGGTACAAAAATCAAATTGGGAAAATTGCAATCAGGTCAACAAAATTAATTAAAATCAAGTCCAAGAGACATTGGTGCTATTAATTCCAAATGTCAAAGTACAATTTTGCCCTAATTACAAGTTTAGAGCATCCCATAAAGAGTTTAAAGCAACCACACTAACAAGTTTAGAACAATCAATACATGACATGATGACAACAATATAAGTTTCATAAATAAATACCATAGACATGTAAAGATTGTTAATTATATGTTGTCTTTATGATTTATGTTGTTATTTCATTGATTGTGAAGGATGTTTTATATTCATGCTCTGTTTATGTGGAGATTGTGTTATAGTTTTTGTGTGCTTAGACATGGATAATTGGAAAGGATGAAACTTGATGTGTTTATAACCCATGTTATACGATTTCAAAATATGTCGTCAATACAGTGCTCTAAAGTTGTTAATGTTTCTCAGGTTATTGCCAACAACAACTTTATTCTGCAAGGTGACAAAAAGATAGCGAGTACATCTGGAAAACATATATAATATTTCTTGCATTTATGGGGACAATTTCTAAATGGAAAAGAAGGTGATTTGCAGTTCGTGAGGGTAGCGTTAGAACAAAAACTATAAAGGAAGACATTGGTATGAGAAGTTGAGAACAATTGTAACATCAGTTCTTATTTGTAGCATCAATTCTTAGAAGAGAAAGTAGTGGAAGTACCATGAAATTCACACTGACCTTTGATGATACAACAACCTTTGTGGACCTTGTAGATGATGAAGGAGTAGAACATTTTATTAAATTTAATGGAGGAAGTGATCATGTGTATTTATAAGAGAATGTAGATGACAATACACAATCAATAAGGGATTATGCAATAAAGAAACAACATGTGTAAGTTGTATTTTCTTTTTGAACTAATATTTTATGTAGTCACTTGTTGTCATGTCACTTGTCATTGGTTACTCTAAACTTGTTAGTGGCTACTTTAAACTTGTCATTGAGTCCTCTAAACTTGTTATTAGGCCAAAATTGTAATTTCATATTTGAAATTAATAGCACCCAGATCTCTCTTGGGATTTTACTACAATTTGATGATTTAAAGGGCATGATTGTAATTAATTCTGTTAATTGGGACCTGGTTGTAATTTTCCCAATCAAATAAATTTGGCTCCTGTCCATTATTAAAATGCCTCTTTTTTAACATTTTATCTTCATTTAATTTGAAGTCATTAGACTAATATTTTTTTTAACACCATACCTAGTAACTAATTAAGTTATCATATATAATTCTATCATTTGGACCAATATATGTTAGTTAAATAGTGATTCGATTATAATTTTATATAATAAAAATGCCTTGAGCAATATTCTTTTTATTTTTTATGGAAGTGTTGAGCAATATTTTTGGGGATTGATTTTACCATCCAAATTGATCCATCAACAGAGAATTAAATTGAAGACAAATTATTAGAGAGTTGTTGAGATTGATAATTGATGCATTATTCCACACATTTTATTTCACAACTCCATTCCGTCCAAAAAATAAATAAAAATCACAACCCCATATCTATTATTCTTTTCATTCGGGAATTTATACCGCTGACTTAATTAAAGCTCAATAATAATATAAAGAAATGAAATTCAAAGAGATCTATGGTCCCACTAGTTAATTATAGGGAAAATCCATATAAGGGCCCAAAATTTTAAAAAAGGCTCCAACAACTTTCACATACCAAAAAGGGTCCTAAGGCATTTTCTGGGATTTTTCATT
The DNA here is from genome assembly GCA_025563575.1 of Acacia pycnantha. NCBI lineage: Eukaryota > Viridiplantae > Streptophyta > Magnoliopsida > Fabales > Fabaceae > Acacia > Acacia pycnantha. Next base: position 1,208,649 of record JAMWYP010000199.1, on the reverse strand, counting down.
AAAACATTAGTTGTTATTCTGACTGATTTAGTTGTTAATCGGGCTGATATTGTTGTTAAAGTGACTGATTTAATTGTTAAAATATTGTTGTTAATGCGACTGATTTAGTTGTTAACGAGTATTGATTTTGTTGTTAATCTGGCTGTTTTAGTTATTAACATTTATACCAGAAAAGGCCCTAGGACCCTTTTTGGTAAGTGAAAGTTGTTGGAGTCTTTTTTTAAATTTTGGACCTTAATTGGGCTCCTATATGAATTTTCCCATATTACTCTCAGAATTTGGGTGGTTTGATTAAAAAACATGAAATATGTTTATATATATTTTTTTTTAAAAGGAACAATGAAATTAATATAGAAAAATATTTGCTAATATTAAAGTTTTTTTTTATTTTTTTTTTATTTTTTTTGCACAAAGTTAAAATTTTGTGAAGAAGATATATAACAACAATATGGTCCAGGAAGATATATGGCTAGAATTTAGGTTGGACATGATGATGGGTTCCTGCATGTTGCCTGAAATTGCGGGTTATACCCCATCTATTTTAATTAAGGATGTGACACTTATTATATATATATATATAATAAGTGTCTTTCATATAGTAAATCATCTAACCAGAGAATCATTCACAGGGACAAAGGGGATTTATTCGCCCCTTTTTTCTTTTTCTAGCCCAGTGAAAGCGATTGGATCATGAGGAATTCTGAAATTATTAAAATTTCCTTAGCCTTTTCTTGTTAAGATTTAGTGAAATTAAAAAGTTTATATATGGTACACACATACAGATTCTTTTTACCAACATAGAGTACACGCAGATTCAATCAAAGGTTTTGAAGAACACTTTTTTTTATTTGGGGGAAGAACATTAGCTTTAGTACAAAAAAGGGTTTTTAGAATGTTATATTTAGACTGATTATAGAAGATTGGGTTTAAAATGTATGACCGATGACAATTTCGTAAATATAAAGAACGTTTTAGATCGATTCCTTTAATATAAGGTCTAAAAGATATTATTTAGACTGATTTTCCTAACAACCGGTCTAAAAAGATATAAATATAAAAAAAATGTCGAATACTTTTTAAACCAGTTGTCTCTTATAACTAGTATAAAAGATGAAACTTTTTAGACTTTATGTTTTGTTACAATCGGTCTACGAGATATGAAATATAAAAAAATGTTTCTTACTTTTTTTACCGGTTTTTTACAAATAAATAGTCTAAAAAAATTAGCCCCAAATTAAAACTCACTCTTTGAATATTCTATTTGTCACACTGAAAATTGAATTTTTCTCTCTGAACCTCTCTTCCTGTCGTGATAACTTTGAGTTTTGTTGCATTTTTGAACTCATTTGTCTCTCCCTACTTCTCTTTTGCAGTTTGTTTCTCTGTCATTAACACCAATGTTAGTGTATGTTACGTGGCCTTGTCATTACTTTACGTTTCTCTCTCGACAAGCTAGTTCCGGTAAGCTCACTTTCTATTTGCTTAGCTCAAAGGCAATATACCAAGTTGTAGTAAGAAGTGTTTTGGTTTGATATCACTTTCTTATTTTTCTTCTTTTCTTTCTAGTTTTTCAAAAGGGTTGAATTAGTAATCGATGAAATGTGCTTATGAGTTCTATTATTGGTGATGAATATTTAGTTTTTAAGAAGATATTTGCACTTGAGACCTACCCAACTGACCAACAGAGTGCTTTTTAAGGTTACTTTTCTTGTCTGCAAGATATGTGTACACGCAATTATGTTGTTATAATTTCATTGTACTGAACGGTAGTCAAGGCAATCCAACCACATATATTGCATCTGCTTGTTAAAGGAATATTTAGTTGTCAAGAATATTATTTTTGTACTCAATGCTATAATGGGGCTCCTAGAGACAACATTGTTATTGATACACTACCCTTCTTAAAGCAAGGCTAATAAAGAAGAAAAATGATGATGAAACCGAGGAATCAATTCGTGTCATGTGTAAAATTTCTTGATTGTTTGGCTGACTTTTAATATATTTTGTTGGTATTTATATGTTTGGTATATGCTTTTTCTTTCTATTTAATGGTGTAACACCCCGGTTTTCACAACTGTTTTTATAGCGTTTTGATCAGAGTTTTGAGCGATGGAATTTTTTTTTATAATAAAGAGTAACTGAATAACATTGATAACAGTGTATCTGGCTGTTCATAAGGTCGTACATTCCTCCGAGTGTTTACATCTAACGTAAGTACAACAAAACTAAAGCGTCTCCGTCCGATCTTCATGCTAGCTCCCTACCTTTGTCCTCGCTCTTGTATCCCTTGGATCCTGAAGCTATGGTAAGAGCTGAGGTCCAATGCATCCGGACCTCAAGTAACGGTTAACCTCATGCTTATAAACGATATATGAACAACAGGTATCTCTAATTTTACAGCATTGATCAAACCAGTACGTCGTATGATCATTTAATAACAACTACAATAACATGTAACGTTAAGTCCGTCTGCACCATTCACTCGTGCCACGATGTACGGCCGTGTCCTCGCCGCTAGGAAAACATATCGGCATTATTATGTCTATAACCCGAATAAAGTCAGTAATCGCGATCTAAGTACGGTTCCATAGTCACTGTGCATCTAAGTACGGTTCCATAGACGCAGTGTATCTAAGTACGATTCCTTAGACAAGATGCATCTATGTACGATTCCATAGACACGGTGCATCTACGTACGATTCCATAGACACGGTGCGTATAGCACTGAATAGAATGGCCAGGTAAGTGTCTATCATGGGACCTCACCGACTTTACGGCAAATAATTGGCACACCCACATAGACTAGCCTTGCCTTCGGCACCAAACTATTCACACAACATATCATCACATATATACATTCAATATCATCAGAGCTAGTGTTACAGTACGCGAACGTACATACCCCAACTATACATGAACATACAACAAAGCTATCAGCTATCACATACAATACACATATCACATATATGCATACAATAAACATCAGCGTTAGTGTTACAGTACGCGAACGTACCTTCGTTGACGAACGTGTCGACAATGTTCGATGATCAAAGATATCCTATAAGGATAAATATTTCATTTGTCAATATTTGACATTATAATAGGCATTTTAGGTACAAATTACCATTTTGCCCCTATTCCCTTAATTGGCGGAATTTCGCCAGCACTTCGTTACTTTGGCTCCGATTTTCCAAAATTTTGCCAGAACTCCGACCCAATCATGATTTTCAAAATTCCTACTTAAAATACCCCTATCATATGATATCTAATCATACTCGGAAGATTAAAAACTAATCTAACATTACTACCCTAACTACTGAAAGAACTACGAAAGCTTAAGTACCGAAAAACTTACCCAGAGCTTCGCTGCAAATTTCCCCGGATTCTCCTTCTCTCTAACCTCTCTCTAAATTTCGGTTTCCTCTTGTGAGAATGGTGTGAATAATGAATGAAACAAGGGGGGTATTTATAGGAAATTCTAGGGACATAATGGTCTTTTTTTGAATTCAATCTACACCGTCGGATTGCACTTGGAGAAAATGGCTTGATCTTGGCCCTTCCCTCTATTGGTCGACATAGATGGGAAAGGTGGCAGCCAATGACATCATCCTTGATGATGTCATGGTTTGCTTTGTGCACTTGATCCGACAGAATTTCCCCGATCAGTGTCCGATTCGCGTAATCTCGGAAAATCTCAAAATTCTGAAATCCACTCATCAATATTATATCATGACTTTAAAAACTTCGCTCATGGTTTTCTAGATAGGATCCGATCTCCATCGGAGTTTATTTACTTTTACCTTTTTTACTTTAATTAATTTTAATTCAAGAGTTTAATTTTTACACTCTTCCTCCATTTCTATTTCATTTTTTTTCCTTTTTCCCTACACCATGTCGGCACACACACATAATTTATATATATTTTTATTTTATTTTTTAATTATTTATTATATAATTTAATAATTATTTTTACATAATTTTCTACAACTTTTTTCCTATTGGTTCATACTTGTGTTTAGGCTCAAAATTACTTAATCTCACTTATTTTTCTCAATATTTTCCAATTAATTAGCAAGTATTTTTATGCTAATTTTTAGCCATATTCCCCTAATTTTAGGGTTTTACAAAATTATCTTTGAATTTTCCTTTGTTTATGCTTAAGTAATTAGCCAATAATTACTCAATTAATTTCTTATCAATCGTTGATAATTTTCTTAATTAGAATAACTCATTGCCCTATAACTTTTGCACTGACATTTGTGTTATCATGTCCTTTGCTTTATATTAGAATTTACAGGGGCATTTTGGTCATTTCAATACTTTTTTGATTTCCCCTTTCTAATTTTCCCAAGTTTATAAATTACCAAAATTAGAGGCAATATACTCTCTCAATTTTAATAATTATTTTACTGCCTTTTTGGATTTATCATAATTTTCTTAAACCATTTATGCACCACAGGGGCATTTTGGTAATTTTCGGCACATTACCATTTTTTCCTAATTTCCATAATATTTTCCTTAGAAAATAAGCTAATTATCATAAAGAAATTGAGACCACATATTCACTTAACAGAAATAGTCATCTCATAAATCCGGGTATTACAAATGGCTTCAATGTGATAATGTATCTTATATATTGGGACAATGTATGTTAAATCTTTATATCTGTAGGAATTCGAAGATGGATCAAAGTTGGATAAAAGCTAAATGGACGAGTGTTGAATATAATAATGGGGTGGGGGAATTGTTAAAATTTGCTAAAAGAAATGCCGATGATAATAGTAGTAATGGGATGTTTTATTGCTCTTTTGTAAAATGCTTGAATGAGAAACGACTAAGTGCTGCAGATAGATAGATAGATAGATAGATAGATAGATAGATAGATAGATAGATAGATAGATAGATAGATAGAGAGAGAGAGAGAGAGAGAGAGAGAGAGAGAGAGAGATATTCACACACACACACATTTAATTTGTGAAAGATTTTGTAAGAGTTATACAGTATCAGTATGGTATGGTGAAGAAATAGAAATGCCAAGTGCATCTGAACAGGGGGAAGTGGCCTTTAATTTGATGATAATGACACAGATATGGATGATCATATACAAGACATTATTTGTGATGTAGGAGAAGATACTTTTGAGAAATCACATGCATATAGTAATATGTGTAATGATGCAGAGAAACTGTTGTACACAAGTGTAAAAATACAAATTGTTGAAAGCAATATTGAAATTGGTAAACTTGAAAGCATAGCATGGATGGAGTGACATGAGTTTTTCATAAACGCTTGAGGCTTTTAAGAACATGTTTCCAGATGATAATGTGTTGCCGGGTCGATACTATGATGCTAAAAAAATACTGTGTCCACTGGGAATGAAGTACAAAAAGATCCATGCATGCCTTAATGAATGCATATTGTATAGAAAAAAGTTTGAAGAGAAGCATAAGTGTCTGATATGTGAAACCCCAAAGTACAAATCAAATAAGGCTCCTGCAAAAAGTGTTGTGGTATCTTCCAATCATACCAAGGTTTAAGCGCTTGTTTACTAATGAAAATGATGCAAAAAAATTGAGATGACGTGTAGATAAGAGGATTTCTCATTGAGAGCTTCGACATCCGACTGATTCTTCTCCATGAAAGAAAATTGATCAATTATTTCCCAACTTCGGAAAAGAACCTAGGAACCTTAGGCTTGGTCTTTGCACAGATGACAAGAATCCTTATGGTAGCCTTAGTAGTATACATAGCTCATGGCTTGTTTTCATGATTATTTACAACTTATCTCCTCCGTTATGCATGAAACGAAAGTACATCATGTTGTCTATGTTGATTTCGGGACCAAAACAACCTAGAATTGACATTGATCTTTACCTAGAGCCCTTGATCAATGACTTGAAAGAGTTGTGGGAAGAAGGTATCGATATTTTTTATTCGAACAAGAAGGAGTTTTTAAAATGAGAGCCATGATCTTTTGTACTATAAATGACTTCCTAGCATATGGAAACTTGTTAAGGTATTGTGTAAAATGCCTTAAAGCATGTTCAGTTTGTGAAGAAGGAACATGCTACCATCAACTTCAATATGGAAGAAAGACGGTTTATCTTGGTCATAGGAGATTTCTTGGACTGGGCCTCCCATATTGTAGATTAAAGACAACATATATAAATGCACATAAAGAAGTTATAAGGAAATAAAATAATCGAATGACTGAACAAAAGTTAATTAGGGGGCATAACAGTACTTTTGCAAATTGATTCGCACAAAAGGTTGAGAGAGATGACTGTGTTTCTGATACAATAAAATAGTTAGCACGTGGTCCTAAGATTGATGTCATAAGTTTGAATTCATATGTGATCAATGGTTATACCTTTTACACGAAGTCCCTAAATGAGATAAGAGCATTGTCCAGAACATTGGTGTTATGTTAGTAGTTGAATCTATGCATTTCTCCAATTCAAAATATAACAAACCTAAATTGGCAGTCATGCCTTATTATAGGGTTATTGAAGAGATTTGGGTGGTGGATTATGTTAAAATTAATTTTTCCATTTTCAAATGCAAGTGGGTTAATGTCATTATTGGTGTTTAGATCAATTGGTTAGACCGGATGTTATAAATATCGGGTCTAAAAATAATTAGGACGAGACTTTTAAGATTGGATATTGTACACAACTGGTCTTAGGAGTTATACTTTTAAGACCGAATCTTATACAAAGCCGGACTTTTAAGACCAGCCATATCTTTTTTGCAACCGGTTTAAAATGTCCAACTTTTTAGAACTAATATTTGTATAACTGGTCTAAAAAGTATTTTTTAAAGACCGGTTGCTCAACCGGTCAATTTTTTAAGACCGGCTATATCGAGACCAAATCCAAAACCGGTCTAAAAAGCGATTTTACCCGGTCTAAAAAGCAAATTTTCCACCGGTGTATGATACAAGATTGTAATAAATGTTAGCAGGGTCGATTACCATTCTCCCCTGGTATCAAACTTAGTTCAGGATTGCATTTAAGTGACACAAGACATGTTATTTAACCGTCTTCCGCCGCACACAATAAAAAAAAAAAAAACAGCAATTTTCCAAGATTAAACGAGCTATTATATTCCTACTAATGACAGGGAAACATGACAGTAGAAATATATAAATATAAAACTAAGAAGAGTAGATGAAGGGGCAGAGACAAATTCGGAAATTCAACAGCCTGCTGTGTGCTTTTACAAGCTGAGGGTGCTTGATGCGTCCCCCGTGCTATCCTCCCTGCTGCCCCCAAAAATGGGGCCTTCCCTTTCTTTTCGGTTTCTTTTTATGATTAGATTTTATATAAAATAAGTGATATTCAAAGTTGTTTTCAATTTTGTATAATTTTATAAAGATTTAATACTTTAACTGAAAGAGAAATTACACCCTTTTAGAATATCAAATCTTTGAAAAATCATAAAAAATTGAAAACAACTCCGCTTTTTACTCATAAGATATCAAACTGTCACTCATTTTATGTAGAATCTAATCATATAAAAAAATGAAAAAATAAAATTTGGGAAGCTCCCCATTTTTTGGAGGGGCAAAAGGGAGGGCAGAATGGGGGCTCATCAGGCATCTCCCATCCATGCTTTGACTAGCACCAAGCACTGTGTATTAATAAGTGGCTGTCACTTGAGTCTCTTAAGAATAAGCAATGCGACTTTTACTAGCTAGCTAGCACACACCCAAACATTAAACAAAGCGATTCTTTGATGTGGAACTTTCCTTTTCACACAAGCCACACCATAAATGCAACAATGGAGTGAGGGGAGGGAGAGATGCCCACACACTTTTACCTCCATAAGTGGAGAGACTATTTTCAAGATTTGAATTCGTGATCTTTAAAATCGCATGACAACAGTCTTACCGTTTATTGATATGTAGCCCTCTAACTCATACAACCTCGATCACCAACTGTAGCACATTAAAGCCAGCTTGAGAGCATTCCACGACACACGTACGCACACCCTTTCACAACTGGCTATTCAATTATATTATAGTGGAGCTCGCAAATATCACGCAGATATATATATTTCTACCTATATAATAATTTAAGGTGAAAGTTCTTTAGGAGATCATTTTCATTTGTGTATCCATTTACATTCTTCTAACATTAATTCCATATCATCCAACATGAAATTAAACAATTGGTCTCAGCTTTCTCCAAACAAATTAGGCCCAGCTTGATGTGCCATTATTAGAGCAAAAACTTGTAGCTTTTGCCCATCGCTGCTTCTCTGTCACCTACTTGTTCCATATCACTAAGCACTAATGCCTTGTTCTTTTCATTTTCAAGCTCATATATTTATGTGTATATGTGGTTTGGCCTCTACGAGTCCAACCAGTAAAAATGTCACCAAATTCAAAGGCATATAATTAACCTGTTTCTTATATTTTGTAAAAAGAATTGAATTAAATTCACCAGATGATATCTGACACTCATAACTGCACAACTTGAGTATATATACACATATAAGAATGAAAACAGACAATTCAAACGTCATTTTCTAACTGTTGCCTTTTTTTTTTTTTTCTTTTTTGTAGCACAGTGCACCTCTTTGTTAATTAACTAGTAGCACTCTTATACATGTTCCTCAATAGGAGGTGGTAATTTAGAAATCTTAAAAGAAGCCAATAAATTCAGACTTGAAAGCCAAATGTCACGAGTCTTACCTCATGGAGCCTAACAAGAGAAGTGATTTATCACTTTAATCCAATTTATAAGTCCAAATTACCTAATTCACATATACCAATGAAAGTTGTTTAACTTAACAAATATGGACTAAATTGATAATTTTTTCCAAATTTATCCCCATATGTGAATGATTATTTTTCACCTCTTTCTTCTTTCTCTACTTTTAATAGGAGCAAAATTGTAATACTCTCATTTATTACTCTAAAATTGGATTTATAATAAGGACCAAATTATTTTTGGATTAAGGAGCAAATTAGCCAACAAACTTTTACCTCAAGAACGCCTAGCACAAATAACTTTCAAGTGGACCAAAAATACCAAATAAAAAATAAAAAATGTGCAGTCAACATAAAACTTTTTTAAGAATGTAAAGTAAGCATAAAGCTACTCCAAGAACTTTTACTCCAAAAGTGCCAAGCACAAAAAAGTTTTACTCCAGGAGTGCCCCACATAAAAAAGTCTATGTCCAATCCACCTAAAGTTCGACTGTTGCAAATCCTTACCCGGACCCCCAACCATGTGCATTGAGATTAGGAAGAGTGAATGCAACAAAAAATCACAAATGTAACGAGTAGTTTCATTTTGAGTAAGGATAGTCAGTTTTCGAACTTGTCTAGGCAAATTTATGTGCAATCCACCCAAAAATTGACAGATGCAAATCCTTGCTCGGACCCCCCAACCATGTGCATTGGGGGTAGGAAAAGTGAATGCAACAAAAAAATCACAAACGTAACGAGTAAATTTCATTTTGAGCAAAGATGGTCAGTTTTCAAACTTGTCCGATGCATGTGTAGATTGTGATTTTTAAGTGGACCTAAAATATCTATTTGTTACATTTGTGATTTTTTTGTTGCATTCACTCTTTCTAACCCCATGCACATGGTTGGGGGGGTCCAAGCAATGATCTGCAACAATCAGATTTTGGGTGGATTGTACATGAATTTGCTCAAGCAAGTTTGAAAACTGATCATCCTTACTCAAAATGAAATTTACTCGTTACATTTGTGATTTTTTTTTTTGTTGCATTATATTCACTCTTCCTAACCCAATGCACATGGTTGGGGGGTCCGGCCAAGAATTTGCAACAGTCGGATTTTGGATGAATTGCACATGGACTTTTTTGTGCTGGGCGCTCCCAGAGTAAAAAAAAAAAAAATTGTGCTGGGCGTTTCTGGAGTAAAAGTTCGTTGGTCAATCTGCATCTTAGATAACGGACGTTATTTTTTTAATGGCATTGTACATTTAAAAGTTATTTGTACTGGACGCTTCCGAGGTAAAAGTTCGTTGGTCAAATTGCTCCTTAACCCATTATTTTTTTGATACTCAACTTATAAAAGAGTTGTATAAGTTTAAGCGCGCAGCTTGTGATAACTACAAAAAGGGTTTTTTGGGTTCAAGTAGTTGGTAGAAAACCAAGTGAATTAGTCTTTGACATTGAGCTTTCACTTTGTACTTGTGTTCATATCCCCAAATATGATTGTACTATAAACTTTAAACTTTGTCATATATTTAGGACAGGATAGGAGATAGTGTGTGTGTGTTGGAATTAATGTGATGATTGTGCAAGAAGCCCTAAACAGTAAACACGCCAACCCAAGCAAATGCTGGAAGTTGGTAAAGCCTGAAACAACAACTCGTTTGCTTGGAGCAAGAGTGAAAGGAAAAAAAACAGTTAAAAATTTACACAATGTGCTCTCTCTCTCCCTCTCTCCCTCTCTCCCCACACTTTTCTTGTGTGTGTGAGTGTGCGTATGTGTGTGGTGCGACGACACTCTCTTATCCCAAGGGAAGGGAGACAACCTGCAAGTCCAATTTCTGACTCTGCGTTTGCCTTAGCTTTCTCCTTAAAAAGCCTTTAATTCCTCTTATTGTTCTGCAGGGGGTAATTTTTTCATACCTTTTGCCTTTCTTCTTTTTACCTTGGTTAAAATAAATTCATAGCTTCATTATATTTAATATATGTATATATGCATGCATGTATTTATTTAGTTTTGCTCACATAATAATTATTATTTTTTCAACCCATCAATATGTAGAGCCAGACGTATGCTTTTTTTTTTTTTTGCTCGGAAGACGTATGCTAATTATTTATCATGTCAAGAGGTACATTATTAATCATCTGTGTATTGAATTGCGCCATTGTATGATATAGTACTGTTAGTTTGTGTGTTGTGTGAAAGTCTTCTGGAGACACGTTAGCTTTTATAATTTTACAATTATAAAACTTGCTTATGATAAATTTTAAGATAATTACTAATAAAACAAACATTTTTGAAAAGTAATACAAATAAATAAAGCATAAAGCCAGTAATAAATTATTTGTAGAATGCAGACTGCTATACAAGAAAAATCAAAACATTGTTCAAGTCATTTATGATCAATGTTCTTATTCAAAACTTTTACCTATATTAATTAGCTTTGTAAAACCCTCTCATTTTTCTCGTGATACATAATCCTAATATCAACACAAGTTTATATAAGAATTTATCTGTATATATTCTACTGCAGAATAGAATAATTCCATGTCAACAAAAAATTATATCATGTCAATAATTTTAGAATTCTAATTAATTCCAGTGGAAAAAATAAATACTCCCTCTATACTTTTTATAAGAATAGATTAACCAAATTGCATTATTCGAAGAGGTAGTTAAAATTAGTTTAGTGCAATAAATATGTAAAAATATGAATGTCTTTTTCCAAAAATACCTCCATTTATGTGGAAGAGAGAGAATATGTTATATTGAGGGCTTCATGTACTCAAACATGAAAATTAAATGTAGTAGTACATAAGTAATTTTTGCAAGTAAGAATAAAATGGGGAGTTTATTAAAAAAAAATTAGACATCCCCTAACTCTAGCTATTTTATAAAAAGGAATATGACATATCCAAAAATATTGTTTTATAAAAAGGAACGAGAGTAATATACCAATTCAACAATAAGTGAATGTGAATAAAAATATGAACATGATGATCATCAATTATATTTTCTTTCATAACACACCAACTTCCATGATATATACTCCCTCCAATCCTAATATAAGAATTAGTTAAGGATGAGTTTATTTTGATTTTAAATATAAGACCTCAGTTTACTTTATTCTTCAAATTTATACTTCTATCGGTTGTGTATATATATAAAAGCGATCTTCACCGATACAAATAATGATTAAATTGGTGTTTTAAGGAAATCAACACACATTTGTTACAAAAATAACTAACTTTAACTAATTTTCTTAAAATCTTTAATTAGTTATCTAACTCTTAAATTTAAGAATGAAAAGAATATCATAGATAAAATGTTATTTATAATTACCTTTGTTCTACCTTTTTTGTTTGTTTTGTTTGACCTAATCTAACTCAACTTTTTTCCTTACCCTGAAACATGCCTATGGCTCTCCATTCCCCCTCATCACCATATCCTCTCTCTCTAGTATTTAGCCTTTTCCCTCACACATATATATAAGCACACAATATTTGTATACTGATCCATCATAACTGGCCAAAGAACCAAACCATCCAAAACCAATTCGCCTTGCCAAAGCATTAACATTTAGCCATGACAGATCCTCAGTCTTGGTTCAACTTCATCCCTCTTCTTCATCCTTCTCATCAATCCAATAACGCCTGTAATAATTCCTTATACACCCAACTTCATGCTCATCAGTACTCAAATAATCACTGCACATCATCATCATCTTCCATTATTCATCAATACCAAAGTTCTTCTACTTCTTCCACTGTAGACCATCCTCCAAATTCTCCTCCTCTCAAAGAAGCCCTTCCTCTCATAAACAATTTAAGCCTAAAAACAAGTGAACTCTCAAAGAGAGCCCTTGAAGAGGAAGAGGAACAAAAGAATGAGAGAATGGAGAAAGAATACAAAGAAGATGACGACGAAGACGATAGAGAAACTGTAACTGTAGCCCTAGGGATAGGGCTTCCTAATTGTATGAACATTTCTTCTTCTTCTTCTTCTTTTCATATGGGGTCAAGCAGGCAGATCTCAAATTGTGTTCAAATGGCTGAAAAGGGGAACTTGGTTTGGTTTCTGGATACCCTTTGGAGAGATTAAACAAGGATCAGTATTGGATTCCAACCCCTTCTCAGATTCTCATTGGGCCTACTCAGTTCTCTTGCCCTCTATGCTTAAAGACTTTCAATAGATACAATAATCTTCAGGTACTTTGGTTCTTGCTACTTCTTCTCTTTTCTTGTTAATTCATATGGGTTCAGAAAAGTCCCTAAATTTTTTTTCATAGGGTCTCTCTTTAATTTTTTTTGGCACTCTCATCTACGATTCATATCTGAACGTGCACTGTTTGGTCAGTTCTCAGACTCATCACCAGTACTTTAACTAATTACTAGTGCTGTTTTCTAATTTCTTAAACAAAGTTAAATAAATCTAATTCTTTTGAATATATGTTCCTTGTATATATACTTTTATGTCACCTAGAGCGTTGTGTTGTACAAATGAATGAAAAAGAAGCAAGACAAATCATTAATAACAGCGTCCATTTCAGAATTGAGATATTTCGTTTACCAAAATCCAGTTGTCTGTGAGACTCTGAGGTCATTCAGTCTCTCTGAAAGATTTCAGTCTGTAAACAAAGCACAGCTGAACAGTAAAAATTTTAAAAGACTGTCTTTGATCAGATGCAAAAGCATGACTAGCTCTTGAGGCTTATGAGTCTGTGAAGGAGGACTATGAAGATTCACTCTTCCTATATCTTGATATGCAAATTTTAAGAATAATTAAGAGAAAAAAAAAGTAACCTGAGTGATGGAGCTGAGTTATAATGATAGCTTCTTTGTACAAATTGTACGAACTTCAAGTTACTTCTACTTTGTCTCATACTTTTCTGGAAACGTGAAATAATTATCTATAGAAAACTATCTTAAGAATAACTTCGATTCTCCTTTTGTCTTGATTTTTTTTTTTGTTGACATGAATTTAGCTTTCGAATTCACCTTTCACATATTGATTATATATAAAGAGGAGAGAGATCTCAAATATTTACTCCTCAATGTTGAATTGGAAAACATTGTCTAAATATTAATTAGATGATAAGAACTTTTTCAATTTTCACTGTCATGAAAGAAACTTCACACACACACGCACTAGGTTATTCTTTATGTCTGCCTTGACTTTTCTCTTTTAGTTCCCCCTATTTTTGACAATAACTAGACGGTTTCTCTAGCTATCTTCATTTTTTTGGATGAACTTCTCTAGTTATCTTCTCTTTCTAGCCATTTCTAGCCAGAGCAGTTTGAGACCATATAACAATCCATGTTTAATTTTAAGATATAAACATGCTAAACCAAACTTAAAACACTTCTTTTTCGCTTTCAGCTGCCAATTTGAGGGATTTCACAAAATATTTAAAATAATTGTATCATGGTTGAAGATAATGGAAGAAAATTCACTCATTAAAATCTACATATTTCTTCATCCAAACCACTAATTAATTTGAAGTAAATTAGATCTTTTATTGCTCTACATGCATCCAGAAAGAGAGATCAACACAAAGTGCTCTTGTTAGATCTTTTATTTTTCTACCGTCATCCTCCTCTCTCTTTCCTTTTATCATCTTTCTAGCTGTGATATACACAGTCACTACTTTTTGATTTTGGAAATCTGGCTTCAATTTGAAGTCGTACCATCACTAGTGGATACACACAAGAATTAACCTCTAATAATTTCTTAGGCATATATGGAGGTTATTTATCTTTGTTTTCCCTTGTAACTAACAATTCAGAACTTTTCAGTTGAATGAAAAGAAAAGATGAAAAAAAGAGGTAGCGATTAATTGGATGGGTTTGTGCAACTTATAAGTCTGTGGTGGCTGATCGATCCACTTACAAGTCTGCAACTTTGCCGCATCTGAATCTTAGGTCAATGATGATTTTTGTTTAGGAAGAAGAAGAAGAAGAAAATATTAAATATAAAAAATGAGAATTTCAGTTATTTGAGTAGTTTAACTAGTTTAAGGTTTCTAAAATGGGGAAATTACAGTGAAGTCCCATGTAAAGAACTTAATTACCAAGAGTCCCAATAACAACTGAGGTGTTGTCATTTCTTACTCTAACACTTGTCATTAACAGTTCTCTAGTTGTCATTGAGACTTAAGGATAATTAAGTCCCTTCGTTAGGACCTCATTGTAATTTCCACATATTTTAAATTGTGACTATCTCATTATATATACCATATCATCACATTATATTCTTTTTGAACCAGCTAAATATAAAAGTTTGAGGAGGGATTTTCTCTCATTCTGAGATGTAAGACTCTTCAATTCCCTTTACATGTTTTATAAATAACTAGCTTAACTTGTTTTTTTAATATCTATAAATTAGTTATTTAGCTCCTACATTTTAGGATCAGAATTATTATATTATTAAATTAGGAGGAACATTAATATTGAAAAAAATATATTTAGATAAATGTATATTTTTCAATGATCTGTAAATTTATAGATACAAAAGTATCAGCAGCCAGTTAGCTGCCTCCCTTGATATCCTTCATCTCAACCATCCATTTCATTCAATAGCCACAGACATTTCATTAATCAAAACAATGTTGTTTTAATTTAGGAAATGTTATTTGTTCTTTCATTACATTCCGTTCTCTAATAAATCATAGGGTTTATTGAAGAAAAAGATCAATAAGCACAATGTATAATGTTTGTGCGTGTGGATATATGTTGACAAAGTGTAATGTTTTTTTCATCTATCTAAAAACCTATTTGTTAGAACTTTTAACTACATGATGATGTGTATATATGTGTGTGAGAGAGACTATTCTAATACCACTTGTAAAGCTTATAATCTAATAACACTTTGTAATACCTCGAACTATACATATGGTGAGAGAGAGAGAGAGGGAGTGAGTGATAGACATAGGAAAATAGAAGGGTTGTATAGAATAGAATTAAGAAAATCACGAGGAGAACCAATGTAAAAGAAGACAAATTAGAGTTGCATTGAAATTTGTAAGATTTTGAAGAGAGCCATTTGTAAAAATCTGTGTGTAGTGTGTTATCACTATCAAAATCATGGCTAGCTTATATTGTGACAGATGCATATGTGGGGCCATGGATCCCAATACAGAAGAGGAGCAGATTCTCTAAAAGGGACACAACCAACGGGAATGCTAAGGCTACCATGTTATTGTTGTGCACCAGATTGCAAGCACAACATTGAGCACCCAAGGGCAAGGCCATTGAAGGACTTCAGGACTCTTCAGACTCACTACAAGAGAAAGCATGGCATCAAACCCTACACGTGTCGGAAATGTACTAAACCCTTCGCCGTCAAAGGCGATTGGCGGACCCACGAGAAGAACTGTGGCAAGCTCTGGTACTGTCTTTGTGGCTCTGACTTTAAACACAAGAGGTCTCTTAAAGATCACATTAAGGCCTTTGGTCATGGCCATGCTGCTTGTTGCTTGCATGATCAAGATGATGAACCAGCTTCTGAGATTGAACAAGATGGTGAGAGCTAGTTAGCTAGCTACGGTTTAATTCTATTTTAGTTTTTCAAGTGATGTGATGATGATATTCCTGTTTTATTTCACTATATGTGTGTATGTATATGTGTGCATGTATGTGTATGTACTAGCTTGTACGAATATATGGATTTTAATTCTTCTATGATGTATGTGATTTTGTCGTAATGTTCTAGGTTGCCTTGTTTTTCAATTGTGTTACATACTTATTGCTTTTAATTGAATTTAATTAACTACTATTTTATCTGTGTAAAAGTGATAGTTGTTACTCATAAAAAGGACCAAAATGATTGAAAGAAGTATTATATTTAATTTTTAAAATAACAATATATAGTTGTTATGAAAAGTATAATTATCATTTGAGGCTATGTTTCTGTTTGAGGATTATAAACATACTTTTAAATTTTTCTTGTGTTAAAAAACATAATTTAAAAGTGCATTTTAGAATAAAATTTAAATTAGAGCTACCCTCTATTAAACCCTACAACTCTAAGAAATAAATCAAATAATAGCAGTGCGATTTAGCGGAATCATATAACTTTAAACATTTTGTATAAAAACAAAATATTAAACTAAATTTACATTATTATAACCAAATTAAACTTATAAATAATTATATTTGTGATATATTTCTACATTTACACAGATTTCTAGGATTAATATTGGGCTATTGGCATGAACATTGGACTAAAATGTACTAGTTAAATGTGTTTGTGTCTAAGGGATTATTGAGTATTAATGCAAATATTCACAAATTAATCATATTTTTTATTTTCCTGAATTTTTACCTTTGTGATTGAGTACATATTACAGAGTTGGATGATTTATTTTGCAATAGCCAATATGTTACGTTCATACCTAAAGATTTAGTCTTATAGAAAAGAAAGTAAACATTTTTTATTACCGAAGTTTATGCAGGTAATTTCTAAGGTAAAGTCAGTACGTGTTTCGTCCAATCTTTTTTTATTTCTTTTTTTTTTAAAAAAAAAAAGTGATTACATTACACGGAAAAAGGGTTGAATTTGATGTTTTGTTTTTAAGATTATACTATGTAATTATTAAATTAAATACATGAATTTCAACTAAAACCATTCATTTTCTATTCAATCTTTCAAAATATCACGTATTGATGACGCCTGCACAATGCATGGTTTCTGCCCTTGTTATATATAATAAAGAAAGTTATACAACTAAAATGGAAAGTAGGCTTTTCTCAAAAAAAAGGAAAAAGGAAAATTGGCATTAATTTCAAAAAAGACATACATTTACTCATCATATATTAATATTGATTTCTCAAACTTTGTATATTAAAAATTTTTAAATAATAAAGGGTAAAATATATAATTATTTAAATTATTTTTCAATATAAAATTTAAATAAAAAATTTATGCTTCAAAGTAAAACAATGATAAAAAAAATCTTCATAGTAAAATAACAAGAATAATATCATAAAACTACGAAATAAATAATGTAAAATACTTCAACAAAAATAAGAAAAAAAATATTGAATGAAAAAGTATAAGTTTAACTAAAAATAATTAATTTCTTATAAATTAATATAAAATACTATAAAATTTATAACAAATTACTGTAATATTTCTATGGGAAAATGACAAATAAATACCATCTGAATTTGCAAAACCCCCAGAAGCCAATTGAATTTATAAAAAGACTGAGAAGTGACAAAGACCTATGAGGGATATGCAAATTTGGGTGAAAAGTTCACACTGCCCTTCAGTAACTTTATGAAAACACTGAAGGGAGTAAAGACACTCCATTCTCATTCGAAATCCATTTCTCATTCGACTGCCATAGTGCGTTATTCATCGTCTTCATTGCGCCGCTCGTTCTTCATCGTCTTCCTCGCGACGCCGTGAATCCCTTAAGAAAAATCTAGTTTGATTTTCTGAAATTTTAATCGTTTGGGATGTGGTGGTTGTTGGAGCTGGACTCCATTGTTGGAAGGTGAAGGAATGAGAGATGAAGAAAAAGGTGAACAGTAAAACGAGTTTAAAAGGCTGAAAAATTCAGTAATGAACAGTAAATGCGTTTGAGAAAGAAGTTGAACAATAAATGCGGACTTTTAACAAAATTCGTAATGGGATGAACAACTTTCAACGACTATTTTCATATAAACCGTCGTTGAAAGTTAAGCAAAAAATGAAGCAGTACTTTTGACGACTGTTTTTTCAAAAAAAGTCGTCAAAAGTACTTTCGACCATTGTTTTCTTAAAAACAGTCGTTGTAATTTTTTTTTTCTTCACTTTCAAAGATGGTTTAACAACTTTCAAAACGTTTAACTACTGTTTTTAAGAAAACAATCGTTAAAAGTACTATTTTTGACGATTTTTTTTTTAAAAAAAATAGTCGTCAAAAGTATTTTTTTTTTTGCTTCGTTGAAAGTTGTTTATCTCAAATTTTGTTAATAGTCCGCATTTACTATTCATCTTCTTCCTCAAACGCATTTACAGTTAGTACTGGATTTTTCAGCCTCCTGAGCTCATTTTACTGTAATGGAGTCTAGCCCCAACAACCACCACATCCCAAACGATTAAAATTTTAGAAAATCAAACCAAATTTTTCTTAAGGGATTCACGGCGTTGTGAGGAAGATAATGAAGAACGAGCGTCGCAATGAAGACGATGAAGAACGCGCTAGGGCAGTTGAATGAGAATGGAGTAGCCTTACTCCCTCTAGTGTCTTCATAAAATTACTTAAGGGCAATGTGGACTTTTCAACTGAATTTGTATATCACTCGTAGGTCATTGTCACTTCTCAATCTTTTTACAAATTCGGTAGGCTTGTGAGAGTCAAATTTAGATGGTATTTATTTTTCATTTTCCTTATTTCTATTTAGTTACTCACTCTATAAGCCGATGGTAGGATTCAGTCTCTGAGGGTGACCGGACCTTATGGAAATTCCTCTCCCTCTCTCCCTTTCTCTGCTCTGTTTATCTCTGCGACGAAAGGAGGAATTCGAATGGCTTTTGCGATCAGTCTCCCTCACAACCTTCTTCTGCCCAAAGCTTCCCGTGGAAAATTCAAAGTGAAATCGTGCTCTCAGATTCAGATTCAGACCAAGAAACGATGCTTGCGATGCAATACGCTTTACTTTGATCAGGAAAATTTGCCCACTGCTTGCGCTTTCCATGGCCACGCCAACGGTATGCCTTTGCCTCTTTCTCGTCCACTCAATTTCTATCTTCTCTGTTCGTCTCGTTCTCGTCGCTATTCTGTGGCGATTGATTTATAATACAATCGCTCGGTTTCTGGATTTTTGTTTTTGCGATTTCTGATCACTCTCTTACGAATTAGGGATTTGAAAAATATGCTGCGAAAACCGCCCAGAGAAATATCTATCTACGAAAATTTGTGGATGGGATGCATCGAGTCCACATAGCATGCTTAGATTTACATGCTTATTATGAAAATTAATTAATTTGAGATACTGGGTGCAAAAAAAAATCTCAGAAAGCATCATATAATTTAAATCTAAATAAATACAATATATATAAAAAATTAAAAAAAAAAATGTGCTTATACCTCTAATTAGAGGTATAAGCACATAATAAGCATGTAAATCTAAGCATGCTATGTGGACTCGGGATGCATCATCAAATAGGGAAGAAGACGTTGATTTTTGCCTGGTTTATTTTTTATTTAAATATAAAAATGTTATATTAAAATTAAAATACAATGATAACTCGTCAGAAACTAATTATATATTTATCACTCAAATTGTATATTTATCACTTAAATTCAACTATGTCGATTTGGATTAATGAATGCTGTTTTTATAATTTTAGGTAAATTAATTTTGGAGGTCATTGAAGATAACTTATCTCAATTGGAGAAATTATTTACTCATATAATCAGTCAGTATTTTCGAGGCGTTAAAGTTGATGAACTAAAAGTACACATTTTAAATTTAAATGATTAAAATAAAACTTTATTCCAACATAAAAGACCAAACATATATTTTTATAAAGTATTTATATTTATCATTCTTTTAAACTAATTTATTTTTGTATATAAACTAAGGAAAAATATTTCTCTAGTCACTGGAGATTATCTTCAGTGCCCCTAAAACTAGGTGGTTTTAAATTAATAAAGGATGTGTTTGTAATTTTAGGTGAATTAATGAATGGTGCAAAATTACGGAAACACCTTTCATTAATCTAAAATGACCTAGTTTTAGAGGTCATTGGAGATAACTTATCTCCCGTGACTGGAGAAATTCTTTACCCTATAAATTAATATATAATACAATAATAAAAAATATAATTTATGATTAAATAATTTATTAAACTTCCTTAAAAAAAAAATTGGTGGGTTTTATATTATGAAAGGAATATAGTTATGTAAAAATATGCACAAACAAAAGCTAAATTGTATCCAGGAAAAAATGTCGCATCTATACCCTCAGGTGATTTTTATCAATAAAAATTGTAATAATTTTAATAATCTTATCAAAACTCAATTAGTATGTCTAATTTTTAATTTGATTTTAATAATTTTAGTGTTTATATTTAATAATATGATGGTACAAGTTAGTTATTACGATGTATTATTGGGGGCAAAAACAGTTATTCCGATATATGGTTAAATTTTTGTAGTGCACTAGCATTAGTGTGTAACTTTTAATAATTGTGATATATTTGATTAAAAAATATATCATCCCCTGACCTTATATTATGCGGGCCTATGTAGTGGAACTATATCAGGCTTAAAAGGGCATCTGAACACATATTGGGCTTTCGATCGGGCCGAGGCCCAGGAAAGGGAGCCCATATAGAAAGCTAATTGGGTTGGTTGTTCCACATGCAGGGGAGAAGGGGCTGTTCTCGTTGGCACCACCACACCAAGGGATAGATGGGGAGTGGACGGACGAGTCAGGAGTGATTGTTTACAAATGGAACGAGAGAGACAACAGACCCAACACCGGTCGCCGCAATTGGAAGAGACGGTGGAGCTGTTGCGCTGAGTACGATGAAAATGCCCCTCCTTGTCGACGAGCCTCTCATGTTTCTTATGATGATGGTTTCACTTTGTATTAGCTATTTGTCTCGAACCAAGCATTAACATATTGTCTCAATGACAACGTCTCTTGTCTCTGTATGATCTCTTATGCATGCTCGAGCCTAACATATATAATAATGGCTTTGTTATATGTTTACACAATTCTGTTTGGGTTGGTGGTAGGAGCGGTGACTTAAAAGCTATCTGACTTTTAAAAAAGCTCGGTAGGAAAAAAGTCAGGTTATAGATAATGATTTGTGTTCGGATTGATGGTGGTAGAAGTGGCAGGGCCCACATCAAAAAACTGAGAACGTTTTAGAAAAAACTAGGTTCTGGAGCTTTTTTCTTAATTGACTTTTTGAGCTTTTTTGACTTAAAGTTAAGTCAATGCTCTGGACAATCCAAACAAGACATTGGACATTTTTCCTCACTGGTTGGTTGGTTTAAAAGCCACCAAAAATTTTACACATTAACGCTGATAAAAAAGCCAGTTCAAACATGCCCAAAAATGATTTCTAACCGTATGTTTACTTATTCCTCTTAGAGTCTAAAACAAACAGTTAATGGCTCATAAATTGAAATATTTGTGGCTAATTTTACATGTACATAGTTGCATGATCAACCATTTCATCCTAACCCAACAAAAGAATGAAAACATCATTCAAGTCCATCATTGAAAGGCTTCCTTTTCTCTCCTATATATTGTCCTTCGCTCAAGGCCTCAGCCAAGTACGCCATACATTAATCAAAAATATAAGGTCAAAGGATAAAAATACATATGAGATTTTTCTTAAAGTGTACCTAATACCAAATACTTTTTTTTAGAGGTAAAAGTGACTATAATTTCGGAATAAGTGCAAAAATAAACATTGACCGTTAGTTTAAATTTTTTAATAGAAAATGGTGACATGAAGGATGACGTGGCGAAAAAGAGAAGTGATTATGCTGAGAAGGCATCTTAGCTAGCTCCACGTTAGATTTGGAAGGAGAAAGGAAGAGAGAGAGAGATTTAAGCCTTTAGTCGCCTCGGATTAAATCAAATTATGCAATGAATGACACAATTCGGGTCGTGTTCTCTTAAGGAGCCTTTTATTTAATTCATAGGCTAAACTAAGTGACAAAAACATTGAAAGGGTTTTTGAAATTGATTTTTCTACATTTTTCAAAGATGGAAAACAACCAGAATTACTATTTTCTTTTTGGATTTTTGATAAAATGATGAATGAGGAAATTAAATTGGATTCAGGGGAATGATATGATATAATGATCCTTGAAAGTGAACCTATGGCTATCCTGGCTTACTTAATGATATGGGAGTTAATTAATTCACCAAGTCTAATTAAAAACTCTAAACATGGTTTGAGTCAAGTGACTGTTAACAATTAATTGTCTTAAACGCTAGATAACAACCACTTACTAAGGCACTTTTAAAAAACACTTATTGTGAAATTTAAATTGAGTTAATCAAACTTGCTTCCCTAATGATAAATGCTTCCAGAGACCCTCAATAGCAACACAAAATCAATTATAATACCTAACAACTCGCTAGATAAAACAATTTCAATGTGCAAATGGAAATATATAAAATCAAAACTCAGGTCTTATAACTCAATTCAAACCACAATAATCCAACTAACAAAGATTATAACACATAATCTTAGTCTCAAATTCAAATCAAAATAATTCCTAATGAAGGAAAATCATCAAGTTCAAGAGAAAATTAATTGGAAAGCAAATACTCCCCTAATTGAAGCTCTCAAGCTCAAGCCATTGCATTCATCTCTAAGAAGTACAACATATTTAGCCTCTCATGATTTGGTGTCCAAATCCTCCTCCTTTGAGCTTCCAGCATGTGGCATTTATATAGGAATAAGTTAGGGTACAAGCGATAGCCTCTAAAGTGAGTGTTTAATGATTTAGTATGTGTGATGACCCAATTTTGCATGAGAATGAAAGGTGAACGTGACAACCTACTTTTAGACACTTTCCTAAAGTTTTCTAATGTTCTTTGAATGAAATCAATTGGTGTCATAATGGTGATAAAGGTGGCTAGTCAAAATAAGGCACAAAATAGGAAAGTTATAGCCTATACTTTAGGAGTAAATCAGTGCAGTTTTCTAATTTGAGTGTGATAACTAGGGCTTTGGTTTTACTAACCTTTTTTAGGGTTTTCCAAGGTTTCCTAAAATTAATTGGATGCCTAATTCGCTACGTGGAAAGGGAAATGAGTGGTGCTCAAGATTGCTTTAAAATAGGAAACTAGATGTCTTAGATTTAGGTGTAATCTTTGTGAAATCACTCATTTGTCCTTCATTAATTGTTGGTGGCGTCCTTTGCTCTCTAGGGTCAAGGAAGACATGTCATTCAGACTTAATTGATTATAACATGGCCTATTTAAAGGGTATAGCTGATAGGCTAACATATACGATCCCTAACCATGCTGTAAGTTGGCCTAAAACTAGTCTTAAGGCTTTGTTCTTCATGAGTCCTCCAACCCCTGAGAATTTTCACTCTCTCTAGGCTCCAAAGCTTGTTTCTTCATTCTCTGGGCTTTTGTCAATATCTTTAGCCTTAGCTTACAAACCCCTTTGCACTATCTTGAAATTAAAAATATATACCTTTTAATTCAATAAAAAGAAATCATAAAATCAATTGACAAATAAGCCCTTTTTATGACCTTTTTTTTTCATTACCTTTTAATCTAAAATAATCATATGTAAGTTCAACAATGAAGATAAAATCCCATAACAAAATGTGAAAATATATGTTAAAATAGGGACATATCAAAGAGGGAGGAAGACGACTGAGACCTAAAGCGACAGTGATCCAATAGCGATGCAAGAAGCTTTGGAAAAGGAGGCTTGGTCGAGGGAGATGGAGGTGGGCGGTTGCCGAAAATTGTCGGAAGACATAAGTTTTGCAGCACCTTTTGGTACTTTCTCCTTCCAAATCTAATGTGGAGCTAGTCAAGATGTCATCTCAGCATAATTACCTCTGTTTTTTGCCACGTCACAATAGTCAATGTGTATTTTTACACTCATTTTGAAAGTTCTTAGTCACTTATGCCCTTCAAAAAAACATTTGGTATTAGGTGCACTTTGAGAAAAATCTCATATATATTTTAACACTTTAACCCAAACATAAAATACTATGGTTTATCAAAAAAAAAAAGTCCTATGATCCAGTTAGTTAATATTTATTGTGTCACTCATCAGGGTTTGGTAAATTTGTTAGTATTTCATTTTAAGGTTAAGGTGCAAATTGATTCATAATGTTTCCTCAAAATTGCACATGCCATAAAATTTTATTGGGTAAAACAACACACATAAAATTTACAAAATCAGGTAAAAATAACAAAGTTGCTAATTTGAGCAAGGGTTGTTACTTTATGCGGGAGAAATTTTGTAGGCCCCACAAATATAAAATAACAGACCATTTGTTTAAATTAACAGTTTTGTCATTTTCTCCCATTTTAAATTTTTTCTGTATTTTTTCACAAAATAAAATTTTATGGTGTCATATGCAATTTTTAGAAAAAAAAAATTTAGACAAATTTGTACCTTAACCTTTCATTTTAGATAATTTGCTTATATTTTTTTAATAGATATTGAAATTATATTTCAGAAAAAATAATTTTCATGACCGTGTTCCAGTTTCCATATGCAAAAATGTATAATATTCATTTGGCAAAAAGAATGAAAATCTTAAAAAATATCACCCCCTCTATCAAATACGTGGCACAACCTTATTGGTCACTGAAGCAGCCACGTGGATTATGCGGATAACGAAACGAATGGAAAGTACGAAACACATAAATTTCCACCTCTCAAAGGGATAACGTTTTCATTTGAGCAAAAAAAAAGGGATAACGTTTTCCCCATAATCAAGACCACCATGGCCAGCATCTTCTCACCACCTTCAATCTCCTCCTCCGCCGCCGCAACCACCACCCCCTCATCAAAACCTTCTCCGTCATCCAAACCTCTCCTCCCCATTTCATCCTCCAAACCGCCGCTAACCGCCGCCTTAACCGCCGCGGCTATTGCCACTGTACTCACTACCACTCCTTTTCCTTCCTTAGCAGATTCCTCTACCAACTACCAAGTATACTACGGCACAGCCGCTAGCGCCGCCAATTACGGTGGCTACGGCGGGAACTCCAGCAAGAAAGACTCCGCCGAGTACGTCTACGACATCCCCGAGGGTTGGAAAGAACGTCTTGTGTCGAAGGTCGAGAAGGGAACGAACGGAACGGACAGCGAATTCTTTAACCCGAAGAAGAAATCGGAGAAAGAGTACCTCACATTCCTGGCCGGATTCCGCCAATTAGCTCCGAAGGACACTGTTCTGAACAATCTGGCGTTATCGGACGTGGAATTGCAGGATCTGATTGCGAATGCGGATGGCTTGACGTCGGAGGAGAAGAAGGAAGAGAATGGTCAAATCTATTATGTGTATGAGATCGATGGTGTTGGAACTCATAGTTTGATTTCTGTGACGTGTGCGAATAACAAGCTTTATGCCCATTTTGTGAATGCTCCGACGCCGGAGTGGAACAGAGATAAGGAGATTCTGAGGCATGTTCATGAGTCTTTTAAGACTGTTGGGTCCTTTTGATCTTTTGATTCTTGAGTTTGCCTCTGGTAATGCGTGATTTTCTGTATGATCAACATGTTTGTTGTTTGCCATTCTGCTATGTCTTAGTTTCAATCTAAAATTGAAATTGAAATTGAAATTAGCATAGCCCCTGTTTATGACAGTGTCCATATATTTATGAGAAGTTTCAGCTATTATATCACTGCTCTGACTATTGCCGGAGAGATATTCACTTTAACGCAGATTTAAGTATCTGATAATGTTGGCCAAAATAGAGAGCTGACTCTCATTCTTACTCATATTGATATTATAACTTTTCTCATCACATGTCACATAATCGAACGACACAAGATATTGTTACTTATCTGATGACTGATATTGATCTTATTGGCATGGATTAGAGAAGAAGAACCACCCTGATCGTCTTTTTTCTTTTTTTGGTCAATCTCATTGATCATTGCATGACTCTCAACATTCAAAGTTTGTTGATGAACCTCGGAGCGGTTGTTCCTTTTGATTCAGAATAAAAGGTTACATAAAACAGAATATTTTTTTTTAAAAAAAGTAAAAAGGTCACATAAAAGTTAAATCATAAGAATAGATGGTTATAAGCTTAATGTTTTAAGCTGTTGAGTGAGATAGTAAGTAATACAAATTTGAATTTCAAGAAGCCAGAAGTGAACTTGTTAAGAGAGTTTTAAGCTTAACGTTTCTGGAACGACAGAAGTTAAAAGTCTAAAATGACTTAAGGATACTCTACACAAAAATAAAAAAGAAACAGATGGAGCAGTGGCTAAAACTAAAATCTTCAAAGGTTAGCCATCAATAGCATGAGTGCTTGACCCAATGAGCGCAAGATAAGTGTATGTTTGAATTAATGATAGAAGTTACTTTTATAATATAATTTACGGTATAAGTAAGTATGTGGGTTAGTGAATTCACATTAGGTGTGGGTTAGTCTCTCTGATTATCCATGATCATGTTTGTTTTCTTGCAATTCTGCTATGTCTTGGTTTCAATCTGAAATTGAAATTGAAATTAGCATAGCCCCTGCTTATGACCAGTGTCCATACGTAATTTATGAGAAGTCTAAGCTATTATCATTGCTCTGACTAAATATCCTGAGAGATGTACACTTTAATTATCTTGCATTTCTCCATATTATGCAGTAAGTTTGAGCCATAGTTGTTAGTATCGCGTGATACGTATCGTGCGATCCGAGGGAAAAACGATACAAACTGTGACACTGAATCGTTTTTCGTTTGTATCGCAAAATTGAATCGTGAAATCGCACGATTTGGAACCGAATCTTGAATCGGTGAAAATTTTCGATTCAGAGTTTTAAACCCACGATAGGCACGACTCTTGAACTGGTGAAGAGAAGAAGAAGAGAGAGACTCTCAACTCGCGGCACTCTGTGGCTCCAGATCTGTTTCTTGCGTCTGCCCTTAGTTCAGTCCGGTGGTGGGTGTTGATGAAGCAAAGGAGGAAGAAGATGATGAAGGAGGCGAAGGAGGAAGAAGATGATGAAGGAGGTATGCCCGAGAAGCTCGTTCTCTCCCAGTTCCTCAAGTCTCGCATCGCCACTCCCTCTCAGCCTCCCTCTCAACTCGCGTCTCTGTTTCTTTTCTTTTTCTCAATTACTGCCACCCCTGTCTCGCGTCTCTGTTTCAGTTTTTTGTTTTTAGGTTAGGTAGCTTCCTGGCAAGTTTTGACCAGGGACTAAACTGCAAAGAATTTTATTATTTTAAAACTCTTCATCTATAAGAATTTCCATATGATATTTTAGGAAAATTATTGGTTTTTGATTTGATTACTTATGTATTTTGGTATTTGGATTTTTTTTAAATTTGGATTTATATAATATTATACATTTTTATATTATTTTTCATTTATTTCTGAATCTTACGATTGGATGCGATTCACGATTCAAAAAAGCAGTCAAACGATTCACGAATCGTATTGCGATTCAACAACCTTGGTTTGAGCCACTTGTGTAGATTTAACTATCTAATAATCATAGCCAAAATAGAGAGCTAACTCTTTTTTTTTTTTTTTTTGCCACTGAATTTTTAGGAAAGGGGTTGGGTTCACCCAGCGAAATCTTCCTTCATCCTAGGTGATACCGATGTTGGGCAGGGCGAGCCGTCTATTACCCTCAGGCGTTTACCTAGGCACCTAGAAGCTAGGATGTCTCCCACAGCGCCTTGACTAACTCAGGATCGAACCCTCTCCCTTTGGTGAGAGTATCCGACCCCTTTACCAGTTGAGCCCAAGGACGAATTCTCACGCATATTATTACTTTTCTGATATTAATCTCACTGGCATGGATCAGATGCCCACCGATCATTATTTTTTTGGGCCAATCCAATGGATCATTGTTTGCCTCTCAACATTCAAAGTTTGTTTTTGGACCTCGGAGCGGTTGTTCCTCTTGATTCAATTTTTTAAAAAAAAAAAAAACATAAAAGGTCACACAAAACATAAGAATAGATGGTTCTTCTTCCTCCTGTCCTCGCAAGTTACAATTTTTTTTTTTATGGATTTTTCTTACTTCTTATCCGGCCACATTTTACCTCAGTGAAAAGAATTAGTTCCTCACAGAATGACGAACCAAGGTTTAAATCTCTGCTAAGAGAGATGTTCACATTTAGTGATTGACAGTACTTTAAACATGATTGTCTCCAATAGAAATATACATGTGCTTAGCAAAAAACAAAAGGGTTAATATACTGTTTAGTCCTTATAATTTTCCTTCATTTTGATTTTAGTTTAGGTACGATTTGACCAATAAACTATTGGCTCAAGAGCGTCCAATACAATTAACTATTAAGTGGATCAAAAATACCAACAAACTTTTAAAAAGGTGTAGTCAACACACAAAATGTCTTACTCAGGAGCGCCCAGCACAATGCCGTTAGACAAAAAGTTAACGTTCGTTATCTAAGGTGCAGATTGACAATGAATTTTTACTCCAGGAGTGCCCAACACAAAAAAATTTTACTTAGAAGTGCCCAACACAAAATTCTAAATAATTAAATAATTTTTTTTCTCAATTGTCATTATTCAAAACTATTTGTATAGATATCTATGGACAAATATTTACTCATTCTTCGTTTTGTCAAAATTATAATTTTCTAAGATAAACAAAATTTTTAATTAAAAAGATAATTATATGATTTAAATAAAACTCAAGGTGTTTTATAATTTATTATATATGTTAAACAAAAAATTATGATTTATTTTTATTTTAGAAGAAATTTATGTGAGTTAAAAATTCATTTAATGTTAATAAAATTTTCGTAGGCCAAATTACTCATTAACCCATTATAATTGCTCCTTAACTTATTATTAAATTGTCTTTCATCAATCCTCTTAAATTATCTTTTTTTTTTCCAACAAGTCTCATATTCATATAATCAATAGATCATTTAATTAATAAATATATCATCAAGTTTCCGGATTTATATTATTAAGTATCAATGTTGATATCCATGAAACTCTTTTTATAAAAATAAAAATTAAACTAATTTCATTTCATTCAGGATATAATATATTTTTTAAATGTCATTAACATTAAATGAATTTCTTAACTCACA
The DNA here is from genome assembly GCA_025563575.1 of Acacia pycnantha. NCBI lineage: Eukaryota > Viridiplantae > Streptophyta > Magnoliopsida > Fabales > Fabaceae > Acacia > Acacia pycnantha. The sequence goes on along the minus strand of JAMWYP010000199.1, from coordinate 1,179,206 downwards.
TAAATTTCTTCTAAAATAAAAATAAATCATATAATTTTTTTTGTTTAACATATATAATAAACGATAAAACACCTTGAGTTTTATTTAAATCATATAATTATATTTTTAATTAAAAATTTTGTTTATTTTAGAAAATTATAATTTTGACAAAATTGAAGAGTGAGTAATTTTTTCCTTAAATATCTATACAAGTTGTATACGGTGGCTACGGCGGGAACTCCATCAAGAAAAAGTCCGCCGAGTACGTCTACGACGTCCCCGAGGGTTGGAAAGAACGCCTTGTGTCGAAGGTCGAGAAGGGAACCAACGGAACGGACAGCGAATTCTTCAACCCGAAGAAGAAATCGGAGAAAGAGTACCTCACATTCCTGGCCGGATTCCGCCAATTAGCTCCGAAGGACACTGTTCTGAACAATCTGGCGTTATCGGACGTGGAATTGCAGGATCTGATTGCGAATGCGGATGGCTTGACGTCGGAGGAGAAGAAGGAAGAGAATGGTCAGATCTATTATGTGTATGAGATCGATGGTGTTGGAACTCATAGTTTGATTTCTGTGACGTGTGCGAATAACAAGCTTTATGCCCATTTTGTGAATGCTCCGACGCCGGAGTGGAACAGAGATAAGGAGATTCTGAGGCATGTTCATGAGTCTTTTAAGACTGTTGGGTCCTTTTGATCCTTAGATTCTTGAGTTTGTCTCTGGTAATGCGTGATTTTCTGTATGATCAACATGTTTGTTGCTTGCCATTCTGCTATGTCTTAGTTTCAATCTAAAATTGAACTTGAAATTGAAACTAGCATAGCCCCTGTTTATGACAGTGTCCATATGTAATTTATGAGAAGTTTCAGCTATCATATCACTGCTCTGACTATTGCCGGAGAGATATTCACTTTGATTATCCTGTATTTCTCTGCAGCAAGTTTGAGCGACTAATGCAGATTTAACTCTAATAATGTTGGCCAAAATAGAGAGCTGGCTCTTATTCTCACGCATATTGATATTATTATATTTTTCACCGCATGTCACATATTCGAACGACACAGGGATATTGTTACTTTTCTGATGACTGATATTAATCTTATTGGCATGGATTAGATAAGAAGAACCACACTGATCGTCTTTTTCTTTTTCTGGTCAATCTCATTGATCATTGCATGCCTCTCAAGTCTCAACATTCAAAGTTTGTTGATGGACCTCGGAGCGGTTGTTCCTTTTGATTCAGAATTTTTTATTAAAAACATAAAAGGTTGCATAAAACATAATATTTTTCTAAAAATATAAAATAAAAAGGTCACATAAAAGTTAAATCATAAGAATAGATGTTTATATACCAATAAACTGTTGAGTGAGATACTAAGTAATACAAATTTGAATTTCAAGAAGAAGTGAACTTTTTTTTTTTTTTTTGCTACAAAAATTTTAGGAAAGGGGTTGGCTCACCCACAATCCAAGGGCAGGACGCTTGGAGCCCAGTCCGCAGGGCATACTGGACAGAGAGTATACATGCCTCCACCTCTACCAGCATTTCCACTGCTTCCCAGACTCCTAGGATGCCTCCCCCAGTGCCTTGACCAACGCAGGGATCGAACCCCCTCCCTTGAAGAAGAAGTGAACTTGTTAAGAGAGTTTTAAGCTCAACGTACGTTTCTGGAGCGACAGAAATTAGACTTGAGGATACTCTACACAAAAATAAAAAGGAAACAGATGGAGCAGTAGCTAAAACTAAAATCTTCGAAGGTTAGCCATCAATAGCATGCATGAGTGCTTGACCCAATGAGCAAGATAAGTGCATGTGATAGAAGCTACTTTTCTAATACAATTTACGGTATACGAGATAAGTATATGAGCCCGTCTCTCTGGTTATCCATTATCATGTTTGTTTCTTGCAATTCTGCTATGTCTTAATTTCAATCTGAAATTGAAATTAGCATAGCCCCTGCTTATGACCAGTGTCCATATGTAATTTATGAGAAGTCTGAGCTATTATCACTGCTCTGACTATATATCCTGAATGATGTTCACTTTAATTATCTTGCATTTCTCCATATTATGCAGTAAGTTTGAGCCACTTGTGTAGATTTAACTATCTAATAATCATGGCCAAAATAGAGAGCTAACTCTTATTCTCACGCATATGATTACTTTTCTCATATTAGTCTCATTGGCATGGATCAGATGCCCACTGATCATTATTTTTTTAGGCCAATCCAATGGATCATTGTTTTTTTTTTTTTATATAAAAGATGGCTAAAAAGCCAAAGAAATTACCACAGAAATTACAAAGATGGGGAACTTAATCCCAAACACTCTTGATCAACCCATGCTCTTAGATGCAGGGGACAAGTACTAAGAATAGAAGACTTAGATATACCCGTCTTAGCTAAAACATCAGCTATCCTATTAATCTCCCTGGAAATAAGAACAATAGTAACATCTCAATCCCAAGCCAACATATCTTTGATTTTACAGACCAATAAACTGTCCGAAACTACAGCAGCATTAGACAAAATGGCAACAACATCCGCTGAATCAGATTCCAACTCAACCTTCCTTATACCCAAATCCCAAACAAGAGATAAACCTTCCACAACCGCCCATAATTCAGTGGTGAACGCATCACAAATCCCCAGACATTTGGTAAAACCAGCGACCCATAAGCCAGTGGCACTCCTCAGGACCCCACCACACCCTGCCTTAGAGAGCCTTGAACTTACAGCACCATCCACGTTAATTTTCCACCAGCCAGTACCAGGTTTTTTCCATCCCAAACTATGCTGAACCTCAAAGCTCCCAAACTGAGGGGAAAGGTCAGAGCAAATAGAAAACAGTTTCCATGTATGCAGAATTATAATTTCAAGATTATCAGGTTTAGAAAAATAATCTTCGAAAATGGATTAGTATCTCCAACCCCATAGCTTCCAAATAGCCACTCCAAAAATAAATTTCCAGTATTTACCCACCTCCCTTCCTATGTTCCCTTTCAGATTCATAGCAATCCAGTCCCTCAACCCCACAAGGAAAAACGAAGAGATATGGGAAGGTTTAATGAGCTTAAGCCATAAATTCTTGGCATATGGGAAATCTCTCAGGATATGTAAAATATCTTCCATACCATGGTTGCACGATCCGCAGCTAGCCGAAGATTGGGACCACACTACTGGAAAAAGTGAAATTTGCGACGGAATTTGCGAGGGAATTTCCCTCGCAAATTTGGGTCATTTTGCGAGGGAAAAATTTTTCCCTCGCAAAATATATGATTTTTGTGAGGAAAATTTTACTTCCCTCGCAAAAATTAGTAAATTTTACGAGGGAAGAAACGTTCCTCGCAAAAATTAGTAATTTCGCGAGGGAACGTTAGTTAGTTCCCTCGCAAAAACAAATTCCCCCATTTGCTGCGGAAAAAAAAAATCTCACGCAAAATTCAAAAAAAAATCGCCACTAATAAAAAAGTTATCTCTCGGCGGCTCATCCAAATCCCTAATTCCTCTGACTTTCGTTCATCTCGTTCCTCTATCGCTCTTTCTTGCCGCCACAGTTCGTCTGTCGCTGTCTTTCCGTTCGCCGGCGTCTCCTCTTCTCCATCAGCGCAATCGCCATCCATTCCCTTCACCCTCTTCATGCGAGAGAGAGAGAAGATGACTGTGGGAGTTGGAATTTCTGTGGCCGATGGCAACTTGATGGTGTTGGGGAAGAAGGTCCTCAATCAGGTTACCCAAGATGTTGTCGTCAATCCCTCCCGAAGAAGGTTGAAATTGTTGATTCCAAAGTTTGAAGAGATTAGGGACAGCAAAGAGGCGTCACCTGAAGAGACCTTGAAAGCTTTGATTTCCTTCCAGGGAGATTTAGAATCGGCCAAACAACTTCTCAGATTCGGGAGCGAAGGAAGCAGGATTTATATGGTGTGTGAGTATTATTCGATTCGTCTTAAATCTCTTTGCGTTTTTTTCTTCCCCTTTTTAATTCCTTGCTTGGTAAATTGTTCTTCCATGCGATTTCATTATCAGTGGTTTGATTTTTGGATATATTGATCTTTTGGTGATGCTATTTGTAAGTGATATTGAGAAAGCAATTGCGGGCTCACTTGCTTTATTAATTTATACGCACCCTGAATTGATTTTGTTTTAGGCTTTTCCGTAAAATTTCAAAACGCAGTCAATTGAGCGGAAAGTATGGGTTGTTGATTTATGATCTTTTGTATTTTAGTCTTTCTTAATTAGTTGAACAGCATTTGCATAGTTAAAAACAAAAAATTAGCTGAACAAAATAAATTTAGATTCAATGGTTAGTTGTTCTGGGTAGAACTGAAAATATCTGTTGCTAATACTTGGTGCAAATTTGAAATTCGAGAAAGAAGACTGCTATTGATGTCTAACATTTCACTCACTAGATACAGTTTATAATTGATGATGATTCCTTTTTCCATGTAGAAACTGCATTTACTATAAATCTATGTTCAAATTCTTGCTCTTTCTCGCTTATCTAGGTTTGCAATATATGCTTGTGTTTGTGTTTTTGTGTGTACATATATGTTTGTGCGTGTATATATATATTATGAGAGTTAGAAGAGAAAGGTATTAGAAGAGAAAAACCAGAAGACTTGGTAATGGCCTTAGCGGAGCCAAAGGTATGAGTTATTTGGTTTCTTCTTCTTGCTTTTTGGAGTTTTCATTCGATATTTATATGTTTCAGTTCATTGATGTTTAAGTCTTCTTATGGGATGATTATTCCATGCTAAAAGTAATGCTTGACATATTCTATGTTCATCCTTTATATTTTAGGCAGAACCTATCATACAAAAGCTTCTTGCTGGGGAAAATTCATTAAAGGAAGATGCTCTGCAATATTTGTTAATTACTGCAGATACTGTATGCATCTTTATTTTGTTTTTACTTGGTTGTTTCATCTGCATTTATGACAGGAAAATAAAGTTATCTACTATGCATATTCATATAGCAAAACAAAAAGGGAATGACTCTGTTTGTCCTCTCACTTTATATCTTTGTGACTCTTATGCCTCATTTCTGAGTTCTAAGGGACGTCATTTGATTTTGAGAAGAGGCTATCTACCAAATCTATATCATGCATCCTCGCCTTTAAGGGCCCTTTTGGATGGGCTTTTTTCATAAAAAAAACACTTTTTTTAATTCAAAAAAAATTAATTTATGTGTTTAGATGATATTTTTTAAAAAAGTAAAAGTCACAAAAAAAAGCTAAAATGCTGCTTTTTTCAAAAGCTCAAATTTTGAGCTTAAAAAAAAAGCACAACATGGGGCTAAAAAAAAAGCACTTTTTTTTTAAGTCAATCCAAACGGGCTCTAAGTAAGTGTCTTTAGCTGTTTTCATAAATCTGAATCACTTAAGAGAACAGAATAAATCTGAATCACTTACAGAGAACAAAGTGTTTTGGTAACCACTTTGATAGTTGCTTTATGTTCCTTGTACTGGTATGAGTTCTTAAAAATCAACCTAGAGGGTAAAGTTCCTGTGAAAAACCTTGATGAGAAGTGGGTTTCAGATTCAGATGTTATCACACAAGCATTGGAAGAGAAGTTTCCTAGCCCACCATTGGGAACCCCACCTGAAAAGGCATCAGTGTATGTTTGATCATTTTGGTGGTATAGTCATCTTTCTTATAGTCATCACTGTATGTTTGAATCAATATAGGTTCTGATAATTTGATGGTATAGTCATCTTTCTTATAGTCATCACCTGAAAATTTTATTTGATTTTATAGGTTCTGATAGTGGCTAGCAGTGCTTTGAAGGAGAAGACACGAGGCTAGTTGATATTGTAGTTAGTAGATTTATCTTATTTCAAACTACTCTGTCATGCACTGGTCTTCGTTAACTGGGAATTTGTCTGAGATCATCAATTTTTCAGGACATGTAGCACCCACTTGCACGTTTTGATATCATGCAAATGTAAATTATGAGGTCAAGTTTTCTGATAGATAAAATGTCAGTGCTCATTCATTAGTGATAATTTGCATGGCATTTCAGGCATTAACGTGATGGCAGAAGTGGATGACCGTGGTGGTGATGACAATATTGGTGATGATGATGACCAGACTGTTGCTATTTAGACTTCTTTTTAGTTCAATTTAGTCACAACATTATAATTTGTAATATTTTATTTTTCTTGTTATGTAAACTCTTATGATTGTTATAATTTATTTTTATGATATATATATAAATCTTTTTATTTCTTAATTTTTAATATAATTTTTTGTAATTATTTTATTTTTTCTGATTTTTTATATTTTTTTAAAAAAATAAATTGAAATTTGCGAGGGAAATTTTTTTCCCTCGCAAATCCTCGATTTTGCGAGGGAACATTGTTCCCTCGCAAAATCCATGGATTTGCGAGGGAAAATTGTTCCCTCGCAAAATCCATGGATTTGTGAGGGAAAATTTTTCCCTCGCAAAATTCCAGGATTTGCGAGGGAACAAATTTTCCCTCGCAAAATTCCAGGATTTGCGAGGGAAAATTATTCCCTCGCAAAATCCAAAATTTGCGAGGCAAAATGGAAATTTTCCGTCGCAAAATGATTTGCGAGGCAAATTTTTGCGACGGAACTTTTTCCGCCGCAAAAAACAGTTTTTTTAGTAGTGCCAAGAACTCCTCCAAAGATTGGTAGGGAGTCTGTTCAATATTACCCTCCACATAAAAACTCTAATTCTTTCGGCACCCTCCCATTTCCAAATATCTTTAAATATTTTCTGTCTTAAGTGAGTGGGATTTTGTTCCACAAGAAAATAAGCACTTTTAATAGAAAACATGCCATTAGCTGAAGGTCCCCAAGCCATAAAATCCGAACCTGATCCTTCCCTTGGTGGAAGAGTAGCAGCAAGTCTGAGAATAATCTCAGGAGACGCTAAGTTGGATAGCTCGGTCGATTCCATAATCCACCACTAGCCCGATCACCACTGTCAACTGGTTTTCCTCATCAGTTGGTTGCCGAACACAAAAATCTTTAATACACTTCCCATCAAGTAGCCATTGATCATTAAGAAAGTTAACCAATTTCCCATCTTTAATTTGCCATTTCGTTCCCAAAAGAATTATATCCTCTTGAGAGCAAATAAATTTCCAAACCTTAGAATCACCTGGTCGGTAAGTCAGTAAGGATTCGCTATCTCTAGTCATGTATCTCTGCTGCAAAATTTCAGTCCATAAACCAGTCTCACCTATGATTAATTTCCAAGCAAGTTTAGCTCCACAAGCTCTGTTCATAGATTTAAGCCTACGGAATCCAAGCCCTCCACAGTCCCTAGGCCGAGTAATCTGCTCCCATCCTATTGGGTGGAAGTGCTTCACAGAATCAGAGTGGCTCCAAATAAAGTTACGTTGTAATCTCTCTACCTCGTTACACACACTATTAGGAATTCTGGAGACCTGCATAGGGTATAATGGAATAGAGCTAAGAACAGATTTAGCCAGAAAAATACGCCCAGCAGTGGAGAGACAGTTAGCTTTCCAAGCAGATAACTTAGAGCGAACACGCTCAACTATATACTGAAAAGTATCCTTAGTCCTCCTATTTCTGGATAGAGGGAAACCAAGATACCTTCCAATCTCACTGGAAATGTTCATTCTAGATAAACCTGCAATTGCTTGCTTCGTAGGCTGAGGCACCCTTGGGGAAAAAAATATCGAGGACTTGGAGCAGTTAATCTTTCCCCCTGAAGCTCTCATAAACAAATCAAGGCAGCTCATCATGGATTTAGCTTGCTGTACCGTAGCCGCACCAAACAGAAGTAAATCGTCTGCAAAAAGGAGATGGGAAATTTTTGGGCCATCCCTAGAGATATAGATGGGCTGCCAGTTACCCTCTTCAACAGCGTCACAGATTAAATGCGACAGCTTGTCCATACACAAAACAAATAGAAGAGGAGAAAGAGGATCTCCTTGGCGCAAACCCCTGGAGGGCCTAAAATTTTCAGACTGGGTCCCATTCCAGATGATGCTATAGGACACAGAAGAGATGCAATTCATAATGAGACTAATAAAATCGTCATCAAACCCTGCCTTCATAAGAACTTGCCTCACAAAGTCCCATCGTATACTATCGTAGGCTTTCGCCAGATCCACCTTCATAGCCAAGAGACCCTTTTTGCTTCTGTTATTGCTCATAATATGGAGGATTTCTTGACCCACTATAATGTTGTCCTGGATGTGTCTCCCCTTAAGAAAGCTTGACTGGTAAGGGGAAATCAGTTTATTCACCACATCTTTCAATCTTAGAGTAATTATTTTGGTTATGCATTTGTAGTGAACCGTACATAATGATATGGGTCTAAAATGCGACACCAGTTCAGGAATTTCCCTCTTCGGAATAAGAGAAATAAGAGTCCTATTAGCTTCTTCCAAAGGAAAATACCCATGAAAGGCTTTCTTAACAAATGAACATAGAGTTGTCCCCACAATATTCCAGTTGGTTTTGTAGAAGAGTGCAGGAAAACCATCTATACCAGGAGCTTTGAGACTTCCCATAGAGAAAATGGCATTTTTAATTTCCTCATTATCAGGAGGCCTTGCCAAAGAAGCTACAGAGCTAGCTGAAGAACAGGAAAGCTAGCCTTGGTGTTTAACATATACATACCCTGGTTCCCTGTGCTGAACAGAGATTGGAAATAATTAAGAATCATATCCTTCATCTCCTCCTCATTATCTGTCCAGACACCACTGTCGTTTTTCAAGGATAAAACCCTGTTTTTGGGTCTCCTGAGCTTGGTTTTCAAATGATAATATCTAGTATTCCTATCCCCTTTCGAGACCCAATCCTCTCTGGATTTCTGGAACCATTTAATCTCCTCAAGGTTAAGCAGTCTTTCCAATTCCCCCTGTAACTCACATTCCAGACCACACAAATAACTTGAATGGGGATATGCAGGGGATTTTTGAATGCCATTCAGTCTTGCTAAAATATTACTTTTCCTCTTTTCTACATAACCAAAAACTTCCTTATTCCAAGATCCAACAGAGTCTTGAAACTTAGCCAAAGACAGGTTAATATCATCCTCAGCAGCCCAAGACTTATTAAGAAAGTCACTAAATTGATCATGATTTGTCCACATGGCTTCAAAACGAAAAGGTTTTCTATGATAATTATTCTGACTGAACTCTCCTAGTCGGAGACATATAGGACTATGATCAGAAAAGAGAGTACGAGATAAAACCTGGAGATAGCAGTAGGAAAAATTCAGCAGAAAAGCTTCGTTAGAGATCACCCTATCAAGCCGTTCATACAGCCTAGCACAAGCCCTCATACATGGACCTCGCCAAGTGAATTTGGGGCCATGAAATCCCAGATCCGACAAACCGCAATCAAGAAAACGATCATGAAAAATTTTAATTCTGGCCTCACTTGAACCAGAGCCCCCAATCCGTTCAGTAGACGCCAAAATATCATTGAAGTCCCCCACAATAACCCACGGATTAGAAATAGCATTGGAGAAGTCTTTAAGGTGCATCCATAACTCTTGCTTCAAATTAGAGTGTGGAATTGCATATACTGTAGTCAAGAAAAAAGGGGCAAAACCGTTAACTACACAATGCAAATGAATAAACTGTCTCTCCTTCCTGATCACCGAGACGGAAATAAGATCAGTTTTCCAGACCGCCACAATGCCACCAGACCAACCAAGACTGGGAACAATCGACTTGCCATCATAACCCAGGTTCTCCAAGCATCGAAGCCGCGAATCACTAGAGCATTTCGTTTCTTCTAAAACTATAATCAGAGGCCGGTGGTTCTGAATAATGGTTCTAATATTAGAGACCAAAATTTTGTGACAGGCCCCCCCTGCAATTCCAATAAAAAACCAAATATGTCATACCCATAACAACTCCTTTTTGTTTTTAAAGCAAACAAAAAAAAACGACAGAAAAAACAATTAAAAAAAAATGCCCACAGCACTAAGACTAAACACAAGGGATAGGCCCAGCGTCTTCCATTTGAGTCTCCTCAACTATCTCCTGATCCATTCCTTCATCAGATGGGCCAGCCCAAAATTTACCTTCAGGCCCATCGAACCTCCCATTTTCCCCTGGATCAGATGGGACCGAGGAAAATGAAAAAGTCTCCTCATTTAAAGACATGGCCTCGGTTTCCCCTCTTTTGTCCTCTTGTATATTTAAAATCCCTTTGTCAGCTTCTACTTCCTGTGTGTGGTCATAGTTAATTCTCATTGTTTCCTTAGTACTCTTCAATTTTTGCTTCAGCTCCCTCGTTCTTTTTTCCCGTTTCTGATCTTGTCGGCCAGTCAGCTCAGCATTAACTTCCTTGTACGTATTTTCCTCTCACTTGTTCTTTTATGCTCTGCACCTTTCTTCTCTTTGCTTGGACGTACACTGACACCACTTCTTGGTTCACCTACTACGACGCCATTTTTTTCCACCGCCAACACCTCCGACTTACCCCCTTCACCGGAGCCTCCATCACCGTTGACACTAGGATCATCGGCCAAAATACCAAAACGAGAACCTTTGATTTCACTCTTCAAATTTCTACTCTGCTTCTCTTTGTCTTCCTTTTTCATTCTACTTTTATTATGAACCACCCGCCATACGTCTTGACTAGCGCCTGATTCCTTCCCTGCAACCATACCTCCATCTCCAGCAGAACCTTTACCCCCTTCTCCTCCACCCTCAGATCGAGAATGTGAGCACCCTGTTTTGCATTCATCCAATTTATGGCCATATATACCGCAATTAATACACAGTAAGTGGATACCTTCATATTCCACATAGTAGTATTGTCCCTCCAAAGTGAAACCCGACACAAGTTGCTTGCTGAGGTCAACTAGAACACAAATCCTAGCATAGTACCCTCTGAGTTGGCAAGAAGTGTTCATGTCAACCTTGATAGTATCTCCAATCCGGTCACCTATCCATGTTAATGCTTCCTTATCATAATACTCCAAAAATACTTTCGGTACTCTAATCCAGACGGCCACCTTCTCTATTTTTGCACTCCATGGCCTGAACAAAGGTTCCCAAGGCCTAACCGTTAAATAGTGATCGAAGACCATCCATGGGCCACCAGTAAGAGCATTGAAATAATCTTCTTTGTTTGTCATCTTCACCACAAAGAAGTCATTCCCTATGTCAATTAAACTTATAACACCTCTTTTTGCCCACAAGGATTGTAAGATGGACAATAAAGACTTATAGCCTATACTCCTTCCTAGAAGCTTTACTATAACAGCCTTATCCCATGCTTTGTATAATCTTCTTTCCATCTTATCAGAGAATGAAAAGGATGGGAAGTTTCTGTTAGGGTCCTCCACTATTGTACAAAGAGGCTCAGAGTCTTCCTTATCGGATTCAGTTGATAAGGTATCGTCTGAATCATCCTCCTTATTCTCCATCTGCACCTCCTTGCTGCCATTCCCATTAATACCTTGCAACTTCTCAGCGAAGGTCTGACCAGATACCCATTTACTCTGCACGCCGGCTCCTAGAGCAAGCCATTCTTCAACAAAACTACTCCCTTCACCATTTTTTATCTTTTTCGAACTCCAGTTGACCAGGTCATCCTCTTCCGACGAGGACAGGACAAGAGGCGAGTCTTTCTTGGAGAGCACGAGAGCCATTTTTAATGGATCATTGTTTGCCTCTCAACATTCAAAGTTTGTTTATGGACCACGGAGCGGTTGTTCCTCTTGATTCAATTTTTTTTTATTAAAAAAATAAAAGGTCACACAAAACATGAGAATAGATGGTTCTTCTTCCTCCTGTCCTCGCAAGTTACAATTTTTCTTTTGTTTTTTTGGATTTTTCTTACTTTTTATCCTTTTTAATGGCCACACTTTACCCACGACTTCAGTGAAAAGAATTAGTTCCTCATAAAATAGCGAACCAAGGTTCAAATCTCTGCTAAGAGAGATGTTCACATTTAGTGATTGACAGTACTTTGAACATGATTGTCTCCGATAGAAATATACATGTGCTTAGCAAAAAAAAAAAAAGGTTAATATACTGTTTAGTCCTTATAATTTTCCCTTATTTTGATTTGGGTTAAGGTGCGATTTGGCCAATAAACTATTGGCTCAAGAGCGTCCAACACAATTAACTATTAAGTGGACCAAAAATAACAAAACAAACTTTTAAAAAGGTACAGTCAACACAAACAAAGTTTTACTTAGGAGCATCCAAAGACGACGCCGTTAGACAAAAAGTTAACGTCCGTTATCTAAGGTGCAGATTGGCCAACAAACTTTTACTCCAGGAGCGCCTAGTACAAAAAAATTTTACTCAGGAGTGCCTAGCACAAAATTCTAAATTTTACTAAATTAAATTAAATAATTTTTTTTCTCAATTGTCCTTATTTAAAACTACTTGTATAGATATTTATGGACAAAAATTACTCATTCTTTAATTTTGTCAAAATTATAATTTTCTAAGATAAACAAAAATTTTAATTAAAAATATAATTATATAATTTAAATAAAACTCAAGGTGTTTTATAGTTTATTATATATGTTAACAAAAAATTATATGATTTATTTTTATTTTAGAAGAAATTTATGTGAGTTAAAAAAATTCATTTAATGTTAATAAAATTTTCGTAGGCCAAATTGCTCCTTAACCCATTATAATTGCTCCTTAATCTATTATTAAATTGTCCTTCATCAAGCCTCTTAAATTATCTTCTTCTTTTTTTCCAACAAGTCTCATATTCATATAATCAATAGATCATTTAATTAACAAATATATCATCAAGTTGCCGGATTTATATTATTAAGTATCAATGTTGATATCCATTAAGCTCTTTTTATAAAAATAAAAATTAAACTCATTTCATTTCTTTCAGGATATAATAGATTTTTTAAATGTCATTAACATTAAATGAATTTTTTAATTCACATAAATTTCTTCTAAAATAAAAATAAATCATATAATTTTTTTTTGTTTAACATATATAATAAACGATAAAACACCTTGATTTTTATTTAAATCACATAATTATATTTTTAATTAAAAATTGTTTATTTTAGAAAATTATAATTTTGACAAAATTGAAGAGTGGGTAATTTTTTTCCATAGATATCTATACAAGTAGTTTTGAAAAATGACAATTGAGAAAAAAAATTATTTAATTTAGTAAAATTTAGAATTTTGTGCCGGGCGCTCCTAAGTAAAACTTTTTTGTGGTGGGCGCTTCTGGAGTAAAAGTTTATTGGTCAATCTGCACATTAGATAATGGACGTTAACTTTTTCTAACAGCATTGTGCTGGCTGCACCTTTTTCAAAGTTTGTTGATATTTTTGGTCCACTTAATAGTTAATTGTGTTGGATGCTCCTGAACCAATAATTTATTGGCCAAATCGCACCTTAACCCTTTTGATTTTGGTCCCTGTAGCTTCAAACCATAGGTTTTGGTTTCTGAAGTTTTATACCGATTACAACGCTAGTCCCTATAGTTTAATAAGGATTATAAACTTAAAGTTAATTGTGTTAAGGTTGCTGATTTGCCACTAGCATTAATTTTTGCTGACATGGCGTGCTGATTGGACATTTGGTTTAAAGTAAAAAAGTAAATTACATTTTTAATTACCTAGTTTATTGCAACTTTTTAATTGAGTTGGATTATTTATAATTTTATGTAGTATTATACAAATAATTAGATGGAGTAGCAGCTAAAACTAAAATCTTCAAAAGTTACCAACCATGTAACTAAGGTTGTATTTAGATTAACGGTGTTTGTTTCAATTTGATTTTTGTAAGTGTAAGATTGGGTAAAAGTTAGATTATGTAATGTGATTTTTGTTTGGATTGGTTTTTGAAAAAGTCAGTTGATAAACTGAAATTTGTTTAAATGATTAATACAAAAGTATGTTTAGATTGAAAATGACTGAAAATGATATGATTTAAATAAAAAAATGTTAATGTATTATTGAGAAATTTTTGAAAAATACTAAAATACTTATATTTTATGAAAAATTGGAGAAAACGCCCTTTAAAAATTTAATTGGTAAGAATAACCTCAATTAGAATGCTTCCATTCTTCATATATATAAATTTATCAGATTGTTCATGTCAATTAAATTTCTAATGTGAGAGTTTTTCCTGACTTCCCTTAAATTTTATTATTCATTTTTTTCTTTGAACACTTTTATAAATAAGGATAAAATTGGACAACAGTCACTATTATTCTTTAACTGGACTTATATTTAAGACCAAAATTTTCATCTATAATTAGACTTATAACAAGAATAAAAACTTTATTTTAATAAAAGAATGTGTAACCCAATATCTTTTCTTCATGAGGCATTTTCTTCTCTCTATAATAGAAACTTTTTTGTTTTTCACAGTGAAAAAAACCAAAAACAAAAATTTTAACTTATGACATAAATAAACATTTTTTAAGGTTCTCAAACAAAATGATCTTTTCTATCATTTTCTCTTCCAGCATTATAACTCAAACTCAAATCTTATTTTCTTGTACCATTATAAATTCATCTCCACATCATTATTCTAGCCACCTTTTTTTTGGTCAAAGTCTATTCTAGCACCTCACGATATGCTTACGATGTTCCTCATTAAATGTTTGTTTTGGAACTTATAAAAGTGTTTTTTAAATACTTTTCTGTAAAATGAGATAAAATTATTCTCACATATTTATTTTGAAAATTATAAAAACCCCTAAAAAAAGCTAAAATTTAAACAACGTTTAAAGTAAGCCAAGCGAGTCTACATTATATGCTTAGAGTTAGGTGTTTATTATGTGCTTATATATTTAATTGGAGGAATAAGCATTTTTTAAAAAAATTTTATATATTGTATTTATTTAGATTTAAGTTATATGCTGCTTTTTGAGATTTTTTTTTACACACAGTATCTCAAATTAATTAATTTTCATAATACTGGTGTTACAGACAAATGCAAAACTGAAAATTAATTAATTTGAGATACTGGATGCAAAAAAACATCTCAAAAAGTAACATATAATTTAAATCTAAATAAATAAAATATATAAAAAAAAATGCTTATATCTCTAACTAGAGGTATAAGCACATAATAAGCCCCTAACTCTAAGCACATAATGGGGACGCGGCTTTGGTCCTTTGTGGGGCTACCGTCCGCTGCGTCCTTTGCATAACACACCGCCGTTTGAGCCACTTCCTCTTTTTTTAAAAAAAGTAAATATATTTCATTCAGGATATTGATTGGTACTGAAAAATACTATGATGTTGAAAAATATCTTGAAAATATTTTAGGATCTTACAAAAATATTTTAGGATACTGAAAGATACTAAAAAAATATTTCAGGATATTGAACAATACTGAAAAAAATACTTCATGATTTTGAAAAATTATTTTAGGATCTAGAAAAAATATTTCAAGTATTGACTAATACTAAAAAGATATTTCAAGATATTAAACAATATTGGAAAAAATACTTCATGATCTTAAAAAATTATTTTAGAATCTTGAAAAAATATTTCATATACTTACTAATACCAAAAATTTATTTCAGGATATTTTTTCAAGATCCTAAAATAATTTTTTAAAATTATGAAGTATTTTTTTAGTACCAGTTAATATTTTAAAGTATCTTTTTAAATACCCTTAAGTGCCTCAATTTTTTTTTCAAAAAACATGGAAGTGGCTCAATTCTGCGCCAAAACGGTGGTGTTTTATGTAAAGGACGTAGCGGTCGGTAGCCTCGCAAAGGACCAAAGCCAAGCCAAGTCCCATAATGTGGACTCATATCCACCCTTAGGGGTGGAAATAGGCGAGGCCCCTATTAGATGGCCTACAGTCTGACTTGTTTAGGGTCTGGTCAGGCCTGGCCTGTTTGTTAAAAAGGTCAGACCAAGGCTTATTTAAAGGCCTAAATGTGTAGATAGGTCAGGCATATTTTATTAAGGCTTGGCCTGTAAGCCTTCAAGTCTGAGCTGTTTACACATTAAATTAAATAAATATAATTATATTTATATCATATAAATAATATAATATTTATTATTTTTCATTCATATATTCTACTAAAAGCTTATATTTATATAATTTTGATAGGCTCAAAGTGTACAAAAGTATATTTATGACCTCCAAAGCCTACAATATAATGTCTTTTTAAAGGCCTACTTTGTAAATAGACCTTCAAAAAGGCTTCAGGTTCAACCAGACCTTATGAAGGCTCGACCTGAGTCTAAAAAAACTTGTATTCAAGCTCAGGCTCAGATCTATTTAATCAAAGTCTGACCTAACTTATTTCCATCTCTAACCACCCTCCATAAATAAGGGAGTACTGCAGTCATGAGGTGGGCATAGAATGAATTCCTTCTAAGGCAATGATGATGTTATCACACCACCTGCAGTCATGAGGTGGGTTCTGTATAATTCACATACCCTCCTCCTTCAGATGATAAGCTTCTTTCTTCAACCAGCTAATAGTGGGCAGATTGCTAAGAAACATAAGGTTAAATTAAAACACAAAAAATTTAAAAGTTGGAAAGTAAGGACCTGTTTGTTACAAAGAAAGCTTGGGGAAGGAAAGGAACTTTAGAGGAGGGAAAGGAATGGAAAGAAAGATTTGAAAGATGAGGGAAGATGACTTGAGTTGTTTGGTAGGAAGAAAATGAAGAGGTGGTAGTTGGTAAGGAATTAGGAAATGTCTATTTTACCCTCAAAAGAAATTAATTCAAAATAATAAAAATATTTTTTTGCTAAAATATTTTTTTAAAAAATATTTTATTGTTAAGTTCGAACTTTTGAAGAAAAAAAATTTCGCCAAATTTGAACTTTCCCGCCAAGTTTGAACTTTCCGCCAATTTCGAACTTCCCGCCAAATTTGAATTTCAGGGGTAAATCTGTCAAAAAACCATCTTCCTGGGAAGATGGCAGCTTTCCTTCCATTTTCGGAGGGAAAGCATCTTCCCTCAAATAAGGGAAAATGTCCAATTCCAGTGAGTTGCTGACTGGACTTTCTGTGTAACAAACAGCCAAAATCCATGGGAAGATTGAGATCTTCCCTTTCCCTCTCCAAGCTTTCTTCCTAACAAACAGGTCCTAAGACCGATAAGGGACTTTTGATTTGAAAAGCCTGAGCTTTTGTCTGATATGTTTACAGGCTTTCCTCTGTGACTTTGAGTGTTCCAGTTTCCAAAGCATCGGGAATCGGAATATGAAATGAAATGAAAGAACACACTGATTTAATACTCTAAATTTATATAACATGCATTTTCATTTAAAAAATCTTAAAATTTAAAATTTTATTAATAACATTAATAATGAAATTAATAAAAATATTAAATAATTTGACAACTTATTATCATCAATATCAATATATACTTAATAGCAATAGGAGAATAAGTCATGTCCTGGAGCTCATCTCACATATCAATATTTATTTAAACAGTGTCAGCTCAATTGATCAGTCGTTCACCTCCTCTAGCTCCGTGCCGTTTGCATTTTCTCTTCTATATTGTTTTGGTCCTAGCGTCTCAGTGTTTACAGGAAATATGTTCTGAATGTTGTCTTGGTTTTTCTCCCAACTTTCTAATTTCAAATTTAAAATGTTATCTGATCAATCTCCTCTTCCAGACTTCCGTAGTCTCTCCCTCAACCCTTATCGCTGCCATTATCATCAGAGCTGCTTCCAGTAAAGGCATTTATTCTCATGGCTATTTTTTCTTCCCTTCATGAATTCTTCATCTTTACCCTTCGTGCATCTGTACCCAAGAGCAGATTGTGTTTATTTATTTTCTTCTCATCGTTGGAAGCAGATCGTCGGGAGCTGAGAGGTACAGATCGCTATTTTGACGCCACAGATCTACATCGAGCTTTAAAGTTTGAAATCTTCTTCCAGTCGTCATCTTGCTTCTTTTTTTATGAGAGACTGAATAGTGGGACCCGATTTCTCTTTTTGCTTTTAATCCTTTTATATTCATCATTCTTCATGTAATTATAGTAAGTAATGAAGCTGATGTGTCAGATTCACTTGGTGTTTCTGGGTGAATAAAGTAGAACGATGATCCTAACCTTTCTTTGTTTTTCTGCCATGAACACAATTACTACTGTTTTTTTCTGTGGTAATGAATTAATATTATTTGTTTTCTTAAGGTTGTTGTGTTTTTTGGAAGATGATGATATTTAGGGTTGCGTCGCCGTGGGAATATCTGTCGTTTGAGATGGTTAAAGTATCTGAAGCCTCATATTAAAAGAGGAGACTTCGGAGAAGATGAAGAGGACTTCATCATCCGGCTTCATGCTCTTCTTGGCAACCGGTGATAATTTATTATTCTACATATTCCCCCTTCTTTTATTTATTTAATTTCCCATCAGGCTTCATGCTCTTCAGACTTCAGGTATTTTTTTCCCTATCTATGACTCTATTCCTCTTCAATCGAAGCTCAGATTTCTGCGATTTGTGTGTTTGTTTTAGAATTTAGAAATGATAATTGCTTGTTAGGAAGCTTATGCATTTTATTTATCTATTTTCATTTTCATATCTAATTTTCCTTGATTGAAACATATCTTCTAAATATGAAATTCCAGAGACAATTTTTTCTGAGAGCAAAATTTAACATGCAAATTGTGTTCTAGCAATTACTTTTTCTTCCAAATTAGATTTCTAGTGGACAAGACTAAGAACCTTAATCACCAGGTTGGTGTGGGAAACTGCTTGCATATGCAATGGCCCTCTTATTTTGTATTTGAATGGTGTTGTGTTTATAAAACTTCCTTATGCTGATATGCATGATCTGGATCATTAGTGAGTGCAAAACTGCTAGTTGTAATATAGTTCATGGGTATATTGGAGAAGGGAAACCACATTGTTTCTTCTGAATTTGGCAAATGATCCCATGGTTTTAAATTTTGTTTTGAGATATGTGGAATGTAGCATTTAAATGTTAGTTTTATAGATTAAGTAGTACTATAAGAATTTATGTTTAGTATCATCTTATATCTTGTTTTGATTTAAAATTGTCGGTTATTATTTATTTGTATTTTCAATGTTACGTCATACTATCAATATGTTTATTTGTTGGCTCAGCTAAAAATTTCTTAGTTCCGCCACTGAGTATATAAAAGAATAACCGGGGTTACCTCTATTCTAAGCTTATAGGTAATCAATTACACAAGAGTTACTCAAAACCTCTCAAGAGAGTCTACAAAATCACATACACAAACAACTATTAATATATTTGTTAAAAACTTCTCTAAAGTTTCTCTTGCTATGGTCTTAAAACCACTCTCTAAAACCAATATTATATATAGAGACAACCAAAAAAAAAATTTGTTCAGAATTTTTTTACAAAATTTAATATAATATAAAAATGCATGTTATCTTATATATTAGACTTGTTAAAATATTTTTATTATACATTTGGCCCCCCAAATATTTTTAAAATATTCGTTAATGAGTAGATATTTGATCCCTGCAAATATTTATTCTAAGGTCTATCACTATCACCAATCAAAATTGGGGGCATTCTAGTAGACATTTCGCCCCCAAATATTTTTTTTATTATACATGCATATTTTAGTTAATGTTTTTTTTTTGGATAAGAAGTTAATGGTTCTTTCCTTCACTCTTTTTTTTTTTTTTTTGATAAGAAGGAAAAATATGTACCAATGTGAGTTGGCTTAGATGGTAAGGGATCCAGGATTAGGCCCTTGGATCGTGGGTTCGATCCCCTCTGCCGTCGCTGGGACTCCTTTGGTAGGCGATCTCGTAAGTCCCCAGTAAGTGTTCATAGAGCCCGGGGCCGTGCCCTGGCCTTGATGGGGGACTGATGCCGAACCCCTCCAAAACTTTTTTATATCAAAAAAAAAAAAAAGAGAGACTAAAAGTGAAGGAAAGAACCATTAACTAAAATATTAAAGGGAGAGAAATGTTTGACTATTTGAATAACTTTACTCTTAAAAAAAACATAAAAGTACCTAACATGAGGATACACTGAAGAAAAAGAAGACAAAAGGTGTCATTGCTAGACGAATTATTCTCACACTACAAGTCAGGCTTTTATATTGGAAATGATGAACCAAAGTAACCCACCCAAGTAAAAACAATAATAATAAGAAAAGGCTGTGAGTACTAGGCATGATTAAATCATAAATCATTTTCAGGATGGGAGAGGTGTGTGGGCTCTTGAAATAAAACAATATATAGAATAAATGGCCAAAAAAACAAAACCCACAGTAACCGAAGAAAAAGTTCTGGAACAAGGATGCCTACGCGCATGGATAACAAGAGGGGGAAAGTTGTGGATCTTACTTGTTAAGAAAAATAAATAAAATAATAAATACATATCAGAAAAAATTAAAGGATTGAACAGTAGTCTTAAATATAGAGAAAAAGGATTAGGAGAAGATGAAATGATATGGAAAAATATACACAAATCATCTCCAACAGTGCTGAAGAGAGGGAAGTAGTCTAGTAGGTAAGGATGAAGTAAATACTCTAAGGGCCCGTTTGCTTCACGGAACTTGGGAGAGGGAATGAAAACTTAACAAAGTTCCTTGCTGAAAACACGTTTGGTGCGCCAAGTGCCCAGGAACTCAAGTTCCCGGGCCCACCACTCTTCCCTCATATGTGGGAACTTGAGATCCCACCAAAATTGGTGGGATCTCAAGACCAAAATTGGTGGGATCTCAAGTTCCTACGTCACTATTCATATTTTTGGACAGATTTGCCCCTGAAATTCAAACTTGGCGGGAAGTTCGAACTTAGCGGGAAAGTTCGAACTTGGTGGGAAAGTTTGAACTTGGCGATTTTTTTTTTCCACGAGTTCGAACTTAACAAGAACATATTTTTTAAAATGTATTTTAGCAAAAAAAATATTTTTCTTTTTTATTTTGAATTAATTTCTTTTGAGGGTAAAATAGACATTTCCTAATTCTTTACCAACTACCACCTCTTCATTTTCTTCCTACCAAACAACTCAAGTCATCTTCCCTCATATTTCAAATCTTCCTTTCCCTTCCTTGAACTCCTCTAAATTCCTTTCCCTTCTTAAATGTTCCCTGAACCAAACGGGCCCTAAGTCTTTAACCACATATGAAAAGACACACACTGCTGAAGGGAAAGGAAGTCTGAAAAAATTTGTTGACAAGAGCAAAATAATATATGGTTTTATTTATAAATTTTTTTTGACTAAAAAATTGGTCATATTTATAAGTCTCTTTTGAATAAATCAATGAGATAGTGACAATTTTTCTCATATTATTGTACCAATAAAAATAGAAAGAGAATAAAAAGTTGAAAGATATCCATTTATAATGAGGATAAAGTTGAAAATTTACCCCATAATCATTGAGTCACCTACCTCTCTTTAGTATGTGTGATTTTGTCAAAAAAGATTTATAAATAGGACCAGAATGACATCTTGTATGGTGGAGGAATGCGGCGCCGTAGTGTATTGGAGGTTTGTGAAGTAAAGGGGGTTTTCTTGGAGTAGGGTTAGGGTTTTAATAATATTTTTTATAAAAAAAATAATACATAAGATAAAATAAAATAATAATATTTGAAAGTATTTTTGTTTTATGTTATTTTCTTTCCCATACTAAGATATATTTACATACACAAACAAATATTTAGAAGAATTATTTTATGAATATATTTCCCCTACATTTTTTGGCTTTTTGACCAATTTGCCCCTAATTAAATAACTAATTACCAAAATGTCACTGTTTGGAAACATATCACCAATATGCCCCTGTTTAGTCGATTACACCCCTAGATGTAATCGACTAAACTGCGGGGCCTTTGTTTTTTTGAATGTCTGCGAAATGTAATCGATTAAGCTACAGTGCTTAGTCGTGACAGATGGGTTTTTTAAAACCCCATTTGCCCTAACCGAACCCTAATATTCAATTAAACCTCCCCAAACCTCCCCCCTCTGATTTTTTCGCCAAAACCTTGCTGAATCCGTTGGTGGGTTGCGAAGGAAACTTCCAATATAGCTAGCTGTTGTAACATGAGAGACTGGAGGTTGGGCCTCGGGATAGATTAGCCTTGGTTGCCATCAGAATCCGTTTCAGCGCTGCTCTCCGTTCTGGTTCTTGTCTTCCTCTACTTCTTGAATTGATTCGCTACTGCGTTCTATTTTTTTCTTTGCTGCCATCCAATTCGCGTCCCCTTGCATCTCTGATCTTTTTTAGTTATATTAACTGCGTCCTAAACCAAAATTGACTCTCTATGTCTTAAAAATCAAGGATGTTACAAATTGCCCCTTCAAAATCATAGCAAAGGAATTGCATGCAAAGCTTCTTTTATTCCTCCATATATTTTTACTCAGAAAGTTTGTCATAACCATCTTCTTCCCATTTCATCTTGGTGGTTTTTTGAAACGAGTTTGATGGTGAAGGAAAAGTAAAAAGCTTTGAGCTAACATAATCGTATTCATTGTGGGTGTTGTATGGGGGTTATGGGTCAGTAGGTGTATAGGTGGAGAGAACTAAAGGTTGCTTCTTTACGTAAGTTCGACGACATTGACGGTGTGGGGTTCATTATAATTTATTTGTTAGTGTTTGTTGGGAGATGAAGTATAATAAAGAGGATATTAAGTTTCCATGACGTGATGTAAATGGAAATGGAAATGGAAATGTTTTGTGGGGTTGATCAAAGGCCATGACGTGAATGTGGGATAATGAGGTTGAAAAGGCATTTCAGCAATTTTATGATAGTTGTTGTTATGAACAGTTATGGTTTTTGATAAATGCCATTATTAAACTTGTAATTACCATTATGGAATATGTGAAAACCATTAATATTGGAGAAAGTAGTCATTATTGAACTTGTGATTACCATTACTATATTTTTCACTTATGAAATATGATATATATGTGGTCAAACATTGTGATGAAATATTAATTTTTTGTTGTAAGTTAGAATCCAAGATGACATCAAATATGGGGGCAACACCTTCTTCAAGGTCACTTATTTGCTTTTTTCCATGTTGGGGGGAGTTTGTAACCAATGGTGAAGGTGAAGTTAAATATAATGGTGGGAGTGTGAGGGTAAAATCAATAAAGGAGGGGATGAAAGTTGAAGAATTGAGGGTAATGATAGGATGATGGTTTGGTATAGATGGTCATGAGTGTGACATTAAATACACTTTAAGCTTTGATGAAAAGATTTTAGTAGACATGATTGATGAATATGAAATGGAAAATCTGTTTAATTATAATGAAAGAAGTGCACATGCGTATGTAGAATGTAAATGTGCTGATATTGCAGGAAGGGAAGTGGATGATCAAGAAAGGTATGTCACAGTTAGTTTGGTTAGAGAAGTAATAATGTCATATAGGGTTGTTAGTAATATGTTGATAAAACTTGTCATTATCTATGCAGGGTTGATCAATTTGTGGGTCTTACAGAGCAAATGGCTAACATTGAGGAGTGATATGTTACAGAATGAGTGATGATTATGTAACAAATGAGTGTAGTTGTAAGGAGAGAGTCACAGATCCGCAACAAGAAACTTTACCATTAGAGCTCATGCCATCAAGCAGGACACACAACAAGAACTTGTAAAAATCCAAACCCAACTTAACTTGGCAATTGTGCAATAGTTAGGTAAATATTTTGCAAGTCATCTTTTGGTTTATATACAATGACTTGGATCCCTTCACATATTTTTGGGTAGAAGGGCTATAAGACTTATAGGATAACTCAATATGTAAGTAGTGTAAATGGAAAAGAATATGTTCTTGATTGGGAATGACACGAAACATTACGTCAATGTGGAATCATAATGTTCACCTATCATTTGACTCTATTTTGTACATGTTGTCATCCCAAATATGCTTTTTGTAAATGCCAATAGTGTACTTATTAATGCCACAATGACTTATGTTATTGGAGACTCTGTAATCAAAGTTACATTTATGAGAAGGATCATGGGGAAAAACCTGATGAAAGCACTGGTAATTACCATTACTGAACTTGTAAATACCATTAACTTATTAGTAATTCACATTACAAAATTTGTTATAATTGACCCTTATTTGTTGTTTCATTAGAGACAAAAACCTGACGAAAACACAAGTAATTCCCATTACTAAACTTGTAAATACCATTAACGAATTGATAATTTCTATTACAAGATTTATTAATTGCTAGAAAAATGTCATTTAGCGACGGAAAAATATCCATCGCAAATTAAGGGGAATTTGCGGCGGGAAAAAATTTTTGTCGCAAAAAAACGAATTTGCGACGGATTTGTGGATCCGTCGCGAATTTTGCGACGGACCGAGCGGTCCGTCGCAAACTGGCAGACCGAAAGGTTCGTTCCTTTGCGACGGACAGCTCGGTCCGTTGCAAAGTGTTGGTAGGCAACCGACACTTGCGACGGACCGGATCCGTTGCAAACCGCCGATTTGCAACGGATCGGTGTCCTTCGCAAACTGCTTTTTGCGACGGACCGCCCGGTCCGTTGCAAACCGGCTTATAACCGCCCCCTGCGATTTCATTTCCTCTTCTCCGCGCTCTCACTCTGGTCGAAGCTCCCCTGCGAGTCAGTCGCCTCCGGTGGTTATCCCTCCACCTTGTTCACCGTCCAACGTCCTCCCCTTGCTCGTCGGTGCCGGTGGTGGTTCTTCCAACGTCTGTTCTTCTTCCCCTTGTTCACCGTCCAGGTATGTTTGCATTTTCTCTCTCTCTTGTTATGTGGTTCGATTTACACGACAATTTATTTGAATGTTTGATATAGATTATTGTATATAGATTAAAATGTAGTTGTTATGGATATATATTAGTGTATGTAGATTAAAATGTAGTTGTTATGGATATAGATTAGTGTATGTAGATTAAAATGTAGTTGTTATGGATATAGATTAGTGTATGTAGATTAAAATGTAGTTGTTATTGATATAGATTAGTGTATGTAGATTAAAATGTAGTTGTTATGGATATAGATTAGTGTATGTAGATTAAAATGTAGTTGGTATTGATATAGATTAGTGTATGTAGATTAAAATGTAGTTGTTATGGATATTGATTAGTGTATGTAGATTAGAAGATGCTTCATGTTGATAGGAAGATTACTTTTTAGAATAATGTTTACTTTGTTAGAGGCTTACAATAATTGTTATGATGTTGTATTAATTGGTAACTAGATATATAAATGTATAAATATGATAGCCTTCAAATGAGAAAAATAATTTGTAAAAAGTGAGATTGAGGGATAAGAGAATTAATTAATTAATATAAAGTACAAAGAAGATGTGGGTTTAGGGAATAATGAAATTAGTATGTTTTATAAAAATTAGTTAAATTAGCTAGTTGAGTTATTGTTTTATAAAAAGGGTTAAGGTGCAAAAATAGACATGTGCTTTTGTCGGAGGAGCGTCCAGTAGCAAATACTTTTTTTATGTGCAAAAGTGACTATGTGGTTACAAAAGTGGAGCAAAATTCACATTGACCGTTAGTTTGACCAAAAACATTAACATGGATGCTGATTCAGCAAATTTTTATCCTAGTTCGCAGTGAAAGATGAAAGAAGAAATTTAAAAAAAAATCCACGAATTAATTTTTTTTTTTATCTAGTTTGTTCGTCCTTTATTCCTCCTTCCTTGGAAATAAAAACAAAACAAAACAAAACAAAACAAAACATTTTGCTCCTTCAACCTCACGACCTGAAACCCGCCCCCCCCCGGTCGACCTGAACCCTCCCCTCCCGGCGCTATCGACCTGAACCCCCCCGGCGCTGTCGATCTAACCCCCGGCCTTCGATTTGACCTCCCCAACTCTCGATCTGAACCCCCAAAGCCCGATCTACACCATTCGCTCCACCGCCGGTGACGCCTTCATCTCCTCCTCCGTCGGGCTCGGCGAAATCAACCCAAAGAAGAAACTCTAATAGAACAAGAGATTGGGGGAACCCACGAAATGTTGTCCTTCGTTGGTCCCTCCTACTGCTGTAGGAGTTGGCCCATGAAATTCAGAAATGGTGATCAGCATGCCCACAATTACCTCATCCTCATAACCATCTTCTCCATAATCATCACCATCATCATCTTCGATGTCGGCTACAGTCTTTTCCTCATCCTCATCTCCAATACTGACTTGCTGCTTTCGCTGCCTTTCAATGTTTACTTGTGCCTTTCGCAGCTCCTCTTCCACAGGAACAACAAGCCTTTTATGGCTGTAGTCCATTATACCCATCAACATGCAAGTCCTTCAAAACATGAATACCACACAATTTACCAATGGTTACTAACATAATGTTTAACCATGCATTAAATGTCATTAGTGGTAGCACTTACAGGGTCTAAAGAAGCCACACCTTTCCTCTTTGAACTGTCATTGTCATCCTTGTCTTCACCCCTTCGCAGTATACAAAATGTCGATACCACTCTTAATCTCTTTGTCAATCAGCTCGTTCAACTTGTGTTTGGTCTAGAATTGAATTGGAGTATTTGATTGATGTTGAACTGGCTTCAACAATGGGAACCGCTTGCCGAAATATAACTGCAACGACAAGGTTAAACATTTAAAACTTATGACTAAAAAAGTATGAATACAAAACTTTGTTGGTGTCATTCAATTTTTCCGTTGAAATGAAGAGAAAGAGATGAAATCTACCTTTATTCTTATGAGTTCAAAATAGGTGAGGATTAGGCCTCTAATTCTTTCTCCTCATTCAATTGAATTTACCTTAAAATATAGAGTGATGTTAGATTTACCATTATATCATTATCATCATGGTTTGGAATTTTCCTTGTGACATACCCTTCTAATCCTATTTAGAAGACACTTCTAACACGTTTCACATAGACTAAGTAAAATCTTCAACTTCAGTAGTTTTAACACAAAATTTAATTACTTTTCAACTTTATCACTATCTAATATACATGATATTCCACGAGAACAAAGTTAATGTAATAATAAATGAATACATTAAAGAGGGATCAAAGGAGTATTGGAAAAAAAATGTAATAATTAAGGGCATCTTTAGTTTCTAGTTTTTTTTTTTTAAAAAGTGTTTTTATTTTGCGTCCTGAAAAATAAAAATTTAAAATTTCTGGAAATCAAAGAAAAAAGTTGTATTTTATTGTGATCATATGACTCATTCCAAATGTTGTCATATCCTTCAAGCAGAGTCTTTTCGTCCTTGTTTAAAATTAAAGGGAAAAAGTAACTTTAATTAATTAAATATGAGGAAATTGTTGGCAGTTGTTGGGATAAAGATGGATGTGTTAAAAATTATTTATTTTGATAATCTCCCTTGCATAAATTTAGAAATTCATTATAAAAAAGATAGAAAGATACAATTTACTTGGGATTATATCACACAGAGTTGTGTATGATTTGTTGGGGTAGGCCTACCAAAGTTTTGTATCAAATTACAAGAGAATATTCATTCTTTTGTGGGTTAAGGGGCAAGAATGCCCATAAACTTTTCGGGTATGGCTTCTCCCCACTAACCATTATAGACCTAAATGAATTAGCGATGCAAAAATACATTCATATAAGTTGAGACAAAACTCATTTTACACTCTTTAAAAAAAATATCATCTTATATATTTATCTCATACATGTAAAACAATGATGTCACTAGAGAGAAAAGGATGACACCGGATTTATTGGGCAACAGGAAGAAGCCGTGCCCGAATTTTTCTCAAATATGCACTCAGTACCAAAACCTTTATTTGGTGCAAAACTGCTTAAACACGTTTACAAATGGAAATACCACCACTACTACCCATCGTCTTTGGATTCAACTGGCAAAGGGGTCGGACACTCTTATTAAAGGGAGGGGGTTCGATCCTGGAGTTGGTCAAGGCGCTGGGGGAGACATCCTAGCTCCTGGGCGCCTAGGTAAGCGCCTAAGGGTAATAAACGGTCGCCCTGCCCAATATTGGTATCACCTAAGAGGAAGAGAGATTTCGGCCCTGCCCTTAGATCGTGAGTAAGCCCAATCTCTTTCCTAAAATTTTTTTTATCAAAAAAGAAAAATACCACCACTACTAACCGCGGACAAATTGACAGCTTTATTTTTGTAGTTAAGTAAAGTTATACCTTTTTTTTTTTTTTCTCAAGAAGTAAAGGTATACCTCATATACATTTAAAAAGACTAAAAATATTCTATAGCATTTAATATATTAAAAGAAAATTTCAGACGATAAACTAAATTACCCCGAATGTCAAATATAAACTCATTTGGCGGCTCAAAAAACCAATCTCGAAATGTAAAATATACAAAATAAATAGCAGCAAGTGCTTCTTATTTTTACTTATTCATACACTGTAAATACATACATGGATGCCACATATCTCAACCTTCAACTCTGCAAAACAAGACATTCCTAACTGTATACCAAATGAATCATCATCAATCAACGTAGACAAAAATCAGATGAGCCTTAGTTCTTCAAAATAGCAAGCAATGAGAAGACAACGGAAGCGCCGATGAGGGCGACGGAGCTGGAAACAGATCCGGCAGCTCCAACCTCAGGAGCTGGAGCCGGCGATGGGGACATGTTCGAGTCCTGAGCGGAGGCCGCGGCGGAGAAGATAGCAACGGCGAGGAGGACGGCGAAGGCCTTAAATGTGCTGACAGGTGCCATAGAGAATGGACAGAGAGGTATAGCTTGAGAAAGTCTGAGAAGATTCTGGAGAACGCTGAGAAGGGTATAGAATAGAGATTGCAGAGAAATGGATGAAAAACCATGGAGGGAAAGGATATATATATACCAGGAGAAGGCGCGTTAGCGAAGACAGCTGGAAGAGATCGAGGAAGCGCGTGAGTGGGTTAGGTGTGACCTCGAGGTTTACGTGAAAGGCCAGTTCGTTAACCGAGTCATTTCGTGGATTCCTCCTCTTGTCTGCCACTGGTCTATTTAGCGTGTAGTACCAAAAGTTGAGCTCCCTTACAACACATCTTCAGACATTCTCGTTGTACCGATCAAATTATTCCACCAATTTTGTATTCTTTTGCCAAAAGTATCCATTTCCATTCGGAATAGGATATTAAAAAAATTATATATATTTTTTTTTTTTGCATTTTTCCTTCAAATTGTTATAATTCCAATCGACAACACATTTTGAACACAAATTTATATATCCACAACAAAATGAAGAAAACTAAATCACAATCAAATAATTGCAACATGATACAAACAAATAACTAATTAACAAAATCACTACTAAATGTTTTTACAACAATTCTGTATGAAATACAGCTAATTCTAGTTAAATAAGCAACATAACAATAGGCAAGAAACAATAGTAGCTAGCTAAAGCATTGTCTGAGCACATATTCACTTCATTCCTCAAAGACTTCATTTACTTGATGGTCAGTCAAACTGTCACAACGTTGATATCCATAATACTACATATATACAATCATGCACACAACGAATTGAAATCACTAAAAAATAATTATCAGACACTACTCAATTATATTTAAAACACAATATGAATTGTAACTAAAATGACTTACTTTTGAAGGAACAACATGCTGATCAAGAGTAATTATATCATTCATGTTGTAATACCTTCAATCATTGTTATTTGGTTGGAAAGGGCATTGCAACAATATAATGAAATAGTTAACTCAATTTTTGAATAAAAATGTTTAATAACAAAATTTGAGTAATTCATATTTAAGTAGTTGTATCTTCTTCCACACATAGCTATTGACAGAGTCAGCACCTTTAGAGTAGTTTAATGAGGTAGAGGCTTGATAGGCAATCAATGTACTGATAAAACATCTTTAAGTTTTATTTCATAAAGTATACTTTTGGTCATATATTTTTAACACTATTAATGTTATTAACGAAAAATGTTAACACAACAAATTGAAGTGATGACTGTGTAGCTGAAAAATATATTTAATAATATATTTATATTATCAAACTAAAATAAACCGATAAATCGTTGTCAATGAAATTGAGGTTTTTCTATTTAAATTATTAAACTAATTTTTCTTAATACAATTGAGGTTTTGATACTGACTACTTCAATATGTTTTTAATATTTTTTAATTTACATATTTAAAATTAATAACATTTAATTACACAACTATCACTCAAGTTTATATAGTCATCACTTGTTGCGTTAGCGTTTCACTCTTCCGTTAACAACGTTTTTTAAAATTATAAGATCAAAAGTATACTTTATAAAGTTAAGGAACCAAATATATATTCCCTTTGGTCCTTATTAAAAGGCACCAACTAACAATTGTATTTGGTCTTTTTTATAAGGCACTTGTTTATTTACAAAGCACATTAATTATTTTTTTCCATGTATGCCATAATTAATAAGGATAGTGGGTGAGAGTAATTGTAATAACCCAAGAAAAATAAAATAAAATAAATAATATTAATGATGACCATTGTTATTATCTGTGATAATTAATGATGACTTTTGATATTACCTGTGATGATTAATTATGAACATTGATATTACCTGTAATAATTAATGATAACTTTTGATCTTACGTGTGATATGAAAGACAGAATATTACCAAGAGGGGGTGAATTGGGGATATAAATTTTCTTCGATAATACTCTGAAATTGATAAGCTAAAACAGAGTATAACAAAGAGGGATGGAGGAAGAGTTAACACAAGCAATTTATACTTGTTCGGTCTAAATCTTCGACCTACGTCCAGTCCCAGACACTCCGAGATTTCACTAACTCAAATGATTACACACTTTCTAACTCTCGGAATAACTCTCTCACTAGAACTTAGTCCCCCTTACAAGTTGTAATCAAATGTCTCAATCCCAAAGTCCCAATAATTTAAGATTCTTACAAAGATTGATAATCAATAGAAAAACTCTCTAAAGAGCTGATGTATAAACACTGAAGATTTAAATATCCGAAGATATTGACTGTAAGAGTAGAAACAGTAAATGCTTAAGTTGTTAATTGAATGCGCCAAGTTTCGGTGGTTGGAGAATTGAATGCTTCTAGCTTTTATAGTTGATGGCATTGATGACCATTGAAGAGGAACCAAAGAGCCATTGAACCAAATGAATTTATCCATTGAAGTTGAACGTTGCTCGTCTCTTTGTATCCTTTTGATGTCGGCCGTTATTCTCCGTTGACATTCTTCATTCGATTTGTCCGTTAAGACACGCTTGGAATGTTGAACGAAATGGCCGAATACTTTATGCTTGCTCATAATATCAATTTTCGCTTTCGTGTTTTATCTCGCTAAGCATTTAATGCGTTCGACACGATTTGCTTTACACCATTTGGTGTTTAAACCATGTTAAAATCATTTGAAACTCGTTAGCAAACTGATTAAACTTTGTTAGGATTAGAAATGATCAATAATATGAAGTACCCAAAGCATACTCAATGAATTACAAATTACGATAACGAAGATTTCAAAAACTGAGGAACATGACTCGAGTCAAATAACCCTTAACTCGAGTTGAATTATCACATTCTGAAAATGGCGAGAGATTTTTAGAATAACTTAACTCGAGTCATGCCAAACTTGACTCGAGTCACATAATCTCAAAATTTGTTAGAAGCTCTCTGTAACATGTTTGACTCGAGTTAAACACCATATGACTCGAGTCATATCAAATAACCAAAAAGCTGCTATCGGGTATGAACTTGAGAAAACTTGAAACCATGTCCTGACTCGAGTCATCCCTGAAAGATGAGTTTTATTTGAAAAGTTCCAAGTTGAAACAACAATCATATGACTCGAGTTACACATGCTTGACTCGAGTCATAAGCTTTTCAAAAATTTGGTTTAGTAAAAACAATGACTCGAGTTAAACAAGCCTGACTCGAGTAATCTCGTTCAAGAATGATTTAGCTTATGACACAGAGATATTTGACTCGAGTTATAAAACTTTGACTCAAGTCATATCGATCTGAGAATGACATATTGTTATTGAACCAAGTTAACTTTCGATTTTAAACACATTGGCTTGAATTAATAACAATCTTTTTTATTTCCAAATGTCAGTTATCATCAAAACATTCAGAGAACTAACATGATAATTAATGGTGATCATTGATATTACTTGTGATAATTAATGACGACCATTGATATTATCTGTGATAATTAATGATGACTTTTGATATTACCGTAATTAATGCACGAACTTCACTATAAATAGGGGTTTAGCCTAACCAAACTAAATCGCTGTCAATCCTCAACATTTCTCCATTTCTCTTCTCCTCTTCTCCTCTTTCTTATTATTTCAAATTTTTATTTTTCTAGCTACCAACTGCGCTTCTTTTCTCTAACTGATTTTCCTCCTGGAAGCCATCAAACACGAAGATTGGGTAATCCTAATCCGTAGAAGTCTTAGGTTAATTTTATATGAATTTTTATAGGGTAGTTATGATCTTAAATATATCTTAGGGTTGTTATATGAAACATATTATATGTAATTCTAATCCCTAAAGAGTCAACGGTTGTCTTAATATGAATTTTTGTTTGATGTAATCCCGATCATTAGGGTTGGCTTAATACTTTGACGGTGTTAGACAACAAATTATAGTATAAATTTTACTTTTGATAAAATGATGGAAGATTGATCATGTGTGATATGTGTGCGATATGAGTCTTATTGAATAATTGTGGAAATTATGATCTTGATACCCTGTAACTTATGATAATTGAAATGATAGTTGGATATGGACTTTACTCAAATAGATATTTGAATTATAATAATGAATATGAGTTGGATCTGATATCGAATATTTGAATTATTATACTCATGAAGAGTTTGGAAAAGTTATGATGCCATTGAGTAGAGCTGGGAATTAGGGCCGACCCGTGAAGGGCTAGAGCCTAACAAGGCTAGCTCTCCAAGACTCGGGGTAAGAAAAACATCTGATTTGCAAAGCTCGGCCCGAGAGCACAGGGCCAGGGCCTAAAAAGTTAATATTTCAAATTTTAACTATTTTTCCTTCGTTTTTTTTTCAAAGAAATATAATTAGTAAATTACAACAATTATAGTTGTAATTTAGCAAGTAAATGTTGTCAACATTAATATCAAAACAACACGAATCATCCAACAAATAAGCACAATCACTAATTCATAATCAAAAGCAAACTATGTTCACAAATAACCAAGGTTCTGAAACCCGGATTGGTCATCAGACCGGTCTAGGTACTGGGTCAAGGGTCAGTGGGTCAGACCGGAGTCAAATCGGAGCTAAACTGGTGTCAAACCAGTGAAAAATGAAAAATTTTAGGGTTATTAGTATGAAATTCTAAAGAAAATAAAAAAAAAAAATTAATTTTTTATTTTAAAAAAATAAATAAAAATTGAACCGGTTTGACCCCTGGACTGGACCGATTTACCCACCGGTTCCCGGTCCAGCCCGGGTCTGAGAACATGGCAAATAACTCATATAAAACATAAGCATACCACTAAGTGACATTAATGTGATGACTATTATTGTCGTTATCTTCGCCACTATCACCAATTTAAACAACATTTAATTGTGTTTCGCTTTGAGTAGGCTCTGGTTCATGAGTAAGAATATCATGAATTTCTTCTCCTGCATCATGAATACATCCATAATCTTTATCTGCAACAAATAATAAAATTAGAGTATAGTTATTATGTATTTTTGTATTTGTATTTAAATGGATAAATAACTCTATAACAAATACAAAGTATATATAAATTAGTAAATTACAATCATATGTGAATCCATGCAACCAAAAAATAATAATAATAAATTAAAAGGCCTTCCAGGGCTGACCCTTTTAAGCCCGAGGCCCTACAAAGCCAGCCCTGCAGGGCTTATTTCATTAAGCTCTTCTAATTTTCAAGCCCGGCCCTTGAAGGGCCAAGGCTTAAAAGGGTCAGCCTGATTTCTCGGCTCTACCCTTGAGTAATTGATATATTCAATGAAGGAATTTTTAAATAAGATAACTGTGACAAGAATGAAATTTTCCTGATTGTGTGTGATTGTAATGAAGGGGGGATAGCTTTAGAATGGTACCTCTTAAAGTGATGAACACAACCTTTAGGCTTTATGCCTCCGATATTTATATGATGTGAAAAGATATTATCTGTTCTTCTCAAAGTGGCGTCTGACAGGGTTTTCTGGGATACTAGTAGCAACTTTGGGAAGAGGTGCGCACACTAGGAATAGATGTTTGATGATGACCAATTTGATGATTTGTGACTGGCAGGATTTCCCGGTCTACCATGGTTCTCTTCCCACTAATTACGCTAAATAAATTTAAAACAACAATGAATAATATTTGATTCCATGTGAATATATAGATATGATGAATATTGAAATTGATATTTGATTCAATTACTATGTGATTATATATTTGATTTGATTAATATATTTGAGCTATATAAATGGTGTTTTGATTAGGATTACCAGCTTTGCTGACTTTTGTGTTTGTGTGACTACAATGATCCTTCGTGGGAGCAGATTTTCAGTGAAACAGGGTGCAAAGGATGGGGTTAGCAGTGGACATCGAGGATAACGACTCAGAAATTTCTAGCTAGTTTAGAGTTTACAGAATTTTTATGAATTTAATACAATGCATAAAACATAGGGTTAATGTGCATATTTACCAATGAACTATTACGAAAAGAGCATCTGACACAAATATTAATTAAGGGTACCTTAAATACAAACAAACAATTAAAAATGTGCAGCCAGCACATTTTTAATATGTTAAAAATTGTCATTAATTAAGTAAGTATCTTGGAATAGCCTCAGCAAATTATTTATGGGACTTTTTTTTCCCAACAAGTCTCATATTCATATAATCAATAGACAATTTAATTAACAAAAATATCATCAAGTTGCCAGATTTATATTATTAAGTGTCAACATTGATATCCATTAAA
Source organism: Acacia pycnantha (assembly GCA_025563575.1). NCBI lineage: Eukaryota > Viridiplantae > Streptophyta > Magnoliopsida > Fabales > Fabaceae > Acacia > Acacia pycnantha. Next base: position 1,144,440 of record JAMWYP010000199.1, on the reverse strand, counting down.
CTATTTTTATAAAAATAAAAATTAAACTCATTTCATTTCTTTCCGGATATAATAGATTTTTTAGATTTTAAATTTTATTAACATTAAATGAATTTTTTTTAACTCATATAAATTTCTTCTAAAATAAAAATAAATCATATAATTTTTGTGTGTGTAGCATATATAATAAATTATAAAACACCTTAAGTTTTATTTAAATCATATAATTATATTTTTAATTAAAATTTTTGTTTATTTTGGCAAATGAGTACTTTTTGGTCTATAGATATCTATACAAGTAGTTTTGAATAATGACAATTGAGAATCAAATTTATTTAATTTAGTGAAATTAAGAATTTTGTCTTTGGGTGATCTGAGTAAAACTTTTTGTGTTTGGGTGCTCTTGGAGTAAAAGTTTGTTGGCCAATCTACACCTTAGATAGTGGACGTTATCTTTTTCTAACGGAGTTGTGCTGACTGCACATTTTTTTTAAAAAAAAAAATGTGTTTTTTTTGTATTTAAAATACCTTTAATTAATATTTGTGTTAGATGCTCCTTTCGTAATAGTTCGTTGGTAAATATTCAACTTAACCCTAAGACATATTTCATTTAATTGAACCTTAGCCTTTGGTTTGGTTTTAATGTAATTAGCATTGCACTTGTTTTAGGTGCGGCGGTAACATTTTCCAAATTTGGTTTATTTAAATTTTACAGTTATTTATGATTTTAGAAAATTTATATTATTATAAATTATTAGTTTGGAGGTGTTATAATAATAATTAATATAATATTAGAGTTTAATACAATTAGTAGAGATAATATTGAAAATTATTTAAATTGGAGGATTACTTCATTAACTTTAACTACTTTTATTGGTTTATGTTAACTATTAGTTGATGCCTTATAATAAAAAATATTTTATGTAAATTTAATAGGCTAACAATATACTTTAGCATTTTATATATTAACAGAAATTTTCAGTGGATAGACTAAATTACCCCAACGTCAAATATAAACTCATTTGGCGGCTCCAAAAACCAATCTCGAAATGTAAAATATACAAAATAAATAGCAGCAAGTGCTTCTTATTTTTACTTATTCTTACACAATAAATATATAAAAAATCATAGTATAACCTGAAAAGTAATGTAATTGAAGAAGATAATTAGGGAAGAAAATAGGAATGAAGATGATGTATTGATAATGGAGCAATATGCTCTACAAAGTATAGTTGTGATTAAGAGCAATGATGAGGGTAGGGATCCCTTTATATAGATTAGGGCCCCCTAACTAACCCTCTAACTAACTCTATAACTAATCACTAACTAATCAATTGAACTACAACAACTAAGCCCTTAATATAATGGGCCTTAATCAACTCACTTAATCCCTTATATTCTAACACTCCCCCTCAAGTTGAACACTATTTATTTCAAATGTGTTCAACTTGAACAACAAAATAAGGGGATAAGATGAAGCAAACTGAATTGTTTTTACAATCACAAAAATCACAAAACAATACAAAATCATCTTCAAAAATAATTCTTCTTCATATCTACTGAGGTGCTTCTCTTCTAAACAAGACCATCAATATTCTTGGCCTCTCATACTTCCTGTGCTTCTCTTCTAAACAAGACCATCAATATTCTTGGCCTCTCATACTTCCTTGACCCAAACCAATCTGAAAATCTTTCCTCAAGGCAGTCTTAATACTTCACAACCAACCAGGGGAGCTAATCCATTAGCTTTCCTTGCATACCAGGGAAAACCAAAACAAGCGGATTCGGATGTCGGGAGGCGCTAAAACAACACTCAACATAACATATAATATCACGAATGGGATTGATGTCCGGAGGCGATAAACCAACACTCAACGAACATATAAGACCCGAATGTGACCTGAATCCCAAGACACTTGCGAGGAGGCGACAACTCTGCTCTCAACTCTTCTTTCCCTTAAATCGATAGGAGCGAGGAGGCGACATATCTCTGCTCTCAACAATGCTCTAAAATACCGATCTCAGTATCTGCGTATATTCCCATGTCTGTGAAGATTCAAATAATCGAAGAGGAAGATGCAAGAGTAGGCGAATTGCAAAGAGGTAATAATTCCCAAAAGAGACAAAAAAACAAGACACCAGACCAGAGGAGCAGATAACTGCAACTATCTTGGATCAGATACATCGATGAGGAAAGAAGTCGGCGACAATTTCAGCACGAGCCTTCAAATCTCATCGACGGAAAAAATCAAAGTGACAACGTCAAGTCTCAGATCGGCGATCAAAACTCAAGAACGATCCTTCATTGAAACGCATCGACTAGATCTTGAAATAAAAGGAACTTTCAATATGGGTCAGCAAACAGTAGATCTTGGAGTCCAGGGAAACCGTGAACAAATAATACTCAGATGAAGAACCAACTTGAAGTCATGTATAAGAAACTTCGAAGTCTTATCCTCAATCAAAAACAAGATCTATAACAAAACACCTCACAAAATAGGAGTCCGAATAAGTCATCCGCCATTGCCATCCCCAAATATACCAAAAAATACCAGCACCATTGCAACTGATCCATTTTCCTATATAACCTCCGACTCATCATTGATCAAAGGACAAATTTATTACCATATTCTTATGGTTCCGTCCTCAGATCCTGAGGCATATGATTCTCCCCCAGGAGAGAAGCGTACACAGTGCACAGGACCATGGTGACCCTTGTTGCACGCAATCTCTTACACGAACCCACATATCTTCTCCACCAGCAACAAATTTATTACCATACTTAGGTTCCAATGAAGCAGATTCAACAGTACAAAGCATATCATAACTTGCCTCTGTCGCGCAAACCCCAAACTTGCATACAAGAATCAAGCGAGCCCAAAGATTGCGCAGGGCTTGGCAAATCACCACCGGATCTTGGTGCAAGAGGATTCAATCATCTCACGATGTCGCTTCTGTATCTACTGAGAATACTCTGCTTGTTTCTTGGCTGGCACTTGCGTGGTGGATCAACCAAGAACGAACCAAGATTCCTCAAAAATACCGAGAAATGGGGCGAGGAGGTCCTCACCGTCGACCGCAAGCCGGTGACCAAGAATGTCTTCGTCGAAATCTGGGCAAAGACCCTCAACTGCACCTTCACAGGATCAAGACGCCGCACTAATTGAGAACTCACGGTGGTGGTCGGCGGAACGTGCGTCCGATGATCGGCAACGGCAGTTCGTGGTGGATCTTGAATGGGTGGTCCGATTAGCGCCGGCGTTCGCAGCAAAGAAATGTCGATCTCAGCTCTGTCCCCGTCCGGTAGCCTGCGATCTTGACTGTCGCGCTCAATCGGAACTGGCGGATCGTGGCTGACGATCGTGGTACTCGACGATCTCGACCTCGCCTGGCGGAGGAGGAGCGTCGGCCGTCGAGCTGGGCGAAGTTTAGTGCAGAAACGCCGTGGGTCTCCTTTCCAATCGCGATGAATATTCAATCCCAGGTGATGAGCTCTCGGGTCGTAAGTGGATCCAAGTATTTGGGATCTGAATAGAGGTATCTTGGGCCAATTCTTGATGTGCAGCCCGTGTACCACAGGTGCTCCACGGATCTTGGTGCTGGATATTGAAGTCTTAGGCTGATTCTTGATTAATTGCTAATTCTTGGGCCAAGTCTTTATTCTGGGCTCGGTGGTAAACCAAGAATCATCATTCATTGCCCTAACAAAAAACCTGATGCTATGATACCATGAAAAGTAATGTAATTGAAGAAGATAATTAGGGAAGAAAATAGGAATGAAGATGATGTATTGATAATGGAGCAATATGTGGTGCAAAGTATAGTTGTGATTAAGAGCAATGATGAGGGTAGGGATCCCTTTATATAGATTAGGGCCCCCTAACTAACCCTCTAACTAACTCTATAACTAATCACTAACTAATCAATTGAACTACAACAACTAAGCCCTTAATATAATGGGCCTTAATCAACTCACTTAATCCCTTATATTCTAACATAACCCATACATGGATGCCACATATCCCGACCTTCATCAGAATGGACAAAAATCAGATGAAAAATTAATCGATCCTCATGCCTTAGTTCTTCAAAATAGCAAGCATTGAGAGGACAACGGAGGCGCCGATGAGGGCGACGGAGCTGAAGCAGATCCGGCGGCTCCAACCTCGGGAGTTGGAGCGGCGATGGCGACATGTTCAAGTCTGAGCGGAGGCGCGGCGGAGAAGATAGCAACAGCAAGGAGGACGGCGAAGGCCTTAAATGTGCTGACAGTGCCATAGAGATTGGACAGAGAGAGAGATGGCTTGAGAAAGTCTGAGAAGATTCTGGAGAACGCAGAGAAGGGTATAGAAGAGAGATTGCAGAGAGATGGATGAAGAACCATGAAGGGAAAGGATACATATATATATATATAGAAGGAGAAGGCGCGTGAGCGAAGACAACTGGGAGAGATCGAGGAAGCGCGTGAGTCGTTAGGTGTGACCCTGAGGTTTCCGTGAAAGGCCAGGTCGTTCCCCAAGTCATTCCGTTGCTTCCTCTTCGTGTCTGCCACGCGTCTATTTAGCGTGCAGTACCCGTTCATCACCTCTCTTTTTTTCTTTTTTTTGTCCGAAAAGATATTTATATTAATACTACAAACACTACAAACAGGTGTAATCAGGCAATACCAAATCCAATACAACAAAATAAATCAAATACAAACAAACAGCCAAATCACTGTGCATAAAATATTTAAGAATAGAAGTAGAATCATGGACAAAAACAGCTTCCTCAATATCCAAGGTTAGAAGTGACAAGTAAGAAAGTGTTGATTGGAACGGGCACACCTCCTTATAAGCATGAGCTGCAATTAGAGCAGCTGTACAGTTACCCCATATTGGGGAAAAGAACACGGAAAACCTAACCTCAGACGAAAGAAGACCCATGATGTCTTTGAAGAACACTTCTGCTCCTTTGTTGAATCAAATTTGATAACATTGACCACACACCAAGCAACACATCTTTAGATCTTCCCCCAAGAACGCAGATCCGAGCTATCAAGTGATAATCGGATCTAATAATGTTCAAACAATCATCCAACCAAGAGGATTTGAACGCAGATCTTACAGATCTGTTTATTTCCTGAGACAAGAACACCACCACAAAACCCAGTACCACAAAAAAAGTAACAAAAAACAAATAAATCTCACCTCCACAGATCAGATCTAGAGAAGGAGAAGAGAGGGCTCGCCACAAGGACGGGAGATGGTCACATCCGACAGAACTCAAAGAGAGAAGACCTCATATACAAGATTTACCCTCTAAACTACCTCTTTGACTCATATGTGACATAAAAATGGTGCTCACCGGCGGCTCACGGAGCATAAGGTGAGGTTCATCACCTCTTTAATTAAGTCTTTTTTTTAAAAGATAATAACTGAGTGTATATTTTTTTGGGTCAAATAATAACTGAGTATATGATCATTTACTAGTATTCATAATTTTTGCATTATTTTAATATGTGTATGACTAATTGGCTATTAAAATAACGTCTCGAAAGATCATGTGTTACTATTATATTATCTTTTATGATGACTTGACCGATGCAAGTGCAACTGTATAAACGGTAAAGTAGTTGAACTTCCCTGGCCTTCACATGGCCCAAGCAAGACCGGTAACGTGGCTTGAGCATAATAGTGAAAACGTAGATTTTACCTGAAAACGGAAGGAGAATGAAAAATAGTAAAACGTAAAATCGTAACGTAGTAAAAACGTAAAAAAATCGTAAAAACACAAAAATGTTTGGAAAATTAGTAAAATTGTTTTAATAAAAAAATGTAAATTGGAAAAAAATAATTGATGAGGCTGGGAGAATTAGGTTGACGCGTGTAAGAAGAGTAAAGACTGCCTAACATGTACTGCCATTGAATGGGAGGATGATGTGTTATTCTCATTCTTAATTTCTCCAATGAATACGCCGCTTTACTTGCTTGTCGTTTTAAATATCACCGACTATTCTGGAAACACATAAATCATTCAACTTTAAAGTGTGTATTAAGGATATTTTCATGGTTTGAGAAAAAAAAAAAGATATTTTCATGGTTATGAAACTCACTCAAGCACGTAAACTCATAAGAGTTAATTTTTATTCATACATAGCTATTTTGTACACAGCTCATAAATAGCTATTGAAAATATATGACTAAACAATTAAGGGAAAATTAAAATAAAGCACTTAGAGAAAATTATATTTATTATAAAGGACCATAAAAATTGTAATTACTTAAAAGGACAGAACATCATAAAATAAATTTAAAATTATTAAATTGCCCTTGACAAAACTTCTTCCATTATCTCGTTTATTTATAATTAAAAAAAATAACTAAATTAAAACTAAAACCACCCCTCATTCTCATGTCACACAACTATATTTTTTTCACATGGTTTATATTCAAGTAATCAATACATTATTTAATTAACAACAGTTAAATTTATATTTTTTTAATGTTTTTTCGCCAAGTTCTATATTCATTTAAACAATATATTATTTAATTATTTACATATAATAAATTATTTATATTTTTTAAATTTAATAATATTAAATGAATTTTCTTAACACACATAAATTTTCTACTAAAAAAATAAAAGGTATAGACTTTCTTGGTTTAACATATATACTCCCCCTAGTCCTAATTATATGAATACTTTTGTAGTACAAATTGCACTACAAAAATGTTCCTATAATTTGGACCGGAGGTAGTAATAAATTATAAAAGACCTTGAGTTTTATTAAAATTGTATAAATTTTTTGTTCATTTTTTTAAAAATTATAATTTTGGAAAAATTAAAGAATGTGTAATTTTTTTTTCCATACATATCTATAAAAGTTGTCAAAAATGAAAATTGAGATTTTTTAAAAAAAAATTAGTGAAATTTAGAATTTTATATTAGTTTTAAAAATAGAATGTGGGAGAGGATGTAGGTGATAATGAAAAAGATTTTGTTAGGAGCATTTTAGTTTTTTTTTTTTTTTTTGTATTTGGTCCTTCTAAATAATTGCAATTTGTATAGTTCTTAACTTCTTATCAATAAATATATTTTTCTCTAGGTCTTTCTATCTAATTTTCCCAACAACTAAAATATAAAAAATACAATAATCTGGTTTAAATATACTCAAAATCAAAATAATTAAAATTAAAACTATCAACATTTATAATTTATCATACTTAATAAAGAAATTTCTATGAAGTTTATATATGAAGTTACTAAACATAATCAAATCTAAAAAGCTACAATGAGTTTAAGATTAGACCGACACAATTTTGCAAGTTAAAAACATAACAATTGTAAACTTGATGACTGAATTCGTGAGTTTAACTGAGTTTGCAGTTAGTACGAGTTAAAGAACAATTTGACACAATTTTATAAGTAAATGGTAAGGGCCCCATTTTTTAAATGTAACTATTTGATGTACAGTTATAATTTTAGATTATAAATTAAGAGGAAGTATGCAAATATTTGGAAAAAAAATTGAAAAATTAAAAGGTTTGGATATTATTTTTTTTTACTAAATATTAGTCAATAGAGTTATTAATGATTGTTTCCAAATGTTACCCATATTCAATTCTTGTTGGAAGGAGAGAAAGATGAAAATAATTTGTGAATTTAAAGAGAGGGAAAATGTAATAAGGATAAATGTGAAAATTTTCATCAATATAAGATATATTTAATAATTTAGTTGTCATTTATTGGCAAGACAAAATTAGTTAAAATGTACTTATAATAAAGATTAAAGGGTAACTTACCATCATTGAGTTTTGTAAGTAATGGTAAGTGCTACAATTAAAGGAAAGTGTGACATGTTCATTTTGGCAACTCTAGTCTTTATTATAAGTTTATTTGCATAATAAATCTTTTATTCTAACTATAGGTCTATATTGGTGATTGTTTTCCAATTTCATCAGTAAACTTAAGATATTTAATCAATTTAAAGCATATTTAAGATTCCATAGTAATCCGTGAAAATTTTAGTATCAATTAAGTTAAGGGATCATCCCCCAATTTCGGGGGGTGAGGAATTCATTATTTTTATCCTTATTTATTTAGATTAAATGATAAGTTACATGCTGAAATATTTTTAGTATCATGTATTTCAAATTAATTAATTCATAGTATATTTGGCATCCGAAAATATTTTTCCTATGCCACCCAATATCCTAAAATATTTTTCCAGTAACATTAAATATTCTGAAATATTTTTTCAATAACACCCAGTATATTGAATTATTAGTGCATTCAACATCATCGAGTATTTATAGAGTATATTTTTTTTTATTCTATGGTGCTGGATGCACTAAAACTTAAACAATTTTTTTAAAAAATACTACATGATGCTGAATGTACAAAAAATTAATTAATTTAAGATATTAGATGTTACTAAACAAATCCTTCATGCCGTTAAATACATCTTATTTCAAACAGATAAAAAGTTAATAAAAAAATCTTTTTTATAAAAAAAAAAAAGCCTCTTATTTTAGGATGAGCGTGGAATGTGGATTCTTAAGTTAAAAAGGATCAAAGTGGCACTTTTCATCTCCAACGAGGCTTCTTAAGTGTCTATGCCCCTAATTTGGGGGTGTAACATTTTTTTTATATATTTTATTATTAATTATATGTCGCATCCTAAATATTTTTTTTATCAAATATCTTTAATTAATTAATTTCTAGAAATATTTTTGTTATAACACCAGTATCTTGGAAATTAAGTAATTTCAGATACTGAGTGTAATTTTTTTTTTCAGGAAATAACATATAATTTAATTTAAATATAAAAAAACAATTTTATTCAAATACAGAAATATGTAAGGGAAAAACATATTTGAGAGGTGATGGCTCTTACAGCTCATCTGAATACAGATGATATTATTCGGGGTACGTCACAATTTTTTTGCAAAAGAACAAAGGAAAAGGGAAAAGGAAAGCGTTTGTAGATTGGAGGAGGGTCGTGAGTTCTGAGTTTGAAACATCCTTGACTAAAAATAAAAAAGAACACACAATGAATAGCATCAAGAACTTTAATTTCCTCATTCAAATACAATAAATAGCAAGAATCGTATATAATCCATACACAAATGCCATATAACTGAACTCTCCAATGTACATAAATCAGCTCAAGTCATTAATACATGGTATGTAAAACGAATCATCATCAATCATCGTATACACACATCAGAGGAGAAATTAAGCGATCTAGTTCTTCAAAATAGCTAGCATTGAGAGAATAACGGAGGCGCCGATGAGGGCGACGGAGCTGGAAACAGATCCTGCAGCTCCAACCTCGGGAGCCGGAGCCGGCGAGGGCGACAAATTGAAGTCCTGGGCAGAGGCTGCGACGGAGAAGAGAGCCACGGCGAGGAGGACGGCGAAGGACTTGAACATGCTGATAGGTGCCATAGCGAATGGGTAGAGAGGGAGAATGAGAAAGTCTGAGAAGATAGCAGAGAACGCAGAGCAAGTTCAAAGAAGAGAGATTGCAGAGAATGATGGAGAAAGAGTGATGGAGGAAAGGCTTTAAATAGAAGGAGAAGGCGCGTGGGTGGGGACAGCTGGCAGGGGGCAAAGAGGAAGCGCGTGAGTGGTAGTTGGGACTCTGGAAGTTTTCGTGAAAGGCCAATTCGTTAACCGACTTCCTTCGCTGCTTCTTCTTGACTGCCACTTGTCTATTCAGCGTCTAGTGCCCGTTCATCCCGTTTCTTAGTGAGGTGATATATAGTTGTTAAATTTATTATTATCAATTTTAAAAAATGATTAATGAGGAAGAAACAGATTTTATTATGCGCACAGCTCACATGACATTATTTTATTAGGTCCAAATGACTAGCTCTTAATATAACAAGGATTTCATCTCCTAAAGATATGTTTGGGATAGCTTTAAATAGTGAAAAAAACTCATTAAATAGTAAAACAAACTCAACGAAAGAAAAAAAGCTAATTTGAACTGTTTGGTAGCTCAAGGGTTGATGGACTTATTGTAAAAAAGTGGCTTATGATATATGTCACTTTTTTTTAGCTTCTAGAGTGAATTTTTCAGCTTCTGAAATAAAATGTTAGGGATAGGTGATCCAATAAGCAATTTACTATTAAATATACATTCTAATTTATCCATTAAAATATATTTAATTAAGCATTTTAGAGTTTTTAATTTTTTTATCAATTTTAAATTTTTATCTTCAAATTATCACTATATATATGTAGGGATATGATATTGTCACTACCACTTTTTTCACCGTTAGATCAGAATCTCAATAGAGAGAGAAATGATAAAGGTAAATGAGATTCTGATCTAACGTAACGATGAAAAAGTGGTAGTGACTTAGTAGTGACAATATTTTATATCATATATATATATATATATATATATAAAGTATTCAATAATATTTTTATATCATTTTTAGTCATTTTACATCTCAAATGACTTTTCAAACATTATTCCAAACAAGAGCCCCTTTGGAAAAAAAAAGTTACTTCTATCACCGCTATTCCAAACACAAATCGCGTCTACAATTTGACTTTTATCCTGTTTTCTATTTGCGAAAGCCCATATAAAAAAAATCATTTTTACCACCATTATCTCAAGGGACCCAAAATATTTCGGGGCATCTTTAATTTAGAGTAAAAAGGTTACTCGTATTAAATTTTAGAATAGTTAAAAGTGTGATGATTTATCCCATGCAACTGTAAAAACGGTAAAATATACTCGTATAGTTGTACCTACCTGACCTTCACATGGCCGCCGCAAGACAGGTATATATGTATGTGTATGAAGGAAGACTGCTTCACGTGTTTCCATTGAATGGGAGTTCCATATGTTATTCTCATCCTTGATTTGTTTCTCAGTGAGAACACGCCGCTTACTTGTTGGTCTTTTTAAATATCACCGACTATATTCTGGTGGCAGTGACTTGTTCATTTTGGCAACTCAAGGTTGAGAAAGAAACACGATAACCAATCAACAAGATGTTAGTTGTGGTACTAAACAGTCTCATGTCAATAAAAAAAAATAAAAAGTTAAGGTGCAAATTTATCATCGAACTATTATCTACGGAGCATCTAGCACAAAAAACGATTGAGGGTACCATAATTACCAATTAACAATTAAAAAGTGAAAAAAGTATCAAATAACTATTAAAAAAAAATAACTATCATAATTACGTTAAAATATGAGGCACTGACGTAGGACAGTGGCGGAGACATTGGAGAAAAGAGTGGTTAAATCTTCTTGTTGGATAAGGAAAATACCAACCGAGATAGGCAAATACCAACAGAGATGGGACCCATGTGAGCAGGCGCTATGGCAACGACGACTACTTTTTGTTGGACTGCTGGATTTGGTTTCGGTGTGTGATTTTCGCCCTGAAGCTGCATACGGGCCTTGATGAGTTCAAGAGGGTGAGTGGAACACCCAGCAACAATGGAAGCTTTGGAGACGGAGACACCAAGACAGTGATGAGGTAACAGTTCATTGGTTAATCTGCACCTAATTGTGTTTTTTTTTCACTTTTTAATTGTTGATTGGTAATTATGGTACCCTCAATTGTTTTTTGTGTCAGATGCTCCTCGGGTAATAGTTCGTTGGTAAATCTGCACCTTAACCCAAAAAAAATAAAATAAAGTGAATTTTTGAAAGCGCATTTATTGAAAAAGATAAAAATCATTTGCGCCTAAGGACCCGTTTGTTACAAAGAAAGCTTGGGGAGGGAAAGGAACTTTAGAGGAGGGAAAGGAATGGAAAGGAAGATTTGAAAGATGAGGGAAGATGACTTGAGTTGTTTGGTAGGAAGAAAATGAAGAGGTGGTAGTTGGTAAGGAATTAGGAAATGTCTATTTTACCTTCAAAAGAAATTAATTCAAAATAATAAAAAAATATTTTTTTGCTAAAATATATTTTTAAAAAATATATTATTGTTAAGTTCGAACTTTTGAAGAAAAAAAAATTCGCCAAATTTGAACTTTCCCGCCAAGTTTGAACTTTCCCGCCAAGTTCGAACTTCCCGCCAAATTTGAATTTCAGGGGTAAATCACAAAAACCATCTTCCCAGGAAGATGGCGCTTTCCTTCCATTTTCGGAGGGAAAGCATCTTCCCTCAAATAAGGGAAAATGTCCAATTCCAGTGAGTTGCTGACTGGACTTTCTTTGTAACAAACACCCAAAATCCATGGGAAGATTGAGATCTTCCCTTTCCCTCCCTGAACTTTCTTTGTAACAAACGGGTCCTAAGTCTCAAAAGGAGATCCCGGGATCAAATTTTTTTTAAAAAAGTGATAACCACAACTTTCTTCATTTTTTTAAAAAAGAAAAAGTAGACAACCCTTGTTTGTATCAAGCACAGCGCGCGAATTCCTCTAGGGGTGACCTGTTCTTGATGGCCAAACACATACAGTTGTGGAAGAATTGAGAAAATCATTCCTGTCCAGTTGTCCTCTACCAACCAAAAAGCTCAAAACCCTGGCTGGCACCACATCTCAAAACATGGCCAGATGCAATATGAAGAATACCCCCAAAAGAAAAATCAAATCAATCTTAACTTTTGAGTAAGTACTGCTTACAATAATTCCGATAACAACATAACACCGATGAAAAACTCATTGAATAGGGGCTTTTTAAGTTCTAACCCAGTTGTTTATGCTCCTGTGTTACTTCCTTTGATCCTTAATACTTCCCCAATCCTAAATAAAAGATATAATTTATAATATGATTTATACTATAAAATATATTCTATATTTAGGACCGGAGGTAGTATAAATTAAACATACAGTATTTATCTAATTTAATTAATAAATTAAGAAATATAGTTAAATTAGTTAATAGAACATATACTGACATATTGTGCGAATTACAAACACACAAGATAAGTAGCATCAAATACTTCATATTTCTTATTCATATACAATAAAAGGAAAATTCTCGAGAAAAAAGAACTTTTAAAATGCAAAAAGATAAAAATATGTTCGAATATTCATAATACTAAAGAAGTGTGAGGAACTGATATGTCCTTTTTAAAATTAAATTGAAAAGAAAAAAATGTCCCTCTGAGTTTAAAAATCATGCTACCATTTTTTAGAAGGGTTTAACAAATTCATATAATGTTTTAATAAGATTTTTACAAATTCCAATTCAAAAAACACCATTTGCTACAATGGTAACATATTGATTCTCACTTCTCATAAAAATTTAACAAGTTTATACAATGTTTTAACAATTTTTAATTAGATTTTCACAAATTTCAATTCGAAATTCTCTACTTACTACAATGATAAGGTATTGATTCTCATTTCGGATAAGCTTTCACAAGTTTAATTAATGTTTTAACAAGTTCTGATAAAATTTTATTAGTTAGTGATTTTTTAATTAAAATTTATGAAAATCTTATCAAAACTTATTAAAACATTATTTAAATTTGTGAAACCTATATAAAAAAATGGGTGCACCTATTTTAAACTCAAATAAATATTTCTATCATTGCCATTTAATTTAGAAAATGACGAATCAAAACCTCACATCTCTATGTATTAGGAATATTTAAAATATTTTATGTCCTTTAGTATTTTTAAAATTATTTTTCCAGTATTTTACTCTGATAAATATAAAGAGAATATATATAACGGCCCATAATAAATGTCATATATCTCAATTCACGAATGTCGAATGTACATGAATCAACTCAAATAATCCCTCTGTGCAATGATAAAAACATCCCCAAGTGGCCAACTGTATATAAAACGAATCACCACCAATCAACGCATAGTAGAAATGAATCAATTCACATGCCTAGTTCTTCAAAATCGCTAGCATTGACATGATAACGGATGCGCCGATGAGGGCGACGGAGCTGGAAACAGATCCGGCAGCTCCAACCTCGGGAGCCGGAGCCGGCGAGGGCGACATATTGAAGTCCTGAGCGGAGGTCGCGACGGATAAGAGAGCCACGGCGAGGAGGACGGTGAAGGACTTGAACATGCTGATTGGTGCCATAGCGAATGGGTAGAGAGAGAGAATGAGAAAGTCTGAGAAGTAGCAGAGAACGCAGAGCAAGTTCAACAGCAGAGAGATTGCAGAGAATGATGGAAGAAGAGTGACGGAGGAAAGGCTATAAATAGAAGGAGAGGGCGCGTGGGCGGAGACAGCTGGCAGCGTGCAAAGAGGAAGCGCGTGAGGGGTAGTTGTGACTTGGGAGTTGGGACTCTGAGGGCCCGTTTGGTTTAAAGAACTTTTAAGGAGGGAAAGGAACTTAGAGGAGAGAAATGAACTTAAAGGAAGGGAAAAGAAGATTTGAAAGATGAGGGAAGATATCTTGAGTTGTTTGGTTGGAAGAAAATGAAGGGATGGTAGTTGGTAAAGAATTAGAAAAAGTCTATTTTACCCTCTAAAGAAATTAATTCAAAATAAAAAAGAAAAATATTTTTTTTGCTAAAATATATTTTTAAAAAAATATATTCTTGTTAAGTTCGAACTTGTGTAAAAAAAATTTCGCCAAATTCGAACTTTCCCGCCACGTTCGAACTTTCCCGCCAAGTTCGAACTTCCCGCAAAGTTTAAATTTCAGAGACAAATTTGTCCAAAAATGTGAATAGTGACGTGAGAACTTGGTGGAATTGGTGGGAACTCAAGTTCCCACAAATGAGGGAAGAGTGGTGGGCCCGGTGTGGGCCCAGGAACTTAAGTTCCTAGGTACTTGGTGAACCAAACATGTTTTTAGGAGGGAACTCTATTAAGTTCTCATTCCCTCTCCCAAATTCCTTGAACCAAACGGACCCTGAAGTTTTCGTGAAAGGCCAATTCGTTAACCGACTCTCTTCGCTGCATCTTCTTGAGTCTTGACTGCCACTTGGCTATTTAGCGTGCACGTTCATCCCGTTTATTTTGTGAGATTATATGTGGTATTTATTTCTTTTTTTGATAACGGGTATTTATTTCTTAATGTATATAATTGTTGAATTTATTATACCCTGTTTCATACTTGATATATCTAATACGGATTTAATTTTCCAAATTTGTGTTCCAAGGAATAGAAATTAACAAAAAACACATTCTGGGAGCGTTACCATGCACACTAACTAACTTAACAAACCACCCCCACCGCACCGCCGCCGCCACCACCACCCCCACCGCACCACCGCCGCCGCCGCCACCAACACCATCCCCACCACACCACCGCCGCCACCACCAACGCCGCCGCCACCGCCGCGCCCCACCTCACCACCACAACCGCCGCCGCCGCCACCACCCCCACCTCACCGCCACCACCACCACCCCACCGCCACCACCACCACCACCCTCGCCGACACCACTGTCGCCGCCCCCCACCTCATCGCCACCACTGCCACCACCACGACCATCACCGCCGCTGCCACCTCACCGCCATCGCCACCACGACGACCGCCGCCGCCACTCCCACCACCGCCACCACCACGACCGTCACCGTCACCGCCACCACCAAAAAAAAATTGTGTTAACAAACGTAATTCTGATTCTCGGAGTAAAAATAAAATGAGTTAACAAATGTAATTCTGATTCTCGGAGTAAAAATAAAATGAGTTAACAAATGTAATTCTGATTCTCAGAACTCTTCCTAGGCACAGAATCAGAAAAAACTGTTTCATCTCAAAAACTGTGTTGGGGAACAGAATGGTTGCTATGCACAACCTAAAAGGTGTGGAACGAGATGAGGCTAGCCCTTCATTGGTTTGGGTCTAAATGGGACGGGTTGACCCATTTAAGCCCAACTCCCATAAATGTCTCTTTTCAAAAACATGTCCCATTTACCCACAGGCTCGAGCTAGCTACCAGGCTTCAAGCCAGTTTAACAAAAATACATTTTTCTTTCATTTTCTTAAAAACATAAATCTAAAACAATAAATTTTTTAATTTAGAACAAGTATTTTTAAACGTATCAAATGTTCTATCTTTTTTAATAAATAGAATAATTAACCATTTGGTAGATATGGATCCTATAAAAACGTTTTTCAAGGAATGGGCTAAACCAGGTCATTTCTCAAGAACAATAACTAAAGGACCTGATACTACTACTTGGATCTAGAAACTACATTCTGATTTTCCTTAAAACAAAATTCTTCATGAGATAGAAACTCTATTTTCTCATTTTTCAATGTGTGTGTTATTAATTTTTCTTTTTGATATAGTTTACATAGTATTCAGTCCTCTTCAAATATTTTTTTTTTAAAAAAAAAAAATTCTATTTGCTTACCTTATATCAATAAAAAAATGATTCTTTTAATATTTCATAAGGAAAAATTTCTTTAAGAAAATATTGAAAACCTAATGAAATATTCTTAAAAATTGAGTAAATGTTCTTTTTAAGAAAATCAATTAAAAGACTTTTGACTAACTTTAATGTAATCAACAAGTTTCTCTTAACTTTTTAAAAAGAATATAATCAATTTTTTCCTTTAAAAACGTTCAAATAGTAACACGATTTGAAAAAGATTTCCAATTTTAAAAAATCATTTTTCAAAGCAAAACTCAACTTACAACCATTTAAAAAAAATTTGGGACCCGTTTAAGCTCGCGGCCCTACAAGGCTGGTCCTTTTAGGCTCAACTCCTTCTGAAGGTCTAAATCTTAAGCCCTTGACTTAAATAGGCTCGATCCAATTTTCCGGCTCTATTAATTCTCTCCATATATCTCTTACTTGACTTTTGTTGAGAGAGTATTAATAGGGATAAATAAGAAAAAAATAACAAATCTGAGAAATAAGTTTTACATTTAGTATTAAAATTAACTTTCCGATACCAACATAGAGGTGGGCTAGCCTTGTAAGGCCCTACTTGATCCCTCAAGGTCTTGAATTCGAGTTCTAAAAAAGACACTTGTGTTGAGAGGTGCAGCCACGAACCTTGAACCGGATACTAGTGATAATAAAAAAAATTAACTCTTTAATTAGGTCCTATATTAAGATTCAGAGGAATACACTAAGGAGTTTTTATCCTAGAGTAGTCATGATAAAATATTGTATCTTAGAAGAACCAACTTATATTTATTACAAATAACTAATATAACTAATTTTCTTAATCTACTTAAATTAATCAACTAACTCTTAGATTAAGGATATGATGTAATTATACATTATGAAGTTGGGAAAAAATGTATTTATAGTTTTTTTTTCCTATTTAATCAATGTAAGTCACTTCATTAACTTTATTACATGTACTACCTTGATTCCTTAATATAAGATTCAATTAACTTTTTTGAAGAAATGACGAAAGTTAAATAAATTATTTTAGATAATTTATATTTATCTTTTTTATATCAAACTAATTTGTCTAGCTTATAAACTAATATATAACCAAATAATACACAACATCTGATATAATTAAATAATTTATTTAATTCCTTAACCTCTTCAAAAAAATTCAATTGAATCTTATATTAAGAACCAAATGTATTATAATTTTACCTTAGATTTATGGGTTAATGTGCAAATTGACAAACAAACTATTACCCCAGGAGTGCCCATCACAAAAAACTTTTAAATAAACCAAAACTACCAAAAAACTTTGAAAAATGTAAAGTCAGCATAACGCCGTTAGAAAAAAACACAAACGTCCGTTAAAATGTCAACTTTTTAAGGGATAAGGTGCAGATTGGCCAATAAAATTTTACTCCAGGAGTGCCCAGCACAAAAAACTTTTAGTCCAAGAGCGCCGAGCACAAAAAAGTCCATGTTCAATTCACCCAAAATCCGACTGTTGCAAATCCTTGTCTGAACCCCCAACCATGTGCATTGGGGTTAGGAAAAGTGAATACAACAAAAAAATCATAAATGTAACGAGTAGATTTCATTTTAAGTAAGGGTGGTAAGTTTTCGAACGTACCCAGGTAAGTCTATGTGCAATCCACCCAAAATCTGACTGTTGCAAATCTTTGCCCAGATCTCTTTAACCATGTGCATTGGGAGTTAGAAAAAGTGAATACAACAAAAAAAATTACAAATATAACAAGTAGATTTTTTAGGTCCATTTAAAAATCATAATCTGCACCTACATTGGGCAAATTTGAAAAATTACCACATTTACTCAAAATGAAATCTAAAAATTCCTATTTGTAAAAAAATTATATGATAACAAATAATTATAATAGATATTTTCAAAAATTTTAGGAAAAATGACAATAAGGTCCCAACTAAAAAAAATAATATCAGAAAAGTATCATGATTTGTCAATGACAGATCCTTCACTTGTCAATGATTGCTCATGTACTTGTCATTGACAAACTGAGACTTTTTTGATATTATTTTCCTTAATTGGGATCTTGATGTGATTTTCTCAAATTTCTAATATGTTATAAATTTTTAAATTTTTATTATATTACAAAATTTTATAATTTTAATTTCTCATCATATTTATTGAAATGTGTTTATTTTGGTTTTTTTAATAGATAAAAACATATTTCAAACACATACTTTTGTTATCATATACTACCGATATAGATAACTAGAGGCTTCTCCTTGTGCGCACCTTATTGTATGATGTGATTTTCAAAAAATAAGATCATGAAGACCTAACCCTGTTATTACAAAATTTGTAATTGGTTTCCGTTTTGATGGTTTTTTTTGTAAGTGCATTTTTTGTTAAGTGGGGTAAGCTATGATGCAGAGACAAAGTAGATTTTGTTTTTTTTCAATTAATTGAAGGTAGTTTATGTTTTTCCTTTAGCTTTTGTCAATCGATCATAGGGCGGCGGAGTATAAGCCGGAGAGATGGTTAGAGAAAGAGAGGAGCAATGAATATTCAGAGAAGTTGAGAGGTTCCTAGCTGAATGAAGGGCGATTTCTTAGGATGTGATTTTTCAATTTTTTTCTGGGTTTGATTTTTTGAAGATTATGAGTTTGCTTTTCTTAATGTTTTCTACCAAATAATCTGAAATGTGGAAAAAAAAAGGTAAGGTGCATGCCATATAGGCATGGCATCTCAACATAATTTGGTCAATATATGTTGACTATTTGGGCCTGTTCATAGAGGGGCAACATCGTCCTTTTTTAAAACCTCTGAATCAACATTGCCCCTTCGAAAACTTGCAAACATCCCGTACCCCATTGATAAAAACTTCTAGGGCATTTTTTCTCTTTTAACTCTAAGCTATACTACCATTCAATACGGGGTGAAAGGTGAAAAAACTTAATCTTAGATGTTACAATATCTTTTGGGTTAACATTGTCCCTTCGAAAACTTCCGATCATCCTATGTCCATTGGTGAAAATTTCAGGGCATTTTTGCTCTTTAACCCTAAGGTATAATACCATCAATATGGGTTGAAAGGTGACAAACCTTAATCTTAGATGTTGCAGTATTTTTTTCAAATGTGTCAAGTATTCTAAAGTAATTTATGATTCTTGTAGAGTTATATCATTACAATTCAAGCCAAGTCAACAAATAGGATGTAAAACAAAATAATAAAGAAATAAATAACTCAATTTCATCATTGTAATTTTGGTGAGGTCCAGGGAAACATATGCAACTATATTACAATGGAGCATGTAGAAAATTTCTGTTGTACAGTAAAAAGGCACAATAAGCCAATATGGTCCCAAAAATTAGACATGCTTGGTGTTTGAAAACATTTCTGTCATTATAAATTCAGTGAGGTTTAGTGAAGCCATATATATCTAATTGTTGTCAAACAAATGTCTCTTTGTTACAATGGAGTATGCAGAGATTTTCTCTCACAGGAATTCATACATGAGATTTATTGTTTTGTTTCCAACCCTTGAAAACGAATACTATAGAAGAAGATCTCATAGACCTTCAAATTCAGACCATTGATCACACACTAAATCAAAGATATATATCATCAAAGGAAAGAAGATCTAATAGATGAAAAGCTACTCAATTTTTTTATTGATATCTGATTTGCTTTTCTCCTTATTCTTGTACTTTATATGAAGGCCCTCGTTGGTTGTAGTATCAAGTGGTTGAATCACGAAATAAAATCAACAAAGAACTCATGAAAGAAGAGTTAATAGAGGAGAAACTACTAAAAAAAGAGTAAATATCATTTCTGGTTCCTGACAAAAAATACAGATCCCATTTTGGTCCCTTACAAAAAAAAGTTCTTTTTTAGTTCATAAAAGACGAATAAGGGTCGATTGGTTGACATTTTGATCCCTCACAAATTTCCAAAATGTTATTTTTAGTCCCTAAAAAAGAAGAATAAGGATCGCTTTTTTTTGTAAGGGACCAAAATTGTAATACCCTGAAAATCTCATTTATGATAAGTATCATATTGAGTAAATAATACCTATTGGAAATAGGTGAATATGAGATCTCAAAGATCTTGTGAAGAATTTATCTTATTTTTGGGGTAGTTTCTCTTGAAAAAGAATAATTTGCAATTAGGTCCCTAAAACGTTTAGAAGTTTGCAAATAGGTCTCTAAAATATTTACGGGTTATAAAATACCCTATGAAAATTATAAAGAGGCAAGAAAATATTTATTTGAAATTGGAAGAATTAAAGTATTACAATGAGTAAAAGCCACAAAACAAAGGAAGTTAATTAGGTGAAACCTTAATTAAAGATTGGACCAATAAGAGAATTTCTTGGTAAGTAATATATGATATATTAAAGCAACATCTTTTGTCAAAAGATGCCACATATTTTCGAAAATAAGGGGAAATAGAAGAGGGGAAAATGGAGTAAATTTAACTAGGAAGTTATGGAAAAAAGATTAAACATGAAACACAAGCCAATTAAAACATAAAGCATGGTATATTTGGAAGTATATTCTTTGGTCAAATATAATGGAGACCATGTATTTCGAAAATCATTGTGTGGATGGAAGGAGTTTTGTTTAATTAATATCATGATATTGGAAAGCAAAAAGGGGAACACACACACGGTTTTATGAACTTGTAAAAGAAGTGAAGAATTGTTTAATGGTTAATATGTTGCAATTGAATAAAGCAAGGTTGAAAAGTCAAATAAGGGAGGAATTTGAATTGATCATTGATTATCTATGTGCAGCCGAAATATGAAGGAAAAAGGAAAGAGAAAATGTGAAATTTTGTTAAGTGTGAATGCATTTATGTGCAAGTGGTTGATTAAAATAGAAAGAAGTAGGAGAAAGCTTTAATTAAAGTTATAAAACATATTAATTGGCTAAGGAAAAAGAAAGATGTCGGCCAACACATCTAAAAGTCAAGAAGAAGCCACTTCAAAAGCTTTACTCTCGGCCACATCACCCCCTTTTCAGCTTAAACTAACAAAATCTAAACAGAAGGACCTCCACCAATAACTGAGCAAACAATCAGGATCAAATAAAAAGGGAAAAACTTTACGGACCAAATTTAAAATTGAGTAAAATTATAAGGACTGTCAAATTAATTTTCCAATTTCAAAATAGTTAAAAGTGGGATGATTTCTCGCATACAACTATGTAAACCATAAAGAAGTCGTACCTACCTGACCCTCACATGACCCAAGCAAGACATGTAATGTGGTTTGAGTATTTTGCCCCACTATTCTCCCAAAAAAAAAAAAAGATATGTAACGTGGCACAGGTATGTATAACATACCGGCATGTACCACTCTGGTCCTATTTATAAGTCCAGTTTGACCAAATCTCACATACCAATGAGAGGTAGTTGACACAATATTATGGGGGTAAATTTCCAATTTTGCCCTCATTTATGATTGGATGCTTTTCAATTGTTTCTTCTCTCTCTATCTTCATGGGTATAATTAATATGGGTAAAATTGTCACAATCTCATTTATTACATGAAACTGGATTTATAAATAGGACCAATTTTTTTTGGTCAAACTGGACTTATAAATAAGACCAGAGTGGTATATGTTAGTCAACAATATAAAGGTAGAGAGACACGAAGACTGCCTAACATGTGTTTCCATTGAATGTGAGGTCCATAAGTTATTCTCATTCTTAATTTCCAAATGAATGTGCCACATAATTCTGACTCTTTTTTAAATATATATCACCGACTATTCTAAAAAAAATGGCTAAAATTTGATCAGTTGTATATAACTTTATACGTTATCAAGTTTAAATTTAACCTTCTTGATAGTTTAGTTTTTAACATATTAAGTCTCTTACCGTTAATTTTGTTATTTAGTTACTGGCAGAAAGTTAAAAATTGCCACATTAATCAGGATAATGTGGCATATTCCTACAATTGAAAAATGAAAAGGTCCAGAGATTGAATATAACCATGTATCATTGAGTTTTGTGATTAATTGTAGGCACTACCATTAAAGGGAGGTGTGATGACCTACCTGTTCGTTTTGGCAACCCAACTGAAGTTGAAGAAGAAACATGAGAGACATTCATGAACTATTTTTCTCCTGCAACCAACAAGGTGACAGTTGAGACGCCTTACAGCGCATCTGAATACAGATCATACTATTTGATGAAGTCAATTCCCTCAAAGCAAAATGAGGAACCCTCCTCTCTTTATTGTAAAAACCAAAACCATCTGTCGAAGACCTCTTCCAACTGAATAAGGTAGATCGTCTTCTATTGTAACATTATTATTTGCTCCGTTTGCCCTTCGATGGGTTTCCTCAACTATGGGTAACGGTGCCACATGTGAAATCTTATGAAGTTGAGTAAAATATTCAAACTACCCTTGTTTTGACTTAATTATATGGATCTCTTTTCTATTTTGAAAACTCATACAAACCTCTTTTAAAATCAAAATATATGTGTTATACAAACCTCAATTATATTTTTAAGATTCATTACTCATCTATCCAACTGTTAGTGGACCGTTGAATTTGACTCTCAAACTTCTGTTTTTTTTTTTACCAAAATACAACCCCTCTTTAAAATACGAATTATTTAAAAATTCCTATTTGTAAAAAAAGTATATGATAACAAATAATTACAATATATATTTTCAAAATATTTAGGAAAAATGATAATAAGGTCCCAACTAAGAAAAATAATATCAGAAAAGTCTCATGATTTGTCAATGGTAGCTCCTTCACTTGTCAATGATTGCTCATTTACTTGTCATTGACAAACTGAGACCTTTTTTATATTATTTTCTTTAATTGGGACCTTGATGTGATTTTCCCAAATTTCTAATATGTTGTAAGATTTTATAATTTTTATTATATTATAAAATTTTATAATTTTAATTTCTCATCATATTTATTGAAATGTGTTTATTTTGGTTTTTTTAATAGATAAAAACATATTTGAAACACACTTTTGTTATCATATACTACTAATATAGATAACTAGAGGCTTCTCCTTGTGCGCTGCAAGGGCGGGGTATGTTGTATGATGTGATTATTACAAAATTTGTTATTGGTTTCCCTTTTGATGGTTTTTTTTTGTAAGTGAATTTGTTGTTAAGTGGGGTAAGCTATGATGCAGAGACAAAGTAGATTTTGTTTTTTTCAATTAATTGAAGGTAGTTTATGTTTTTCCTTTAGCTTTTGTCAATCGATCATAGGGCGGCGGAGTATAAGCCGGAGAGATGGTTAGAGAAAGAGAAGAGCGATGAATATTCAGAGAAGTTGAGAGGTTCCTAGCTGAATGAAGGGCGATTTCTTAGGATGTGATTTTTCAATTTTTTTCTGGGTTCGATTTTTTGAAGATTATGATTTTTTTTAATGTTTTCTACCAAAAAATCTGAAATGTGGAAAGAAAAAAAAGTGCGGTGCATGCCATATAGGCATGACATCTCAACATAATTTGGTCAATATATGTTGACTATTTGTGATTGTTCATGGAAGGGCAACAACATCGCTCTTTTTTAAAGCTTCTAAATTAACATTGCCCTTTCGAAAACTTGCAAACATCCTGTACCCCAATGGTTAAAAACTTCTAGGACATTTCTTCTCTTTAACTCTAAAGTATAATACTATTCAATATGGGGTGAAAGGTGAAAAACCTTAATCTTGGATGTTACGATATCTTTTGGGTTAACATATATTGTCCCTTCGAAAACTTTCAGACATCCTGTGTCCATCAGTGAAAATTTCGAAGCATTTTTGCTCTTTAACCCTAAAGTATAATATTTATTACAATGCAGCATTCAGAAAATTTCTCTTGTACAGTAAAAAGCACAATAAGCCAATATGGTCCCAAAATTTAGACATGCTTGGTGTTTGAAAACATTTCTGTCATTATAAATTCAGTGAGGTTTAGTGAAGCCGTATATATCTAATTGTTATCAAACAAATGTCTCTTTGTTACAATGGAGTATGCAGGGATATAAATTTTCTCTCACAGGAATTCATACATGAGATTTATTGTTTTGTTTCCAACCCTTGAAAACGAAAACTATAGAAGAAGATCTCTATACCTTCAAATTCAGACCATTAATCACACTAAATCAAAGATATATATCATCAAAGGAAAGAAGATCTAATAGATGAAAAGCTACTCAAAAAAAAAAATTTATTGATATCTCATTTGCTTTTCTCCTTATTCTTGTACTTTATATGAAGGCCCTCGTTGGTTGTAGTATCAAGTGGTTGAATCACGAAATAAAATCAACAAAGAACTCATGAAAGAAGAGTTAATAGAGGAGAAACTCCAAAAAAAAAGAGTAAATATTTTTTCTGGTCCTTGACAAAAAATACGGACCCCATTTTGGTCCCTTAAAAAAATGTCATTTTTAGTCCATAAAAAGGACGAATAATGGTCGATTGGTTGACATTTTGATCCCTCACAAATTTTCAAAATGTCATTTTTAGTCCTTAGAAAAAGAGGAATAAGGGTCGATTTTTTTGTAAGGGATCAAAATGGGGTCTGTGTTTTTTGTCAGGGTATTTACTCAAAAAAAAAAAAAGTTACCTATTTACTTTTCTCTTTATACCCATCGAAGTTACCTGATTTCATGTCTTTGTGCAAAAATCCATTTGAATGCACATATTCAATCCTTACAAGCTATAGTCAATAAAAAAATTTTGCAATTCTTGAACTTCACATTAATAAGTCCCTATGGATGCTAGTTTCAAAGGTAGAAACAATCACAAAGTGAAAAATTTAGTTTAAACTAAAACTAAATGTAGATGGATGCTATATAGATCTCCGGATTATTTGATAAAGTGATTAATGTCTCATCATTTTTCAAGATAGTTTTTTTTTTTAAAAAAAATATATCTTTTGGCCTTCATGAGTAAACTTCTGATCTAGTAATAATAATGAGTAATGAAAAACTGGTTGTTAAAGGATTTAGTAAAAATAACTCAATTAAGGACATTTAAATATACAATGTAACCTTTTTTCTTATAATCGGCTGTTAAAGGACTTTGTTAAAATAACTTACTTAAGAACATTTAAATATAAAATGTAACTTCCTTTTCTGTTCTCATTTACTCATTTAATAACTCATTCAACGTCATGTGAAAGGACTTGGCTATTTTGGAAAGTTAACACCGTTTCTATCCTACATATATACTTTTTAACACCGTTTTTAGAATCGTTTCTACATTTAAGATATTATATAGGGTTAAGGTGCAAAAATAGACATGTGCTTTTCTCCGAGGAGCCCCCGCAAATGTTTTTTTCATGTGCAAAAGTAACTATGTGGTTACAAATTAGGTGCAAAAATAGCGTTTGACCGTTAAGTTTGACTTTTGATCGTTAAGTTTGACTTTTTTTACTGACTGGACGATGACATGGCATTTCAAATATTTTTTCAGTATCATTTTAGTACCGGTCAATACCTGAAATATTTTTTCAAGATCCTAAAATAAATTTTCAAAATTATGAAATATTTTTTTTTTGTACCAATCAGTATCCTGAAAATACTTTTTAGTACTAGTCAATACCCTGAAATATTTTTTTCAGTATCCTTTTAGTACCGATCAATACCTGAAATATTTTTTCAAGATCCTAAAATTATTTTTGCACCTTTGAAATGCCACGTCATCGTCCAGTCAGCAAAAAAAATCAAACTTAACGGTCAAAAGTCAAACTTAATGGTCAAACGCTATTTTTGCATCTAATTTGTAACCACATAGTTACTTTTGCACCTGAAAAAATCATTTGCTACTGGGCGCTCCTCGGAAAAAAGCACATGTCTATTTTTGCACCTTAACCCTATTATATATATAATTCATTGCTGCGGCCTTGATTTTTTTTTTCTTTAAGTTTGCAAATGTCCAAAAATAAATTAGGGATTTGATAAGCTGAAGAGACGGTTAGTAAATAAAATTTATCTTAATATAAGTTTTAATTAGAAAATATTTTTTAGAATATTTTTAATTGAATTAACAGTTTAGACCTAAGTATATATTTTTAAAGTAGAGATGAGGTTTGTATAATTAGGGCAAAATAGATGGATAGTCAGAGCATTTTAGTTTAAAAAATTTAATAAAATCAGGAAAAAAAAATTATGAGTACCAAAATTAAAATTGAGAAAAATATAGATACATGTAAAATAGTTTCTCATTTTTCTTATAAAAAACAATTTATATATGACGAATAACACTCCGCTCTTAAAAATTTATTTAATAACAGTTATTAAAATTTTTATTGAAAGAAATTTATAAATATTATCCATATGAGCAATCTAAAATATTTTAATAGCGGAGACAGACAGTAAAGTTTCGGTAAAATTGAATTTATGACAAAATTTTATGAAAAATGAGTCGTAGATATCAATAATTTAAATTTCAAATTTAACTTAGTTTCCAGCTTTAATTCGATATTTACAATTAATTTTTAAAAAACTAATTGCCATTATTTAGATATAGGGTACTTAAATGTCATTCTCCATTTGATTTTATATTGTAGAGTAACTTATTTTCTTAACAAAGTTTGTAGGATATAATTCATTGTCTTTGTTTTTTAAAATTTATGATTCATAATAATCTGGTTACATTTATTATAATTAGTTATTGAAATTGCAATAAAGAAAAGAAATAAAAAAAATTATTTTATCAGTGATCACCTCCAATCAAGTCCCATATGAGAAAGCAATAACATCACGAGGGTACATAAAATAATTGCAATACAGTTATTATTCATGCTCCTTTTTATATATATATATATATATATATATATATAGACACACACATTGGTTGTGTAACATCCCCAATATTCATGTAAATCAATTAGTGGAATATATTTTGTCCAAAAAAAAAAAATAGTGGAATATATGAATTCTTCACCTAGTAGTGGTCAATGGTAGATTATTTTTCTGACAAGATAAATTAATTATTGGGAAAATAAAGTGGAATTGTTTGAAATGTGGTTAATAAACTTGGTTGTAAATAAATTAAGGTAAATAATGTCAAAGAAGCTAAAAATGTATTTTACCTCATTATTTATTCATTATTTTTGTCCACAAGAAGAGAAATATAACACCATGTTATAGTACAATATAATGATTTAGGAAGAGACAGAAATGTACTAGAAGACATATTTCTATTCTAAAAAGCCCTTCAATTTTCGAAATTAGAGAGGGAAGAGAGCAAGGTTTTTGTTAGAAGTATTAGGTGGTTAGTTGAATGGTTAGTGAGTTAGTTAGGGCCCTAGTCTATATAAAGGGTCTTAGGCTAATGAGTTTAAGTGTGTTGGGTGTGGAACCCTCACCAAGGGTGTTAGGTGTGGAGCCTTCACCATGTATGTGGGATGTGGAGTCTCACAAGAGAGGAGTTAACATGGTCTCCTTTCTAGGTTTTAGAGTTAATCCTTATGGGTTACTCATTGTAAGGGGATGTTCCTCTTTTGATAATAATACAAGATCTTCATCTTCTCTATGTTGTATCTCTATCATCTTCTCTAATCACATATGATAACATGGTATCATAAGCCAGGTTTATTTTTTTTAAGTTGCTTTGGCCAGATAATCAAGATACCTATGAAGGTCCTTCTTGTTTTACCACCCAATATCTGAATACTCCAATGGTTGTAAATGCCCAAAGCATCTCCAAACAGCCTCAACTTTAGAGGCCCAAAAGCAAATAAAAATAAAGAAACAGCCCAAGAAACACGCAGAGAAGGCTTTGGTTTCGGGTCAAATTTTTCCCCCAACCCGGTTCTTGCATTTCCGGAAGGTCACGATACCCTTTCTCTTTCGACGTTGTGCCACTGATTCACGACGGTGTCGCGCATTGGTGGTGGTGGTTCTTGCGTCACGGTGGTTTCTTGGTCGGCGTGGCTCGCGGTGCAAGATCGATCTTCTTTCCTTCTGGAGAATCACTGGTGATGGTTTCTCCGGCGGTGGTTGAGTGGTCGGTGATTCGCGGTGTTTCTGCTCGTTGGTCATGGTGGTTCGCGGTGTGGTTCGTTGACGGTGGTTCAACACTGATCTTCGATCGCGATTCTTGTACAGATCAGAGCGATAGGTTAGGTTATGTTTCGCGGTGGAGGACTCTGGTTCGACGGTGAGAGATTCACCGCTGGGTTCTCTGGTCCAATAATTAATTTAAAAAAAAAAGGGAAAAGCCCAACCCGTTACGTTGCCGGATATTCAAGATCCAAAATGGTGGTCTCGATGGCAAAACAGATTTCATTGCTTCTTGGTTGATTCAGACGGTGGCTCTCGGTCTTGCCCTGATCTTCGCCGGTGGTGGTTCGCGGTGGTTGGAGAATCGCAGGTAGTTCGCGGTTCTTATACAGATCTTGGTCCCCTGGTGCTCCGACGATTGAAATAGGAGATTTCCTCATTGGAGGTCTTTCAACAACTTTGACAGCAACTCTGGTTCGACGGTGAAAGAAATCGCGTGCTTCTTAGATAAACTGGAAAGATGCTTTCTAGATTTAAAGAGAAATAGCCAGAATTGTGAACAAGCTGACAATCTAGTGGAAAAGATATTTGGAGGTCGCCTCATCAGCAAACTTCAATGTTGTAATTGTGGCCACTGTTCAGACACATATGAGCCTCTCATTGACTTTAGCTTGGAGATAGATAATGTGGGCAGACTTCCAAGTGCTTTAGCATCATTCACTAAGGTAGAACAGATAGATGCTAAGATTTCATGTGATAGCTCCAAGGAAGAAGTATTCATGGAGACGAGGCTTATTTTGGATCAGACACCTTCAGTTGCAGCATTTCATTTAAAGAGATTTAAGACAGATGGGATGCATCTTGCTGTGGTTTGGTTTTGGTTTCAATGACCGATAGACTTTTCGGTACCCTCATTTGCTTTCTTATTTGTGCAAAAAAAAGGGTTATTACTTCAAACATTCAAACAGTGAGTTCTGGATTTTATCAAGGCAGGGGCAGAGATGATTACTTATTTTTGAGTTTTCTGCACTTAAAACTAGAGATTCAGCTATAAAGGAAATATCTTCGTTGCATATTAGCATGTCTGCTGCCATGGGTGAGGCTTGATCTTCTACTACAAATGGTTATTTGGCTCCAACTAAACTGGTTTAGGTGTAGAGTGTGGAGCTCTCACCATATTGGAGAGAGGTTGATTTGAGTCTCTCTTTCTAGAGAGGGAAGTTCCTCCTAGATCCCTAGAGTTAGGGTTTATTGTCTCCCTTAAATGAGGGTAGATTAGAGATAATCCATGTGGATTATATTTGTATGAGCATATCTGTATTCTTGGTGACGTTATTCCATCAAGAGGTTTGTATGAGCATATTTGGATACTCTGTGACGTTATTCCATCGAGGGGTTGAATACTCAATGACGTTATTCCATTGAGAGGTTATTTCATTTGTCCCATTGTTTCGTGGTTGAAGTTCAATGGGTGAAGAATATTGGAAATAGAAGAAGTTGCAAATTGGTTTGGGTCAATGAGGTATTAGAAAGGCAAAGAATGTTGATGGTCTTGCCTAGAAGAGAAGCACTTTGGTAGATATGAAGCACTTCGGCAGATATGAAGAAGAAGATAATTTTGTATTGTTTTGTGATTTTTGTGATTGTAAAACAATTATGTTTGATTCACCTTATCCCCTTATTTTGTTGATCAAGTTGAACACATTTGAGGTAAATAGTGTTCAACTTGAGGGGGCGTGTTAGTATATGAGGTGGTTATTAATATTAGTTAGTAGTTAGTTAGTTAGTAGTTAGTAGTTAACATTGGGCCCTATTGGGCCTATACTATATGTCTATGCCTATATAAGACATTGATTGTACATTGATTGAGAAATGAATAATACACATTCATTGAGTTTAACAGTTTTTACTAGTGGACAAAGAGGAGTATGTACTTGATGATAGGATAAAATCAAATCACTCATCCTCTCCCATCAACTAATTGATGCGTCCTAGAAGAGGAAAAAAAAAGGTAGAATGATGATAATCTAAGACCTAGGACATCTTAGGTACAACTAGGACTTTAGGTTGATTGGACAAAGTCTTATTAACGGAGAAGGGGCACCTACACGTTGAAAGAGAACAAATAATGAAGACACAAAATATAGGGTTAAGGTGCAAAAATAGACAAATGCTTTTTTGATAAAAAACATTAACATGGATGCTGACTCAACAAATTTTTCCTACTTGGCGATTGCAAAAGAAAGAAGAAATAAAAAAATTCCACACCTCCTTTTATTCCTTCCTTCCTTTCTTCTTCCTCCTTCCTCGTCGACCCCCAACTCCACGATCGTCGCCCCCACCACTCCACGATCGCCGCCCCCAACGATGCGCCACACCCCCAGCGACTCCTTTCTTATTTCCGGTTGCGCGCATAGAGTAGAGAGAGAGGGTTTTCTAGATACATCTAAACCCATCCGATCTCCTTCCTGGATCAGCGTCTGTCGCCTTCGTTCCCTCTCATCACCGGTGCCGATGTTCCTTCTAATCACTGGCACCTAGCTGAAATCTGTTGCTGTGGGTGCAAATATCGCTTAGATCTCCTTTTTCCTTCTTTGTCGGTTCGTTTTGGGGGCTTGGTGGAGGTGAGTTTCATCTCTCCTTCTTCTAGTGTAACCTTGGGATTTTAGGTATGTCTAAAACTTGTTCCTGTAGATCGGGGCTTCAATATTTTCTTTTCCTTCCTTTTTTTTTTCTTCATCTTGTTCTGCGTATGGCTGATGGGGGAAAAATGTTAGAATGTTTGATTGAAATTATTAGGCTTATATATTTATTGCTTCGTCTTCAGATTTGGTATTGAATTTGGTATTGAATTTTTGCTTGATTTCTTTGGGTTTAAATGTTTGATTTCTTTGGGTATTCGTTTTGCTTCGGTTTCGGATATGAGTTTTGCTTTTGGTTTCGGTTTCATCGTTTTGAGCTTTTGGGTTTTGGATATGATAGAATGATCACCGAATCGGGTTTTGCATCACCGAATCTGGGTTTTGCATCTGGAAGAAGAAGAAGGACTTAACTGAAAATTTTAAAAGTTTATAGAGGGCTAAATTGAAATTTTTGAAATGTATCCGGGGCTGAACTGTAATTTATAAAGCATTAACATCCACGTCATCATTTTCAGTTCAGAAAAAGTCAACTAACGGTCAAACGCTAATTTTGCTCCACTCTTGTAACCACGTGTCTACTTTTGCGCCAAAAAAAAGTATTTGCTACTGGACGCTCTTTTGAGAAAAGTATTTGTCTATTTTTACACCTTAACCCCAAAATATATCTCCCATACTTTCCCAAGGCATCAGACATTCAGACGTAACGTAAGAGAAACCAAATGAGATGAAAAAATTATTGCTTCCAACTCCTCAAAAAAAAAAAAAAAAAAAAAAAGAAAGAGAAAACCGCCGGTTGAGAATGAGAGATGTGAGAGATTTGACAAATATAATTAATGAAGTAGGTAGTGAGCACGTGAAGCAATGGAAGGTGGTGCACAAAATTTTATTTCTCCCAATATTCTCCATTGTTGACCGGATGTGAGAGGAAATCAAAAGAAAAGAATATAAATTTTTCTCTATCCTCGCAAAGTCGTCGGACGTGAGAGAGCAAGGGAAAATCAGAAAATTTTTCCTTCCAATTTCTCAAAGCCTATGTTTGGTTTGAGGGGAGGGAATAATTTTTTTTAACAAAATTACCTATGGGAAATTTTAAAAATTACATAATTTTTTGCATCATTTTCCGCACATTAACTTTGAAAGCATGTCACATCGTGGGTATATTTGACTTTTCACATTAGAGAGGGGCACCTCCCCTCCCTCCCTCACCTCCAACCAAACATAGCCTAATGCGCTGGCCAAGAGAGAGAGACCAAAGGGGAAAAAAATTAAGCTTTACTAGAACAATGAAGAGAGATCTAGAGAAAAGTTGAGTCAGTTTTTGGAGATTTATTTAAGGGACTTGCCCCCTTCCCATTTTAACTTGCTGGACGTGTTTGAGAGGCAGAGGAGAAGAAGATCAGAGATTAAGTAGGAGACACTAGAAGAGTCAAGCAAACGTCCAAGAGGAAGGTAGGGTCTCTGCATACTCTTTCCACCTTCTCCTACCTACGTTCTTGGAAGTTAAATGCCTTTAAGGAAACCTTCTTTCTGATGTGTTTAAACTTATTACTTCCTCTGGTCCTTATTATAAGACACCAACCACCAACATTTTCTCGTCTTTATTATAACGCACCAACTTACTTTAACCAACTCATTTATTACTATTTTTCCATTATGCCCTCATTTTTAACTAACTCATTTAAACCTATATCATTAAAGTAGGGGTAAAGTTGGAAACATTTATTACTTTTAGACCTCATTAATGACTTAACCTCCATTCCTTGGTCCGCGAGAAATGGGTAGTTGATGCCTTATAATAAGGATCGGAGGAGTAGTTGATACCTTATAATAAAGACCAGGAGATAGGTAATATTGATTTTTTGCCAGATAAAACTATAGAATGACACTGCACGCAGTGCTTTTCATTTCCATAGGCCATTGAAATGTGTGGTTAATAATTTCACTTTTTGCATTTACGATGGGCAAACCGACTCTTTTTCCAAAATTCAAATCAGTTGATAAGATGTAAGTAAATGTCAAGTGAGCCAACACGTTTTTCAAAATTCAAATAAGTTGATAAGGTGTAAGTAAATGTTAAGTGTTATAAATTTCAAGTGAAATAAATTCAAAATTAAAAAAATACTCCCTTTGATTTTTATTATAAAACACTAACTAACAAATTTATTTGATCCTTTTTATAAGGCACTCACTTGTTTCTCAAGAAGCATTAATGATTTGTTTCCATGTATGCCCATAATTAATAAGAGTAGTAGGTGAGACTAATAATTAATATAATATTAGATTTTAGTGCAATTAGTAGGGGTAATACTGAAAATTACTTAAATTATAGGACAATTTTATTGACTTTAACTGTTTTTATTGATTTGTGAGAAAAGTTAGTTGGTGTCTTATAATAAGAACCAGAGGGAGTATCATTTTCATATAATTGAAACATCATTTTTCCCAGTAATTGAAATTTCATTTTTAAAAATCTATTAAAAAAATAATAAGATAACTAAAAAAAATCTAATAAGTTATATTATTTAAAGGATTAAAGTCTAATTTTACCCTGAAAGTTGTCAAACAAGAGTAATAATATTGTTCCGTTTTTTTTAAGTGTCGTACTGGAAGTTTTCAAATTGTAGCAATTTCGCTATTATTGTTATCCATGTTATGTTTAATTGTTAGTTGATCAAATATAATGAGCTGACAAATCTAAGTATCATCCACGTCATTTTTGTTAAAGTGCAAGTTTACTTCGAAAGTTTTCACTAACAAACAAAGTTGTGTTGAAAGTTTTGTAGGTTCAATATTGCCACAAAAGTTTTAGGGTTAATGTGCAGATTGACCAACCAAATATCACGCTAGGTTTTTAATACATTCAAAACATTGTTGTGCTTGGTATTTCTAGCGTAATATTTGGTTAGCCAATCTACACCATAACCTAAGTTTTTAAATTGTAACAATATCACCCTAGCCATTAGCCATGTTAAGCTTAACTGTTAGTTGATCAAATATATTAAGGTAACAATGTGAACAACAATGAAGAAGGAAAAACAATAGATGGAGGAAAAACTAACCCTCCCTTTAGAGTTACAAAGAAAAAGATTTGACTACTAGATACAAAACACACTAAGATTGCTGAGAATAAGGCCATAAAAAACCTTAGCCGTTTGCACCCTAGTGACATTGGTATTTGTAAGTACCTCTTTGATTTTCTCTTCACCGAACAAGATACTTTAACCTCTTTGATTTTCTTCAATCCATCTGATTAGATGTATTTATAAAATTTACCCCCTTCTTTATATCTCTAACTTGGAAACAATGATGTAAATGGTATGTGAACTTGCTTGATTACATATTTGGTTAATTAATGATCAAAATTAACTTAAATAACAATTAAGGTGAAGTTGTTATGTTTTGAAAATTTATGGATACCCATTGCTTCTATATGGATACTTACCGTGCAAATTGACACCTTAACTAAAAATAAAAATTATGTGTATGACACGTGAACTTGTCAGCTTATCATATTTAGTCAAGTAACAGTTAAAATTAACCTAAATAATGATCAATGTGACATTGCTACGATTCATAAACTCTTGGGGCAACATTACTCTAATGTGATAATCTTTTAAGGCAAAATTGAACGTTAGCCCTTATTTAAAAGGGAAAAAGACGGAAAAAGAATTTTGAAATTACAAAATTTCAAATAAAATATTTCTAAAAAAATGAGTTGTGAATTTCTTATTAAATTTTATAATTCCCTTATCAATTATTAGCAATAACCTGATTTAAGATTTTACAATTTCAAAGTTATTTTTCTATCTTTTTTTCTATTTAAAAAGTCATCAACGTTAGCCCTTGTTGCCTATATTTAAATAGTCATCTTCCAAACTTCAATAGATCATATTTATACTAGATGATTTATTTATCATTTTGCTAATTTAGTAGATATTTTGGGGTTTTTATAATTGAAATGATATTTTTTTTATCATCCCCTCTAAAAATTTTGGAACAAAATTGTAACAAAAATGACTTTTAAAATGCTAATAAAACAATTATTCATTCATTAAATATTAAAAAGTTGAAATATTATTTTAATACATTCCAATAGGCTGTCCCTTCAACTTTCTATATACCGGGATTTTCAATTCCTCTGTCCACATCGCAGCGTTGAGGATGCATCCCGGGCAGTCACCGGGAAACTTCCGTCGCCTATGCAAGCAATCACTCGCTTCTCAGGAATTCCAAGTTTTCTTGTCACTTGTCCTGCTAATTACTGCAAGCCAGGCTTTTTCATCTTCCCCGTCAACTTTCCTCAGAAGAAGAAGAAGCAGCATCCCAGAAATCACAGTAAGAAGACAAAAACAACCATGAAATCGAAGCAACAAGACGATACCCACAGTGTAAGAGAAAGTCCTTATCCCACTTCATTTTCTTTTTATTCCACCTTCTTTGTTTTCGTCCCAATTGCATTTCTGAGGCATGCTTGTGTGAACTTCCCCTCTTTAACTCTAGGCGTAGTCCATGTACATTTTGGTTTACAAATTAAACAAAGCATAATGCTTATGCAAGGTATTACGACACGAGCAGCTTATAAAGGAAAAGATTCATGACATTTAGGTCCCTTGTTAGTTTTATTGCTATAATGTTGCGATTAGTTTTTAGGGTTAATATGTAAAAGTAAACTTTATTTGAATGTAAAAATACTCACAAAAGTTTCGAAAGGGAGGGGAAAAAAAAAACCATTTGCAAAAAGTTAATGGGTGTTTTTACACCTTAATCCGAGTTTTTACCTTACAATGACTTCAAGTGCGCTTTCCTCTCAAAAGGAGGAGCATCACAGATAAAGTAGCTAGATGAAGTAGTTAAGGGATAAAAATGACGCATGAGTTGAAGTTGAAGGGCTAAATTAAAACCAAATGAAGTTAAGGGATAAAATCACGTAAAATTAAGGAACCAGAAATGTATGTTCACTAGAAAGTAATGATAGGAATTGGGATATATTTAAAATCATTGCAGCATATACATTGTCTCTTTATATGTATGATACATCAGCATTGTTACTTTATAGAAGAACAAATGACAGAACATTTTCGTATGCCACCTTATTCACTTAAATTCATGTAGTGACTTCATAACACTTGACTTTAAGGGATTAACGTGAAATCTCTGTAAAATTAAGGAACAAGAAATGTATGTTCGCTAGAAAGTAATGATAGAACATGGAATGATTTTCAGTCATTTTAGCAAACATATTGTCTCTTTATATGTATGATATATCAGCATTGTCACTTTATAGAAGAACAATGATAGAACGAATGATATCATTCCGAATTCTTCTAGCAGGATCATGTATTGTGTGCTACTGCTTATGACTTACATGAGAAACAACACTTTCATATGCCGCCTTATTCACTTAAATTCATGTATAGTGATGACTTCATCACACTGACTTGTCCCACCTTCAACTGTTATGTGGTTGTAATTTTAACCTATGAGAGTAAATTTTTTATTTGTACCTCTCATTATTTTGAAATGAATTTTTAGTCCTAAATATAAGCTTACCTAGAGGGTTATTAATGACCGTTTCTTAATCTATCCCCATTTAATGAGGAAATAGGTGACAAAAATTATATAGCTCAATACACATTCGGGTAAACTTGGAAAATATTATAAATATTTAGTGACTTGACTATCATTCCTTAGTATGTGACAATTAGTTGAAATAGGCTTATAATAAGCACCAAAGTGGTATGGCAAGGAGGCTTTACTTATTTAAAAGGTGGCTTTACTTATCTTTGTGTAATTGATATTTTACAAAGTCAGAATGTTCGTTTCCATTGCAGGTTGGACCTTGTCATATATGTGGTGGTATTGGGTGGCCAGAATTAATTGCTACGTGCTCTAAATGCAATGTAGCTCGTGAACATATGTACCGATTTCTCATCTTAGCCCTTTTCTATTTTTGTATATAAGTGATTTTAATTGTATTTTTGGGGCTAAATAGATATGATTCTGTACTAATGGTGTTCTCTCTGTTTGCAGTTATTGTATGCCAATTTTTGTTCTTGGAATTCGTGATGATTGGATTTGCAACACTTGTCATGATGAAAATGATACAATTTCATTGAGTATGAACATATCAAGAGATCATGTATTTGACGCTTCTAATGATATAACTGAATATGAGATAGCACCTTCAACTAGTGGAGTTCAAAAAACTTCAATGACAGAAGAACATGCTTCTCATTCATTAGCAAAAGGTAACATTAGGAATTTTTTTTTATTTTTTTATCATGTTTGGCTTAAATAATCTCGCTTAGTGAAATAAGGCTTATTGTTGTTGTTTAGTTTAAGCAATGGATCAGTTGGACCTACACACATTTTAAATTTGTTTATCATAATTTACTTTGGGATGAAGTAATGTTTTGTGATTTGAATATTTCGGCGACTATACTGAATTCGAATCTCTACGGACATGTTAGACTATTTTCGGTTACTTCATTATATTTAATTTATTACTCTCGACACTTTTGGAAAAATTAAAGAAAATAATTAAATTAATTGAGGGCTTTTTATTTTAAATATTTTTACCAAACTAATTATTTTGATTATAAACTAATTAGTTTGGATTTTTTTTTTTGCCAAGAAATTCAGCTTGTAGTGGTTATAGCCAATAACCGCTACAGCATATATACATCTTGTAGCGGTTCTTATATAACCGCTACGAGTGCAAAGGCCGATTATTTTGTAGCGGTTATAAGACCGCTACAAGATATCACGAAGAACGAGGCATCTTTGTAACGGTTATTGCGGTGATGACGTTTTAACCGTGCAAATATGTGAAATTTGTAGCGGTTTCTTATGAGAACCGCTACAAAATGTAGCGGTTTTAAACAGTGGTTCTCATTTTGATATTCACAATTTCTAACGGTTTTGATTTTTCACATTTTTTATCTTTCAACCTACCTTTAAACTTCTACCTTTCAACATCATGGTTTCTCACTACTAGAAAAAGTCAAATTTGCGACGGAATTTTGCGACGGAAAATTATCCGTCGCAAATTTGGCTAAATTTGCGACGGATATTGATCATGTCGCAATTTTTTGCGACAGACGTATGGGTCAAATGCGCAAAAAAAAGCCGACGATTGGTCCGCCTTTTGCGACGGACCTAGATGTTCGTCGCAAATTGCGACGGACCACGAGTCAAAGTGGCAAAAGGGCGGACGATTGGGTCCGCCCTTTTGTGACGGACCCTACAGTCCGTCGCAATTTGCGACGGACCTAGATGTCCGTCGCAAAAGGCAAAGTCTCTTTAAGAGACTTTGCCTCTTCTTCTTCGTCCCGACACCCCCCCCAAAAAAAAATTTACAGATCCGGCCCCCTCCCCCTCGTCCTCGCCCCACTCTCGGCCCCCTCCCCCAACTCCGGCGGAATCTCCCGGCTCGGCCCCTCCCCCGGCTCGTCCCTTCTCCCGGCTCGTCTCCCCCTTGACTCGCCCCACGCGTCCCTCCCAAGCTCGTCCCTCCGCCCCCAAAGCTCCGGTCAGCCCTCCCCAAGCTCGGTCGGCGCCTAGCTCCCTCCCCGCTGCTCGTCCCCCTTCGCCTCCCTCGGCTCCCCTACTTTATTTCGATCGTCGTCATCTTCTCCGATTCCGGTCACCGCCGAGTTTGCTTGATTTTTTTTTTTTTATAATTATATGGAAATATTTATGTTAGATTTGCTTTATTACATAATTTAAATATGTATGTTAGTAGAAGATTATAGATTACACGATTTTAAAGGCAAATAATTGGTAATAAAACATAAATCTTTATATAGGATGATTTAGGCTAATTATAAAAGTTTGTATGTGCTATAAAAATTAGTGGAATTTAGTATTTGATTTAGGCTATCATAAATTTTTTGTTTATATCACGATTTTAAATTTTTGTTTTAATCTATCTATAACAAGTTATACAATAAATTTGATTAAGTCTTCAATAGTCTCTTTGATCTAGCCCATATATGTTAGAAACTCCAAAATACTTAGTGTATGTAAATTAAAATGTATATGCTATTCATAACCTTCAAAATGAGAAAAGTAATTTGTAAAAAGTGAAATTGATAAATTAGAGAATAAATTAATTAACATAATTTGTATGAAATATGTATGTTAGTAGAAAATTATAAGTTACATGATTTTAAAGAAGAAAGATAAGAGAATTAATTAATTAATTAACATAATTTGTATGAAATGTGTTTGTTAGTAGAAAATTATAAATTACATGATTTTAAAGAAGAAATGTAAGAGAATTAAGTAATTAATTAAGTAATTAACATAATTTGTTTGAAATATGTATGTTAGTAGAAAATTATAAGTTACATGATTTTAAAGAAGAAAGATAAGATAATTAATTAATTAATTAACATAATTTGTATGAAATGTGTTTGTTAGTAGAAAATTATAAATTACATGATTTTAAAGAAGAAATGTAAGAGAATTAAGTAATTAATTAAGTAATTAACATAATTTGTTTGAAATATGTATGTTAGTAGAAAATTATAAATTACATGATTTTAAAGAAGAAATAAAGAGAATTAATTTATTAATTAATTAACATAATTTGTATGAAATATGTATGTTAGTAAAAAATTATAAATTTGATAAGAGAATTAATTCATAATAATGATAATGGATAATTTTTTTAAAAAATATTGCATTTAAATTTTTATATATTTGTGGCATGTTGAGATGTTAATTCGGTTGGGAATTGAATTAGATACGAAGTATGGAAGGCAACCACGATAGAAGTTGGATGTACAATCGTCTAACTAATAGAAGAGAACTAACACAAGTATTCTTGGCGGGTTTGGAAAACTTCATCCAATTTGCTTTGGCGAATTCAAATAATTCAAGTAGTGAGATCGGTGTCCGTGTGCTAAATGTAGGTGTTTAAGATTTAGGGGTACGGACAATGTCAAAATTCATTTGTGTCAAAGGGATTCATGAAAGATTATGAATGTTGGGAATGTCATGGCGAAGTCCGAGACACAAGTGGTTATTACGGGACGGTAGTCATCGAGAAAACCTTAATCAATATGAGCGAGTTGGTTATGGATGTCGCGGGACCGTCGATCGGCCAATATTTTGATCCCGTTACTCATCTTTGAGTCGTCATACATGGGAGAGGAGACCGTACACATACCCAACCATCATACATGGGAGAAGATCCTAATCCGAAGCGGCTAGGTTCTATAAAATGCTTCAAGATGCGCAACGTCCTTTATGGGAAGGTTGTGAACACATTGAAAATAGTGAATATTCATCGCTATCGGCTACCCTAGCAACACTAAGCTTGAAGACCGATCACCATATGAGTGAGAGGAATTACAACGAAATGATGCGAGATCATGAGTAAGGTTGTTCCTAAAGACAATAATTTGCCGAAGGATTTTATCAAGCAAAAAAAAGGTTAAGGAGCTTGGCCTTGGATGTGAAAAAATCCATTCTTGCCCCGAGAGGATGTATGTTGTATTACAAGGAAGATCTTTGAAGCCGACCAATTGTAAATTCTGTGGAGATGACAGATATAAAGTTGTGGGAAAGGAAGGAAAATGACCCGTCATGCGTTAAGTAAGATGTGGTACTTTCCTCTCGGTTCCAAGACTTACGAGATTGTATGCATCGGAACAAACAGTGCTCACATGAGATGGCACCGGGAGCATCGCGAGATGAAAACTTTGTGACGCATCCATCCGATGCGGAAGCTTGGCGTAAATTTGATGAGGCAAATCCTTTCTTTGCTATGGATCCCGTAATGTCCGTCTTGGTCTATGCTCGGATGGGTTCGCTCCTTTCAACAATACGGGCGGGACTTATTCTGTTGGCTTTGTCATTGTGACTCCGTACAACCTCCCACCTTCTATGTGCATGAGAAGAGAGTTTTTCTTTCTTAACGCGTTAATCCACAGGCCATCCAACCCAAAAAGAAGATAGATGTGTACCTCAGACCTTTGATAGACGAGTTGAAGATGTTGTGGAGTGAAGGGGTTCTTACGTATGATATATCATTAAGTCAGAATTTCACCATGCGGGTTGCCTTAATGTGGACCATAAATGATTTCCCTGCATATGGGATGTTGAGTGGTCGGCAAGCGTCGGGAAGCTTGCATGCCGGTATGTCTTGAACGAACATGGGTTTTAGCTTGAAACACGGTCGCAAGGTCGGTTGGTTTGATAGGCATCGGCGATTCCTACCCCGATCATCCGTGGAGGAGAAATAGAAAAGACTTCACGCGGAATGTTGTCGAGCGAGCAGAGAAACCCCGTCGTTTAAGTGGCCAAGAAATATGGGACGAGTCAAGTACATTCAAAGTGTCGAAGAGGGGCTGCTTCCGGGGAACTGAGGGATACGGCGTTGATCATCATTGGAACAAACGCAGCATCTTACGGGAACTACCATATTGGAAAGATCAATTGTTAAGACACAACCTCGATGTCATGCATATTGAGAGGAATGTGTTTTGCAACATTTGTACACCGTGATGGACACCAAGGGCAAGGCGAAGGACACAAATCAACGCAAGACGGGACATAGAGCGATATGCGAAGGCCCGCTTTACATTTGGTGGGGAGTGGCACGGGACGTACATCCAAACCTAGAGCGCCGTACACATTCAACAAACAACGA
Source organism: Acacia pycnantha (assembly GCA_025563575.1). Lineage (NCBI taxonomy): Eukaryota > Viridiplantae > Streptophyta > Magnoliopsida > Fabales > Fabaceae > Acacia > Acacia pycnantha. The sequence goes on along the minus strand of JAMWYP010000199.1, from coordinate 1,102,954 downwards.
ATTTGGAAGCTGTTGCAATGGGTTAAAGAAGCGAAAGCGCCGAGGCGGTTATCGTCAAACATGAAAAGATGTGTCGACATGCACGAGGCGAAGTTATTCGGCATGAAGAGTCATGATTGTCATGTTTTCTCCGAAGATTGTTGCCTTGGGCCTTCAAAGCACTTCCAGAAGCATATATTGTCTATTCGACGGAATTTTCCATGTTCTTTAGAGAAATTTGTGCTTCGAGCTTAATGTTGAAAAGTTACGGCACTGGAGGCGAGCATGCCCATAACTCTATGCAAGTTAGAGATGATATTTCCTCCTACCTTGTTTGACTCAATGGAACATTTGCCCGTTCACTTGGCCTACGAAGCAAAGGTAGGAGGCCCGCAACAATATAGATGGATGTATCCATTTGAGAGGTAATATATATATTTCTATCGTATTGTTATTAATTGACCGACACGGTACTTTAGTTTATAAATATCCTCTGATATTCCATTGTAGGTTTTACGCACACTTAAGAACAAGATCAAAAATCCAAGGTACGTTGAAGGATCTATCGCTGAGGCATACCTTGTCGAAGAGGCCGCAAAATTTGCTTCATACTATTATCCCCCTGAAATGATGTCAAGATGGAGAGGGGTACCTCGCAACGATGATGCCGGTGATACGAGGGATCAAAAATCAATATTTAATTTTCCAAGGCGAGTGGTGGGAAAACGTTCGAGGTCAACTCTTGACGGAAGAGATAAGCGAGTAGCGGAGTGGTACATTCTAAACAAGCGTGAAGAGACCGCCTTGATATTTAAAGTAAGATTCCTTTTCTTTTTGTTGTTACGCTAAGAATTCCGTATTAAGAGCATTTTTCTTCTTACGCTTACTTCTCTAATTCGGTCCGATCGGAAATCCTTCAATGGCGGAATCCGAAGTTGACCAATTCACGATGTCTGAGTTCCCAAAATGGCTTCGATCCTACTTCGTGGAAAATCCATCAGATCCCAATGAAGTTGCGTGGAGTTTGTCCTATGGAGCTGCATTTAGTGTTACCCGGTGCAAGAAATACATAATTAATGGGTATCGGTTTTCAACAAAGCACGAAATATTATACCAAAGTTGAAAGAGCCGGAATCAAATGACGGTATGGTGAACCGTTCCAAGCCGATGTGGAACATGTACTCCCATAAACATCTTCGATGACGAAGTACCAAGCAATCTATTTGATTACTAGCTGCGGGGTTAGAATTAATTCCAATACAAATTGACGATGAGGAATCAGACGATGAGGCAGAAGTGATTTACTCTGATAGTGAATCGGAGTTCGACGACTATGAGACCTCCTCAGAGGAAGACATGCAAGCAAATGTTGATGTTGATGAACAAGAATCGTCCGATTGATTTCTGTTAGTTCTTTGTTTGTGATGATTTGTTATACTACATACTTTGTTAATGCGCTACTTATTGTTATATATTTTTTGACATTATGTCTATGAGTGTTTAGAGATGGAGCATCTAGGAGGACGTTCAGATAGTGGACGGGGTAGTGGTCGAGCCCAACCCCGTCCTATCGAGGGGGTAGGGCGGCGTCATCTGCTCCTTATGGAGGTAGAGGGTCAGCGCTTCCCCAGATATGCCATCCTTTGATATGTCATCTTCACCGTCTACATATTTGTCATCTTCACCGTCGTTGTATATGTCGTCATCACCGTCGCTGTATATGTCGTCATCACCGTCTACCCCCACCGATCCACAGCAAGGGGATCACGAGTTTACAATATAATTTCGATTGATTTACATAAGTTTAGTTACATATGATTTACATATGTTTATCTTCAATACTTCACATTCCTTCCTTAGCACAATGCGTCGCCTCATAGCCACGTTGTGGAAGAAGGTAGTTCCTCCGATCCACCAACTGGGGCTCCGAGATCCTTCGACACGGAAGCTTTGGATCCGTCCCGACGGCGTCGGGTAAGTCATGCCAAGTTACCGTAATGTTACAATTTTCTCTATGTAAATGGTTTGTATGGTAATATTTGCATGATGTCATCTCTCATCAGATTTGAGCCTCATAATGAGGTAAGGGACTTCATCTCGGCCCAATTATTCCGCAATTACAACCATCCTTGGGCCAAGTGGACAGACATTCCTAGCACTACTCGAGATGCTTGGTTCGATGAGTTCTTGGTAAGTTTTTTTTTATGGTTATTTAATTAAGTACTTTAAAAATTTGGAGCACTAATGGTTCGTTATTGATTTTAAAGCCTTGACATATGACGTTGCTCGAACATCGTGCGGGCGAAAGCAAATTATAATCATAATGGAGGCCGATTTTTGCGTCAAAAGCTTTACGGCTTGAGAAATAAAAGAGGCAAGAAAGGCTGGATTCCCAGGACACCGTAGGCAATTATTGCGAATTGGGCCACAAATGAAAAGTTTCAAAACATGAGCACGAAAAATAAGCAAAGCAGAGCCAAAATGGAAGGACCGTCATATCTTGGCTGCATTCCTATTAGTGAGCATCGACGGAAAATTGTAAGTACACTCTATTTTCTATTTAGGTATTTGATATTTTATACTTTGAAGTAATTAATTAAGGTTCTCATCCGCGTTTGCAGGTAGAGTCTGGGGAAGTTCCTGAAGGATCAATTGAGTGGGCTACATTTGAGCGGACCCATTCCCGGCAGTCTGAAGGGAGTGTGAGACAATGGATTAACCAAAAGGCGCTGCAAGTAGCGGTTAGACATTTATTGCCTTTATTACTTGTTTTATGCACCACCATATTTATTTTATTTTACATGTCTAATAAGCTATGTATTTTTGTGCTTGTAGGAAACCTTTCAGAAGGGCGTCGCGGAGAGAGGGTCGCGGCTTGGGTCGACCCCGCATCCTCTCGGTCCGACAATGAGAGAGGTACACGTAATACATTTCATATTGATAATTTCCATTCTCTTGTCTATTCAAATGAAGTACAAATAATAAATGTACTTCATAATGTATTTGCAGATGAGCGATGATCACAATGCTGATGTTTAGACTACTTTTTAGTATTTGTTCCTTACAACATTATTATATATATTTTGTTTTCTCTGTTTAAACTCTTTTTATTATATTCATGATACTTTTGCATTCAATTTTCAAGAAAAAATAAATTAAAAAATTAAAAAGATTCAAAAAATTTAAATGTAAAAAGATTCAAAAAATTTAAAAATTTTTTTAATAATTTTGCTACGGATTTAAAATTCCGTAGCAAATTGCTACGGATTTAAAATTCCGTAGCAATTTGCTACGGAATTCTATCGTAGCAATTTGCTCTGATTTCTTTATTAGCAATTTGCTCTGATTGATATTCCGTAGCAAATTGCTAAGGAATTTTAAATCCGTAGCAATTTGCTACGGATTATCAATCCGTAGCAAATTGCTACGGATTTCTTTCCGTAGCAATTTGCTACGGATTGGAATTCTGTAGCAAATTGCTACGGAATTTTAAATCCGTAGCAAATTGCTACGGGGTTTTTTGCTACGGAAAAAATCCGTAGCAAATTCCATAGCAAATCGATTTTGCTACGGAATTTTGGCATTTTTCCGTAGCAAAATCGATTTGCTACGGAATTTGCTACGGATTTTTTCCGTAGCAAAAATCAATTTTTTTTGTAGTGTCTCAAGATAAGGGAAAGGGGAAAGCAGTTGTCCCGGAGAAAAGGCCTTTAAGGGGCAGTAGTAGTAGAGGGGGCCGAACAAGAGGGCGTGAGGCTCTAAATATACCTCCACCCTCTCAGGTGCAGGGCGAGTTTGCCGTGCTCTTCACCAATGAGTCAATCCCACACCCAGAGACCCTAGAGACCGTAGGGGGAGAACGAGGCGCAAGTATGTCGTTCGACGACTTAGACGGGAATGGGGAGATCCGTATTGAGATTCCCATAGTGAAGGTGGAGCAGTTTATCGACCAGGAAAACGAGCAGGACCACGGGAACCCCCGATCGGCGTCTTCGCGTTCCACCGGATTTTTGGTGAATGTCGAAGGTATATGTAATTTGTTTTTTGGGAAAAATTAATTTAAATTTGGTATGTTTAATTCATTTTTATTTAAACGTAGTTATAGTAATTGTTTTTGTAATATTGCAGATAGACTTGGGAACATCAGCAGGAGGATGCTGGATGTTGCCGCTGTCACTCAGATGGACGGGTACCGTGTCATAGTCCCGTGGAACGAGGACACAGACCAGGCGATCGGCAGCGGTGGTCACCTGTTGAACCGATTCCTGTCAGAATTTGGCGGGAATTGGGCATGGTTCCCGATCTTTTTCCATGATTGGAAGCATGTGCCGAAGGAAAACAAGGACAAGGCGTTTGCCGACATTCTACATGTATTCAATATTGTTTAATAAAATTTTACATGTTAATAGTTATAAGTTGTGGTTTATTTATTTATTTCTTAATTAATTAATAATTAAATTATGATACAGAAAAAGTTTAAACTACGCGAACATCATAAGAGGTATGTACTGATGAAAATGGGGGAAGGGTGGAAGAGGAGGGGTCGTCTCTACAATCGGCGAGAATGGAGATGGGACTATTCCTCTGCGGCGGCGATCGAGAACGTCCCAGACGGCGTGGACCCAAATCACTGGGCGAGTTTCGTCCATTATAGGAGGGTGCGAGACGGACGAGTACCTTTTTTAATTAATTATAGTTTAATTTTGTCTAAACATTATTTAATTTAAAGGTTAAATTGTCTTTAAATTAATTTTGTTGAAATGTAATTTAAATTAATTTATAGTTTACATTTGGTTTAAATTAATTAATAGTTTCACTTAATTGATAATTTAAATATAGTTTAAATATTAGTTAATTTATAGTTTAGATATAGTTTAAATTACTTTATAGTTTAAATATTACTTAATTCATAGTTTAGATATAGTTTTAGTTTAAATTACTTTATAGTTTAAATATTACTTAATTTATAGTTTAACTATAATTTTAGGTTAAATTACTTCATAGTTTAAATATTATTTAATTTATAGTTGAAATTACATTATAGTTTAAATATTACTTAATTTATAGTATAGATATAGTTTTAAGTTAAATTACTTCATAGTTTAAGTTAAATATTACTTAATTTATAGTTTAGATATAGTTGTAATTGCATTATAGTTTAAATATTACTTAATTTATATTTTAGATATAGTTTTAAGTTAAATTACTTCATAGTTTAAATATTACTTAATTTATAGTTTAGATATAGTTTAAATGACTTGATAGTTTAAATATATTTTACAAGATATCAAAGTCATAATTAATTTCACTTAATATCTTGTTTCCTCCTCCTTGCAGGCTCTGTCGCAGAGGAACACCAGAAGTCGGGCACAACAGAAGGTCCATCACACGGCAGAGACCAAGACGTTTGCTGTGACCTACAATGAGATGGTATGTTGAAAGTTAACATGATGATCGTTTTGTTTTTGAAATAACAAAGTTTATATTCTTTTAATTCTTTCAGCAAGAGAAGGCTCGGGAGGAGAACCATCAGACGGATTATGGGCAGTTGTTCACACGCACCCATAGACACCGTGATGGGACGCCGACCTCTGAGGCAGCAGAGGAGATAATAGTAAGCTAAAAAAACATTATTCATATAATGAAAGTTGTATATTTAAATTGATTTAATTATTTTATTAATCGTTCATGAACTCTGTGCGTCAGTCCCGGATTGAGAAGAGCGAGGCAGAGCTGCGAGCGTCGCAGACCCCGGAGTCACATGGGTCTGTGAATCCAACGGCCCCATTGAAAGCTGCTGTGGGCCCAGTCGAGCATCCTGGCCGCGTTAAGGGCATGGGACTTGGCGCCAGGCCTAGCATGGTGTACCCCAAGGGCTCCTGCTCTGAGACTGGACCCTCCAGCTCGAGAAGGCCACCATTGGAGGCGGTTGATGCGTTCATTGCGGAGAAGGCTACTGCGCATGGTACGCTAGTCATAGGCAGCGATGGGATGCTCTTACCAGGGCCTTGACAGAGCTGTTACCTGAGAGACGGTTTCCATCTCCCGAGCCTCCCCCTTCGTTCATCTATGAGAATCCCCCAGCGTCTTTGCTGATGACGAGGACGTTGTCAACTCTGATCGTGCACACCCCCCAGAGATACACCCCCCTGAGACAGGACTTGATGATCATGCTCTTGATAGTTAGTTTTTATTTTGAAACACTTCATTTTGTACCGCTGGATATTTGTTATGTGCATTTAAATATTTGGTTTGTTTAACCTATGATTTTGTTAAATATTTGTTATCATTAATTTTGGTACGTTATTTCAAAACTTATAACTCATTTATATTACTTATAGTCAAATAAATAACGTAGTGAAAAATATTTCCTAAAATTTTAACTCTAAATCCTAAATAGTGAAACTAAAATTTGTAGCGGTTTAAATGGATAAACCGCAACAAAATTGAATTTTAAAATGAATGAAAGGGCGCCAAAGTTTGTAGCGGTTGTTGTAGCGGTTTCCTATCCGCTACAATACTCTGGCGGGATTATGGATTAAAATTTGTCGCGGTGTTTAAACCGCTACAAATGTGTCTCGTATATGTGCAACGGTTGTTGTAGCGGTTTCGTAACCGCTACAAACTATTTCATGCATTTAAAGATCTCAAGTTCTGCTATGAATATAATTAAACATTGTATCCACATTTATGTTCTATCCTAGATTTGTTTGTTACATATGGATAAGTCATGGATCAAGTTGCCACGTAGTTCTCCTATATATTTAGCGGGATTGAACACTTTCTTAGATTTCGCCTTCTCTCACGCTAGTATTAATGGCAAGATCGTGTGTCCTTGTTTGCGATGCAAGTTTAAGAAGTGACAAACACAAAATATTGCTTTGGAACATCTTCTTATAAAGCCTTTCCCATAAACATATACATTCTGGGAGGTTCATGGTGAGCAACGTGGTATGAGTATGGACTTCATCTTCCTCGAACCTCACAAGTAGGAAATCAAGTACATCAAGATGATCCGGTTAATGAAGTTGTTCGTGATGCTTTTGGTGTTCAAGACGACAACTTCACAGTTCGGGGTCCGACCTGTTTTCTTCAGGAATGATGTAGCTCAGGAATTTTTGAGGCTCATGGATGAGAGCGATCGTCCTTTGTATCAAGGTTGTCAAAAATACTCAAAGTTATCTTTTCTGATCAAATTGTACCATATCGAGTGCTTGTGTGGGATCACTGATAAGGCAATGTCGATGTTTCTGGAATTACTTCGGGATGCATTCCCTGACGCGGACATTCCCTCATCCTTCTACGAGGCGAAGAAGATAATCAATAGATTAGGCTTGAACTACGAAAAAATCGATGCCTGCCCAAACGACTGTATGCGTTATTGGGGAGATGACGCTCGGAGGGAGACTTGTAAGAAGTGTCACACTTCGAGGTTCATGACAGTTCGGAAAGGTAAGAAGCAGAAGAAGAAACCCGCAAAGATTCTAAGGTACTTTCCTTTAAAATCTCGCTTACAAAGATTGTTTATGTCGTCTAAGAAAGCTTAGCATATGAGGTGGCATGAAGATGATAAGAATCAAGATGGTAAACTCAGACATCCACGGGATGCTGAAGCGTGGAAAGCGTTCGACTCAGTCTTTCCAGATTTTACTGCGGAACCTAGAAATGTTCGTCTTGCTTTGGCAACCAATGGTTTTAATCCGTTTGGGAATCTTAGCACAAGCTATAGTATATGGCCCGTGTGTTGATACCCTACAACTTGCCCCCGTGGATGTGTATGAAACAAAGCTCCTTAATTATGTCCATGATCATTCCAAGGAAAGAGGCATCGGGAAATGACATCGATGTGTATCTCCAACCGCTGATCAAGGAGTTGGTGGAGTTGTGGAATGTAGGTGTGGAGACGTACGACGCGCACGAGAAGACACTTTTCAACTTGTTTGCGGCCTTGATTTGGACGATAAGCGACTTTCCTGGCCTCGGGACATTATCCGGGTGGAATGTGCATACCGGCCTTACGTGCCCAGCTTGCAATTTTGACTCTGACTCAGTGCGCCTTCCCCACAGTCGTAAGTGGTGCTTCATGGGTCATCGGAGGTTTCTTGATGGTACACACAGCTTTAGGTTGCAACGCAATCGTTTTAATGGGCAACAGGAAAAAAGAGGACCTCCTAGGAATTTATCTAGTGAAGAAATCATAGAACAGATTCAGGATGTTGATGTTGAGTATGGGAAAAAAGACGATCCGACAAGGGCCGGGACAAAGACTGCCAGGGCTTCTGGTTCTACGCCCCAACAATGGCGAAAGGTAAGTGTCTTCTTCACTCTTCCGTATTGGAAAGATAATTTGCTCCGACATAGTCTGGATGTCATGCACATTGAAAAGAATGTGTGCGACAATGTGTTGTACACGATTCTCAACGAACCAGACAAGTCAAAAGATCATCTGCAAGCGAGGAAAGATCTACGGGAGATGGGCGTTCGTGGAGACGCGTGGCTGGATGAGCATGACAGATTTCAACCGGCAAGATTCACCCTAACAAAACCGAATAAGGAAATATTTCTCGCGACCTTGAAGAAAATAAAAGTTCCTGACGGGTATTCAAGCAACATATCACGATGTATTGACTTGCAGGCTCGAAGGTTACAAGGCTGAAGAGTCATGACTCACATGTGCTTATGCAATAGTTACTTCCGCTGGCCATGAAAAATACGCTGCCTCTCGATGTGTCTCTCGTTTTGGTTGAGCTTTGTACTTTCTTTCGGAAGTTGTGTTTCAATGTTTTGATAGTCGAGGAGCTCGATCAGCTGCAGCAGAAAATCATTCTTACGCTGTGTCATTTGGAGATGATCTTTCCTCCGTCATTTTCACAGTCATGGTTCACCTAATAGTACACCTTGTTCACGAAACAAAGCTTGCTGGCCCAGTTCAGTACCGATGGATGTATCCTATTGAGAGGTACTCATGTTAAAAATAATTACTTTAGCATTACTCCCTAGTCTCACGTTTAACCATTGATGCATCGAATTTTTTCCTTCTCTACTTTATAGGTTTCTTGGGAAACTGAAATCTTACATGAGAAATAAGGCGTGGCGAAGGTTCAATAGCGAAGGTTATATCGGGACGAGGTCTTGTATTTTTGTTCCGGTACTTCGATGACATTGAGACGTCATTCAACCGACCGCCTCGTGTAGACGATTGTCCCGAGCCTCGAGCCGAAGCCATCAAGCAATGAGTTGTTAATTCCTCGTGTTGGTAAACCAATTGGCGGAAGTGAGAAATTCAAAGTCACAGCACTTGAGAAGTTTCAAGCAAATAGACATGTCTTGATTAATTGCATCAAAGTTGAACCGTACCTTTAGTAAGGATTTCACACACACACACACACACACATATATATATATATATCCTTACATTTTATACATACTCACATTTCATTGCATGTTTAATTTCACGGAATTCAGGAGTCATGTGAAGCGTGAACTGAGGATCCGTACACAGACATCCTCCGAAATTGAATGTAAGGTCCACAGAGAATTCCAGGGTTGGTTTAGGAGGAGAATCATGAACGACCACAACCTAAACTCACCAGAATTCAGAGCTCTCGCGCTAGGCCCGCTTGACCACGCCCAAGGATTTATGGCATACAATGTCAATGGTTTTAAGTTTTGTACCATCTCACAAGATCAGGAATTGCTGACCCAAAACTCTGGTGTATATGGCAGATTTGGGACGAGGAGTTATGCGAGCAGCAGTGACGGGAACATGCAGTTCGATGACGTCCCGTATTATGGAAAGCTGCTTGATGTGGTCAGGATAAGTTACACAGGCTTTTTACCGTGACGTTGTTCAAGTGTTTGTGGGCGAATACAACAACGTCCAGGGGACTCACGACTGACGACTTAGGCATCACATCAGTGAATTTCTCCCGGCCTATTCACAATGGTCAGTATGAAGATGACGAGCCATATATTCTTGCCTCAGAGGCCCATCAGGTTTATTATGTCGCCGGTGAGAGGCACAAGGATTGGAATATGGTGGTTCACTTAAAGCCTCGGGACCTTTACGACATGGGCGATGGTGATAACGTCGCCTACGATTGTGAGCCGTTCCAGCCCACCAGCTTTGAAGACTTCTTCCCAGACAGTTATGACAATTTACCTATAGTTCGGTACGTTTTTTAATTTACGCTTTATGAAATAGTAACATTTAACTAAAGTTTTATTTGTGTTCAAACGTATTCGCCTTACGCGTAACATTTTATGCAAACTTTCTTTGTAGGGATGACGAAGAAGATTGAGAGAAAAACTTATGCCTACGCTGTAATATGTGTAATATGTAATCTTTTTATTCAGTTTTTTTTTAAAAAACAAAAAATCCACTACACAATTTGTAGCGGTTATATAACCGCTACAAAAAGTGATACCTCAACCGCTACATATATCAACCGCTACAAACATGACTACTAACCGCTACTAATAATAACCGCTACAAAAAGTGATACCTCAACCGCTACAAAATGATGCGCAGATACCACCATAAATACCCCACCAAACCACATTTAATATGCATCAGTTTCTTTTCTACACATGTTTTCTCTCCGTCTTCTCACATATTTTTACGTTTTGTCAAAGAGGTTAACTGTTTGAAGGGGGTAAGTGCTGTTTAACCGGATCAAATCTAATGATTCTCATACTAATGTTTGTTATTTTGCAGTTGAACCGTTGAACCGGATATATTTTTCAATTTTCCTTATACTTCCAGACACATTATTCAATGACTTGTACACACATTTTTTAAACCATGAGTATTATTTTAATTAACTCATTATTAGTTCTTATTATACTTACATATTCTCATTATTTTACACCTATATAATCACCTTATATATTTAAATATCATGTTTTAATATCTTTTATTTTCATTAAAAAAGATAAATTATTAATAACACAATATTTACTTAATTACCTCGATAAATAATAATATTTTTTTTACAGTCATGAATTTGTAGCGGTTACTTAAACCGCTACAAATTTTCAAACATTTTCCTGGGATAAAATAGCAGGAATTTTTTGTAGCAGTCTTAGTAGCGGTTACCCACCGCTACAAATATTCAAAACAATTACACTGACGGCGACAAAAACTTTTTTGCGAATATTTGTAGCGGTTACCAACCGCTACAAATATTCACATGGTGGCAAAAAAATTTTGCCAAAAAATGGTGGGAAATTTTGTAGCGGTTGGTAACTGCTACAAATATTCAAAACAATTAAAACTAATGGCGACAAAACATTTTCAAAACATTTTTTTGTAGCGATTAGTTAACCGCTACAAGTCAAATTGTAGCGGTTTAGGAACCACGACTAAGCTCTCAAACCAGACGTCAGCCCAGCTCATGTAGTGACGGTCAGTGGTAACCGCTACAGATATAGTAGTGGTCCATATATATGTAGTAGCGGTTTTTTTTAACCGCTACATATCAGCTTGTCACAGTGGATTTTGTTGCGGTTACTCTAACCGCTACAAATGTCATTAGTTGCGCCTAAAACCACTAGAAATAGTTCATTTTAACCGCTACTAATGGTCGTTTTTTTTAGTGAGACTTGATCTGTTAAGGGTGAAGCCTGGATTGGCCTGGCCTATTTCCACCCTTAGATATTATATAAATAAGAATTTGAAATATATGATATGATAAATAGCAGTTTTAACATTTTTTTTGGGTTAAGTAGCAATTTTGCCCTGAAAGTATTTTTTTTTTGAGCAAATTTGCCCCTCCGTTAGAAACCCTAACGGTCAACGACCGTTAGGGTTTCTAACGGAGGAGCAAAATTGCTCCAAAAAAATACATCCAGGGCAAAAATTGCTATTGGAGGTATACTTCTGGATCAAAATTACTACTTAACCCAAATCTTTGTTTTTTTTTTTTGGTGCTATGAACCCAAATCCATTTGAATGCACATATTCAATCCTTACAAGCTATAGTCAATAAAACAAAAAGGTTCAATTTTGCAATTCTTGAACTTCACATGAAGTCCTATGGATGCTGGTTTCCAAGGTAGAACCAATCACGAAGTGAAAAATTTAGTTTAAACTGAAATAAAATGTACATGGGTATTATATAGCTCTCTGGATTATTTGACAAAGTGATTCATATCTCATCATTTTCCAAGATAGATTTTATTTTTTTATTTTATTATTATTATTATTATTATTTTTTTGCAATATGGCTTTTTGCCTTCAAGAATAAACGTCTGATCTAATGGTAATGGGTAATAAAAAACTAGCTGTTAAAGGATTTAGTACAAATAACTCAGTTAAGGACATTTAAATATAAGCGGTAACCTTTTTTCTTATAATCGGCTGTTAAAGAACTTTGTTAAAATAACTTAATTAAGGACATTTAAATATAAAATGTAACTTCCTTTTTTGTTTTTATTACCTCATTTAATAACTCATTCAACGTCATGTGAAAGGGCTTGGCTCGTGGAAAGTCATTCAACTCATTTAATTTAAAAATATTTTTTTAAATGTTCTTGGAATATTTTTAATTGTGTTAATGATTTGGACAAAAGTGTATGTTTTAAAGTAGAGAGGATGTTTGTATAATTAGGGAGAAATAAATGGGTGGTCTGAGCACTTTAGTCTAAAACATTCAATAAAATGAGAAAAAAAATTATGAGTTCCAAATTTAAAATTGAGAAAAATCTAGATATATGCAAAATAGTTTCCCATTTTTCTTATAAAAAAAGTGTATATGAGGAATAACACTCCGCTCATAAAAATTAATGTAATAGTCACTAAAAATTTTATTGAAAGATGATTTATAAATATTATTCATATGAGCAATCTAAAATATTTTAATAGCGGAGACAGACAATAAAGTTCCGAAAAATTGAATTTATGACAATTTTATGAAAAATGAGTCATACATATCAATTATTTAACTTTGAAATTTAACTTAGTTTCCAGCTTTAATTCGATATTTACAATTAATTTTTTAAAAGCTAAGTTCCATTATTTCGGTATAAGGTACTTAAATGTCATTCTCCCAATGGCGGAACCAAGTTATGGTCAGGTTGGTCCTTGACTCAAGCTAACCTTCTCTTATCTTGTGTGTGTATCATATTTTATTTTGGCCAGTAATTTGGCCCCAACTAAGTATTTTATTCTACGTATTTTACTCTTTTTAATGAGGACAATATTGTGTCGATTAATGAAAATTTTTGGATTATGATTTTGAGAGAGTCTTGAGTTTTGACAATAGATGACTATATATATGTAGAGGATGATTAATTACTAATTTTAATCAGTTTGAGTTTATTATTTGGTTGTCTTATAATTTTATAAAGAATATATTTTTTTAAAAAAATATATTATAATAGATTATTTGTTTAGCTGAAATTGAATCAGATCTTTATGTTTTTTTAAATATTTTTTTGGGTTCAAACTATATTTCTTTTATTTTCTCCAATTATTTTGTTTTGAAGTAGGTGGAATACACATTTAAGTGTTAATTTTATTAAATTTCATTATACATATAATTATTATGATTATATTTTTGATATCTTTAGGATAATGTTTGGTTTATTACTCATTGAGTTGTAAGAGGAAAGTTAAATTCTTATTTGAGATACCTACTGAAAATGTTATCATCTTATATCTTATTTTGATTTATAATTCTCGATTATTATTTATTTGTATTTATGTGATATTATTTAGTAAATAGTTTAATATGTTTATTTTATGGCCCGAACAAAAAATATGTTATGGTTCCGCCACTGCATTCTCCATCTGATTTTATATTGTAGAGTAACTTATTTTCTTAACAAAGTTTGTAGGATATTAAATTCTTAACTTATTTTCTTTGTTTTTTAAAATTTATGATTCATAATAATCTTGTTACATTTATTATAATAAGAAATTGAAATTGCAATAAAGAAAAGAAATAAGAAAATTTTATTTTATCAGTGATCACCTCCGATCAAGTTCCATATGAGAAAGCAATTACATCATGAGGATACATAAAATAATTACAATACAATTATTATTCATGCTCCTTTACAAATACAAACACACAGTGGCGGAGCCACGTTGGTTGGTGCCTATGTCTGCAAGTGCAGACATAAATATTGGTTACATTGTAATTTTTTTCACAAAAAAGCCAATAGCTCATTGGATGAGGCATGTTATATCGAAGTCGCATGTTGCCAGTTCGAATCCTACAGGCGCGTTTCTTTTCAACTGACCAATTTGAATGCTGCACCTACAACAGTTGCAAGAAGATCAGGAGTAGTTGCAAATCCACGTGATTCTAATGCTTCTGAGTTATGAATATCAAAATTTTGAGTCTCAAAAGTCTCCACTTCCATTTTTGCTAAGGCACATTTGTTCATTAACAAGCCTGCCTCTTTTAATTTTAATGCTGGTTATATTCTTTTATTTTTTAATACATTTAAAAATTTCTTTAAAAAAAAAATCGAATCCCCCTACTAATTGTGCAGACATAAACTACAACTTCTGGCTCCGCCACTGCACACACATACTCCATTGGTTCAACACTTTAATGGGATGATAAGCACCAATACAAAGCATGCTAATATTATATTAATGACTATAGATTTTTTTGAGATTGACTCTCATCCTCTTCTCTTCCTATCCTCTTCCTCATTTAAATCTTTAGATTGAAATTTGAATGATTCATATTTAATTATTTATGAAAAAAATATATTTTTATAAAAAATTAAATCTGAATCGTTCAGATTTCACCAACGATTCAGATGAGGAAGAAGATGGGAGTCAATCACAGATTTTTTTGCCAGACCTAACTACAGAATGATACTGCAAACATAATTAAAATAATTAGAGCATATACTGGAGTTAACCAGTTAGTTCAATGTCACACTGCACATTTGGACTAATAAGAGCATATAGTGGAGTTAACCAGTTAGTTCAATGTCACACTGCACATTTGGACTGATAAGAGCATATACTAGAGTTAACAAGCTAGTTCAATGTCACACTGCACATTTGGACTAATAGTCAACCATGCTCGCGGATCTTTTCATTTCCCTTGGCCATTGAAATGTGTGGTTAATAATTTCACTTTTTGCATTGATGATGGGCAACCTGCTCTTTTTTCAAAATTCAAATAAGTTGATAAGGTGTAAGGAATTGTTAGGAAAAATCCCATATAAATACCATCTGAATTTGTAAAACCCCCAGAAGCCCACCGAATTTGTAAAAAGACTGAGAAGTGACATGGACTTATGAGGGATATGCAAATTTGGGGAAAAGGAAAAAAATGCCCTTAAGTAACTTAGGTTATTAACATAGTGGAGGGGGAATAACAAATCATTTTCATTGCGTCATTCGAACTTGCCTTCGCGCGGCACGTTCTTCATCTTCATCACCGTCAATCACCAACTCTAGACAGAAATAGCTCCGGCTAGCAGTTGATCACTGTAGAAGGGAAGGAAATCTTCAGGCTATCGATCGATTTGCTGTAGACTCACGCTCGGTTGATATGCATCTCGACCGTGTCAATTGGCGAGTTGGGACGGAAATCTCTACGGCCGCGATCACTGTACTCGTCTCTCCCTATCGACTTGGTCGGTGTATCAACATTATTCAATCCCATTCTCCCACTAAGTCGTGGGTCACTCTCATCTCCAAATCTAGGGTTTCAAAAACTCACGGTCTCGTTCTCGCACTCACTGGCCACCGGATGTATGTTTTAGTTTAATACTCTCACAGTCTTATACTTTTTAGGAAGATATCGAACTTGCATGAACCTTATCTCTTGGATTACGAGTTAGTGGTAACTCAACTTGTTTGTTTTGTGCTCTACGATTTTCTCCTATGCTCATCCCAACAAGAAAGTTCAAACTTCAAATTCCTTTTTATGCTTTGTTTCAGGTGAACATACATTGGTGTGACCTTTGACACAGATGTTGAGTACTTCAGTATCCGTGAATTTTCATTTGTCATCCTTCTCCCTTAAATTTAGACATGGGTTCTTTTGTTCCTTCTTCTCTTGGCTTATGTGATAAGGGATGCCCACTGTTACATGGCTCTAGGATTTTTGTGGATGAGTTACTTCTAGATAGACTATTTTTGGATGATGCTCATTGACGGTTTAATTTAGTTTTGTCTAGATGTCACAATGCAATTATCTTTTATTCATTTTTGCTTCTAATGTCAAGCAATTTTCTTTTCATCTATTATCTGGCTTAAAGCTTCATCAGTTAGTACTGTAATGTGATCATTTGGTTGAATAGAGTTAGTTCTCTCATGTCAACTTTTGAGTTCGTATGTGACAAAAAGAAGTACTACATTATATTTTTATCACTTCCCTGGGATTTGGAACTACTCTCGATCTGTAAAATGCCAACAAGGCCATCTTGGGAAATACTAATAATGCATATGCATTATATGTGCACATGCATATTTTTGGTGTAAGGCAGATGACATTGTTTCCGAGTCTAGTTGCTGTCATTTCTATTTTCATTTATATTTCTCTAATGCTTCAATTATCATTTTTTAGCCACTTATTTATTCCATTTATCTTTCTGTTAGTGACCTTGTATCATCATTGTCTGCCCTGTTACGATTTATATATTCTGGTTGATTTTAGGTATTTTATCTTGTAAAATGATGTAATTCTTGATTTGTGGGATTGGGTCTGATTGGTTGGTCCTGTGGTAAGCATTCCCAATTGTTAGCATATATTAGTTCTAGCTCTATGTATGTTAAATATTAATAATAAAAGCAAGTGAGCTAAAGAGTGTTGTTTTTCATCATTTTTCTATTTCTAAATAACTTTCATTCCCATGATAAATAATGTAATGTGCCACTTGCAATTTATATATTATATGATTTTTCTCTTAAGATTTTAACGACATGCACTACATGGATCAACTTCCAAGTGCAATTGTTTTTGGAACACCTTTTTCTTCGAAGATTCTTGCCTATTTGTGTTGTTTTACTTTGAGGCCTAGCATTTTCTAAGTTATAGTGCTGGTTTTGTCGGTTTTTCAGGTTTATACATAGTGCATAGGAAATTAGCATTGTATTGAATTGCTTTGAAACAAAATTGTTGGATTGTGCTTTAACTGTCGTTGTTGTCACATTCATTAGATGATCATTTGTCTCTAAGAGTGTATTGAATTTACTTGTTATTGCTGCTATTATTGGATTAAAATTTTTGGAACTAGTTTTGCTAAATGAGTAAAAGTATATGCTGTTAAATGTGGTTCTTGAACTCATTGGTGATTTCCTTGTAGTACCTTTCCTGCCTTCACTGCTCATGGGTTGTTGAATTTTACTTTTCATACTTTCATAACCCTCAAATGAAAAAAAAAATGCATGTTGAGCTGACCCTGAATTATTGCTGCTAAAATCCAGCAATTCACATAAATCGCTACAAGGCAATTATTTTGAATTCACTATTGAAACTCATATTATTTCT
The DNA here is from genome assembly GCA_025563575.1 of Acacia pycnantha. Classification (NCBI taxonomy): domain Eukaryota; kingdom Viridiplantae; phylum Streptophyta; class Magnoliopsida; order Fabales; family Fabaceae; genus Acacia; species Acacia pycnantha. Next base: position 1,085,507 of record JAMWYP010000199.1, on the reverse strand, counting down.
AAACCATTCACGATTTTTGGTTTTCAGGTTTATACATCGTGCATAGTGAAAAATGACATCTACAGGTGGGGCAGCAAAGCAAAAGTTGAACAAAATGTACATTAGTAATGGGTACATTTTGTTTTGCAACGAGTTTAACAAAAAAAATAAATTTGTTGATTTTAAGGACATGGTGAGGGAGTCCTCAAATGCGTGGAGGGCTTTAAGTGTCGATGAGAAAAAAGTATACAATGATAGAGCCGAAGAAGGAAGACGTGAGAAGAAGAAGGGGTTTCTCACACTCTTGCCTTCAACAATGTTTGGTATCTTACTGATGTAAAGCGGTCTTCCCCCAAAAGTTTGGACAGGTTCATATGGTTCGAATGAAGATATCATTTATTGAGGTAACCGGTAAGGCTAAGAAGAAGGAAACTATGAAAAAGCATGTGCCTTCTTCCTCCAAACCACCAGATGAGGCACAACCCTCTCAAGCCGGGTCTCCGACTACTTCTGCTGCTGCTCCATCCTTTGTTGCTGCCTCCATTGGCCAAGCCATTCAGGATGCTTTGGCTACTCTAATTCAGGCTAATGCTCAACATCAGGCCTCTATTAATGGCAAAATAGAATCTTTGCATACTTCCAACATCAGCCTAATTCAGACTCTGGCAAATAATATGTTGAAGTTAGAACAACATATCAACCAGAAGTTTCAGACTATCTTTGATCACCAACACGAGATAAAAAAAGGAACTTCAGGCTTTAACTAACCAACAAAAGGCTCTTCAACAGCAGGTGTTCATACTTGATACAACTTTGGATGATCTTGGCCTCAAGCTGTATTCTCAACCTCCGGCTTCATCTGTAGCATCCACTTCCACTGCCCTTGCTGATCCTCTTCTTGTCTCTCAACCATTTCCTAATCCTTCCTCCATTCCTTCTGATCCCTCTCCATTTGTGACATCTGATCCTCCTCCTCCCTCCTCTTTGACTGATGACAAAAGGGGAGAGTAGTGAGATTTGAGACAGTTTGAGACTCTCCTTATATTTTTAATTCTGTTATGATTATGTATTAACTTATGAATTCTCTGATTGACTTATGCATTTGTTATGTACTGCTATCTTATCATTGCTATCAAATTATGTTCATTTGCGCTTCTTCTATTATACTAAACTATATTGCATTTCATATTCTTTTATGCTAATCTCAAAACCTTTTCAAATCTATTTTAAAATTTAACAAGTGTTGTCATCTTCAAAAAGGAGGAGAATATTAGTTCTCTGTTTATGAGTTTTGATGATAATAAGACTTGAAAATGTTGAAGGTTTTGAATCAGTGAAAAATTCCTATCTCAAGAGCTTACTCGAGCATGCTCATTCTTATGTATTTATTTAAGTGTTCTCAGGTCCATGCTCGAGTAAAAGTTTAGTTATTACTCGAGCATGATTTCAAAAATTGCTCTTTGCACTGATATCTAAGAAAGTATACTTGAGTATACTAATTGCTACTTGAGCATGAGTTCAGTTACTAGCTATTTCAAGTGAACCTTGAAGACTCTTACTCGAGTAGGCTTTGCAGCCTACTTGAGTACGACTTTCAGTATTGGATTGTTTATACTCAAGCAAGGTTGTTCTGTCAAACATAATGCCTATATCGAGAGACTGTACTCGAGCATAGTGTAAGTGTTACTCGAGCAGAGGTAACATCTTACTCAAGCATAATTGTTTCATTACTTATATTTTCTCTCTGACTATGTCTACTCGAGCACAAGTTTCCTTATACTCGAGTATTGTACTTGAGCATCAGTAAAGCCGTACTCGAGCATTGTGTTACTAATGTCTTCACTTAGTATATTTTCAGCAAAATTCAAATGATACTCGAGCACACTTGATAGTGTACTCGAGCAGCATACCCGAGCATGAAGCTCATGGTACTTGAGCATGGTTACTTTGAAGCTTCTGATATGAACTCACTAAGACCATATTTGAGCAAGTAAGATGTCTTACTTGAGTATGGTACTTGAGCAAGACTAGATATATACTCGAGTAAAGTAGAGCGCTGAACTTCTATGAAGCATTTTTGAATCCTTACTCGAGCACCCAAGGAAGCCTACTCAAGCATTATTCATCAGCTCTTGAATATCTTTGCAGTAACAATAATCGTAAATTTGAATATTTTGATTATTCATTCGTTTTTGTTTAAATACTACTCAATATTGCGTACATTATTACTAATCATCTTTTTAAGTAAGTTTCAGATCATTAACGAGTGTGTTAACCGTAAATAGCTGAAAAGCAACGTGTGTCAAGACATTAAATATTTGCGAAAAATAGAGCACGCACACGGAACGAAAAATTAGATTAGACCAAATGATTCCTATGAGACATACCCATTCCGGCGAAAGGCTAAAGTATCTTTCGAGTTAACCTCGGACCTAAGCATGTCGACAGTGATCTGAAAGCGACTTAATCAAGTAACGTTTGACTGTGTCTAACGGAAGCGATTTGTGTCTTACAGATCAGGTGAAGAGTCTCAACAACTAATTTAAAGCTTCTTCAACGGTCATTAATGGCATCTGGTATAAAAGCGAGAAACATTGAATTCGCCAACTACCGAAATATCTGAACATTCAATCGAATTTATTGTGATTTACTGTTTAATTCAATTCTCTTGATATCTTCGGATATTTGTACTTCAATGATTATATATATCTACTCTGTGAGAGAGTTTAATCTTTTGATCAATTCTCAGTTTAATCTCATGGTAGAAGGACCTTGAGCGTGGGTGTATGATTACAACTTGTAAGGGGAGTGAATACTAGTGTGAGAGGATTACTTCGAGTGCAGAGTGTGTAATCGTGTTGGAGAGATAGTGAAAAATCTGGAGAGTATGGGGACTGGATGTAGGTCAAATATTTGGACTAAACTAGTATAAATCTTATGTGTTCATATTCTCTTTACATTATGCTTTGTCTCTGTTTTTTGTGTTTATCGATTTATTCGGAAAAAAGAATTTGAAATCACTCTACTCACACCCTCTAGGTGATATTCCACTTTCAATTTTTACATTATGTATGACTGAGTTAAAATAATAGATCTTAGTAAGAAGCAAAATAAAAATAAATTGGTCATCTGAACAAGCTAGTGTCTTGGTGCAATTAGCGTATGCCTTTGCCAAGCATTGCTGAGGTCGATGGTTCGAGCCTCCCTGACCTCATATCATTTTTTGTCTTTTTAGTAACAAGTACTAAGATACAACGTCTGTTATGCAAAATCCAGTCATTGTAAGTGAATTTTTTTTTTTTAACAAAATAAACATAGACGGACTGGTTTAGAGAAAACAGTCGTTTTTAATGGACAACGACAGTTTCTCATAAAGCAGTCATTGTAAGTAATTATTTTATACAAATAAAATAGAAATATAGAACAACATATGACGACTGGTTTTTTAATAATTGGTTTGCTTTTCTCCTTACTTGTACTTTATATGGAGGCCATCATTGATGGTAGTATCAAGCGGTTGAAACAATCACGAAATGAAATCAACAAAGAACTCATAGAAAAAGAGTTAATAGATGAGAAACTACTCAAAAAAAGAAAAGAAAAATTAATGTTACCTATTTGCTTTTCTCCTTATACCCATCGAAATTATCTGATTTCATGTCTCTGTGTAAAAATCCATTTGAATACACATATTCAATCCTTACAAGCTATAGGCAATAAAACAAAATGGTTCAATTTTGCATTTCTTGAACTTCACATTAAGGCCCTATGGATGCTAGTTTTCAAGGTAGAGCCAATCACGAAGTGAAAAATTTAGTTTAAACTAAATTTAAATATTGATGGATGTTATACTGCTCTCTGGATTATTTGACAAAGTCATTCATATCTCATGATAATGAGTAATGAAAAACTAGTTGTTAAAGGATTTAGTAAAAATAACTCAATTAAGGACATTTAAATATAAAATGTATTTTTTCTTATAATCGGATGTTAAAGGACATTGTTAAAATAACTTAATTAAGGACATTTAAATATAAAATAAAATGTAACTTCCTTGTTTTTCTTATTAAATTATTTAATAACTAATTCAACGTCATGTGAAAGGATGTGAAAGGGCTTGGCTTGTGGAAAGTCATTCAACTCATTTAATTTTAAAATATTTTTTAGAATCTTCGTGGAATATTTTTAATTGTGTTAATGATCTGGATATAAGTGTATGTTTTTAAAGTAGTAGTATGTTTGTATAATTATGGAAATCGAAGTATCTATGATATGAAGATACACTTCTCGTGCAATATGAGAAGTGTATTTCCCTTAAATTTTTTAAAACTAATTGCCATTATTTTGATATGGTGTACTTAAATGTCATTCCCCATTTGATCGACTTTATATTGTAGAGTAACTCATTTTCTTAACAAAGTTTGTCGCATATTAAATTCATTGTATTTTCTTTAAAAAAAAGTATGATTCATAATAATCTTGTTACGTTTATTATAATAAGTAATTGAAATTGAAATAAAGAAAATAAATAAGAAAAAAATATTTTATTAGTGATCACCTCCAATCAAGTTCCATATGAGAAAGCAATTACATCATGAGGAATGAGGATACATAAAATAATTACAATACAATTATTATTCATGCTCCTTTGCATATATATATATATAGACACACACTCCATTGGTTTAACGGGATGATAAGCACCAATGCAAAGCATGCTAAAATTATATTCATAACTATTGATTTTTTTGCCAGGCCTAACTATCCAATGATACTGCAGACATAATTAAAAGGGAAAATCCATATAGGGGTCCAATTAAGGCCTAAAATTTTAAAAAAGGCCCCAACAACTTTTACATACCAAAAAGGTCCTTAGGGCCTTTTCTGAGATTTTTCATTAAAACGTTAGTTGTTAATTTGACTGATTTACTTGTTAACCGAGGCTGATATTGTTGTTAATGCGACTTATTTAGTTGTTAAAATATTGTTGTTAATGCGACTGATTTAGTTGTTAACGGGTATTGATTTTGTTGTTAATGCGACTGATTTAGTTGTTAACGGGTATTGATTTTGTTGTTAAATGTGGCTGTTTTAGTTGTTAACGTTTATACCAGAAAAAACCCTAGGACCATTTTTGATATGTGAAAGTTATTGAGGCGTTTTTTAAAATTCTGGGTCTTTATTGAGCCCCTGTATAAATTTTCCCTAATTAAAATGAATAGAGCATATACTGGAGTTAACCAGTAAGTTCAATGTCACACTGCACATTATGACTAATAGTCACCCATGCTAGCAGTGCTTTTCATTTCCCTAGGTCATTGAAATGTGTGCTTAATAATTTCACTTTTTGCATTGACGGTGAGCAAAATACGCTTTTTTCAAAATTAAAATAAGTGGATAAGGTGTAAGTAAATGTTAAGTGAACCTACTCGTTTTTCAAAATTCAAATAAGTTTATAAGGTGTACCAGTAAGTAATTGTTTTTTTTGAACAACACCAGTAAGTAATTGTTAAGTGTTATAAATTTCATGTGTGAAAGTTGAAAAATAAAATAAAATTATTTTCATATAATTGAAACATCATTTTTTCCCAATAATTGAAACATCATTTTTAAAAATCTATTTAAAATATAAAAACAATAGTAAGATATCTAAAAAAACTCTAATAAGCTATATTATTTAAAGGATTAAGATCTAATTTTTCCCTAAAATTGTCAAAAAGGAGTAATAATGTTGCTCCGAAATTTTCTTAAGTTCAGATATCACATTTCAAATCGTAGCAATTTCGCTATTGTTGTTATCCATGTTATGTTTAATTGTTAGTTGATCAAATATACCGAGATAACAAGTCTATGTGTCATTCACGTCATTTTTGTTAAGGTGTAAGTTTACCTCAAAAGTTTTTACTAATAAGCAATGTTGTGTTGAAAGTTTTGTGGGTTTAATATTGCCTCAAAAGTTTTTAAATCGTAACAACGTCACCCTAGCTTTTAGCCATGATAAGTTTAATTGTTAGTTGATCAAATATATTGAGGTGACGGAGTGAATAACAATTAAGAAGAAACAATAGATGGAGGAAAAACTAACGTTCTCTATATAGTTAGTTACAAAGAAAAAGATTTGACAATCAGATGCAGAACACACTAAGATTGCTAAGAATAAGGTCATTGAAAACCTTAGCCGTTGTACCTAGTGACGTTGGGATCAGTAAGCATCTATTCGATTTGCTCTTTGATGTTCTTCAATCCTTCCGAAGGGTTGCTTTTTTAAGAAATGAAGTAAATGACATATGAATTTGCTCAATTAGCATATTTAGCCAACTAATAGTCAAACTTAACCTAAATAATAATTAATGTTAAATTGTTACGTTTTGAAAATTTTTGAATACCCATGGCTCCTATATGGATACTTACTGTGCAAATTTACACCTTAACTCAAAATAAGAATTATGTGGATGGCATGTGAACTTGTCAGCTTATCATATCTAGTTACGGTTAAAATTAACTGAGATAATGGTTGAGGTGACATTGCTACAATTTAGAAACATTTACGGCAACATTACTCTTATCTGATAATTTTTTGAGGCAAAGTTGAACGTTAGCCCTTATTGAAAATGAAAAAAGATAGAAAAATAATTTTGAAATTGTAACATTTCAAATCATGTATTTATTAAAAAATGAGTTGTGAATTGCCTATCAAGTTTCGTAATTCTCTTATCAGTTCTTAATAACAAGCTGATTTGAGATTTTGCAATTTCAAAGTTCTTTTTCTATCATTTTTCTATTTAAAAAGTCATCAATCTTAGCCCTTATTGTATATGTTTAAGTAGTCAACACTCAAATTTCAATATCTCATATTTATTTGTAAGAGACTATCTATTTATCAGTTTATTAATTTAATAGACATTTTGGGAATTTTTAATTCAAATGATATTTTTTATCATTTCCCTTTAAAAATATTGGAACAAAATTGTAATGGAAAAGACTTTTAAAATGCTAATAAAACGCATTATAAATATATGTGGGTCCCACCATTTCATGTGTGTAGAAATCTTAAACTTCTCATGCAACCTGAGAAGTTTAAACCCCTTCATTAAATATAAAAAAATTGAAATACTACTATTTTAATACATTCCAATAGGCAGTTCCTTCAACTTTCTATATGCCGGGATTTTCAATTCCTCTGTCCACGTCGCAGCAGTGTGGATGCATCCCGAGCAGTCACCTGGAAACTTCCATCGCCTATGCAAGCAATCACTCGCTTCTCATTTGCGCAAAAAAATCACTCGCTTCTCAGGAATTCCAAGTTTTCTTGTCATTTGTCCTGCTACTTACTGCGAGCCAGGCTTTTTCATCTTCCCCGTTAACTTTGCTCATCCTTGCAGAAGAAGAAGAAGAATAAGGAGAAGAAGCAGCCCAGAAATCACAGCCAGAAGACAAAAGCAACCATGAAATCGAAGCAACAAGCCGGTACTCACAGTGTAAGAGAAATTCCTTATCCCACTTCAGTTTCTTTTTATTCCACCTTCTTTGTTTTCGTCCCAATTGCATTTCTGAGACATGCTTGTGTGAAGTTCCCCTCTTTAACTCTAGGCGTAGTCCATGTACATTTTGGTTTACAAATTAAACAAAGCATAATGCTTCTGCCAGGTATTACGACACGAGCAGGTTATAAAGGAAAAGTTTCATGACATTTAGGTCCCTTGTTAGTTTTATAGCAATAATGTTGGTATTAGTTTTTAGGGTTAAGATGTAAAAGGAAACTTTGTTTTGATGTAAAAATAATCACAAAATTTTCCAAACGGAGGAAAAAAAATGCCCATTTGCAAAAAGTTAGTGGTTACACCTTAATCCGAGTTTTTACCTTTCAATGACTTCAACTGTGCTTTCCTCTCAAAAGGAGAAGCATCACAGATAAAGTAGCTACATGAGATAGTTAAGGGATAACAACGAGGCATGAGTTGAAGTTGAAGGACTAAATTAAAACCAAATGAAGTTAAGGGATAAAATCAGGTAAAATTAAGGAACCAGAAATTTATGTTCACTAGAAAGTAATGATAGGAATCGGGATATTTTTCAAATCATTGCAGCTTATACACTGTCTCTTTATATTTATGATATATCAGCATTGTCACTTAATAGAAGAACAATGACAGAACATTTTCATATGCCGCCTTATTCACTTAAATTCATGTAGTGACTTCACAACACTTGACCTTAAGGGGTTAACGTGAAATCTCTGTGAAATCAAGTAACTAGAAATGTATGTTTGCTAGAAAGTTATGATAGAACTAGGGATATTTTTCAGTCATTTTAGCAAATATATTGTCTCTTTATATGTATGATATATCAGCATTGTCACTTTATAGAAGAACATTGATAGAACGAATGATATCATGTGTTGTGTGCTTATGACTTACATGAGAAACAACACTTTCGGATGCCACCTTATTCACTTACATTCATATATAGTGACGACTTCATGACACTGACTTGTCCCACCTTCAACTGTTCTGTGGTTGTAATTTTAACCTATGAGAGTAAATTTTTCATTTGTACCTCTCTGGCCTTTATTAAATCCATTTTGAAAGAATTTTTTAGTCCTAAATATAAGCTTACCTAGAGGGTTATTAATGACCGTTTCTTAATCTATCCCCATTTAATGAGGAAATAGGTGACAAAAATTATATAGCTCAATACACATTCTTCAATGATGGTAGATTTGGAAAATATTATAAATTTTAAATATATTTAGTGACTTGACTATCATTCCTTAGGATGTGGCAATTGGTTGAAATAGGCTTCTAATAAGCACCAAAGTGGTATGGCAAGGAGGCTTTACTTATTTAAAAGGTGGCTTTACTTATCTTTATATAATTGATATTTTAGAAAGTCAGAATGTTCGTTTCCATTGCAGGTTGAACCTTGTCATATATGTGGTGGTATTGGGTGGCCAGAATTAATTTCTACTTGCTCTATATGCAATGTAGCTCGTGAACATATGTACCAATTTCTCATCTTAGCCCCTTTCTATTTTCGGACATAAGTGGTTTTAATTGTATTTTTGGGGCTAAATAGATATCATTATGTACTAATGTTGTTCTCTCTGTTTGCAGTTATTGTATGCCAATTTTTGTTCTTGGAATTCGTGATGATTGGATTTGCAAAACTTGTCATGATGAAAATGATACAATTTCTTTGAGTATGAACATATCAAGAGATCCTGTAGTTGACGCTTCTAATGATATAACTGAATATGAGATAGCACCTTCAACTAGTGGAGTTCAAAAGACTTCAATGACAAAAGAACATGCTTCTCATTCATTAGCAAAAGGTAACATTAGGGTTTTTTTTTTTACATTGTTTGGCTTAAACAATCTCGCTTAGTGAAATAAGGCTTGTTGTTGTTGTTTAGTTTAAGCAATGGATCATTTGGACTTTAACTATGTTTATCATAATTTACTTTGTGGTGAAGTAATGGTTTGTGATTTGAATATTCCAGGAGGATCAACTTCAAGGGAAAACTCTATTGAATTTGTCTCAAAACATTATGGGTAATATTTTATTATGCTTTTTTGTCAAGAATTTCAATTTTACCTTACTTTATCACACTACTATAGAGGAAATATTTAACATCAATTATTAACGTCCACTTTTAGAAAATGGACGTCAAAAATAAGGTGGTGGCATTTTTGCAATTTTCTGCATTACTTTTGTTGTCCACTATCTTATAAACGGACATTAAATGTGCTTTTAAAAATGGGAGCCAAAAGAAGGCTTTTGGCATCAGTTTTCTCTTGCCTTTGTTTAGAAGTTCCATTTTGGAGAGAAAGGAAAGGGAAGGGAGGGTTTTGGTAGTCCCTTTCCTTGTTTGCAAGTTTTAAAAATAAGAGGGGAGGGAATCAGGGATTTTTACAAATCCCCCAAAACCCTCATTCTTCTAAAAAATAAAGTTCCCCCAATATGAGGGGTTTTAAAAGGGGAAATAGATTAATTACTTTGTTACCCTTATTCGCCACCACCACGGCCACGGCCACCACCACCACGGCCACAGCCACCACCAACACCACCGCCACCACCCCACCGCCACCACCAACACCACCGCCACTACCCCACCACCCCACTACCACCACGCCGCGCCGCCGCCGCCACCACATAAATAATTTTTTGAATGTAAAAATTACATAAATAATTTTTTTAGAAAATTTAAATTTAAATTTATTTGTAAAGTATAATAATTATATTAATTATTAAAGAGAATGAAAAAATGGTAAAAATAACTCATTAATCCTCCATCTTCCTCCCTTACCATTTTTTTAACTCCCAAATAAGGGGAGGAAATATCCTTCATTTCCCTTCCATTCCCTACCCTCCATTCTCCTTGCATTCCTTTCCTTCCCCTTCCTTCCAAACTCCCAAACAAAGCCTTAGAGTGGTTTAAGGAAAAGGTTTCACACGACAACAATGTTTGTGAGACAAACAAATGGTTAGCTTGAGGGTCTTCTTTTAAGGTCGTCACTTGAAGTGGTTATGATATAAACATGTATTTTTTCTATACAAAAACCCAAGATGATAGAAGTACTACTACGACTTTTTTTAAAAATAGAAAAAAAAGAGGGAGGTATTTTCGAAATTGTCTAAAAATTCAATGACTGTTTGAAATAACCAGTCGTTAAAAGAACATTTCAACGACTCTTTGTAATTCCAGTTGTTGTAATTTAAGCCCAAAAATTAAAAAAATAATAATAATCTTTTTATTTACGAAGATTGTTTATAAAACCTGTCGTTGAATTTTACAATTCAACGACTGGTTTATTTAACTTAGTTGTTGAAACTGGTTTTTTATTTTGGGATACCACGATTGTTTATTAAAAAACATTCGTGGAAAATTTTACAAGCTAGTGTCTTGGTGTAGTTGGCGTAAGCTTTTGCCAAGTATATTCCTAAGGTCGAGGATTAGAGCCTCATTGACCTCGTATAATATTTTTTTCCTCCCTGACATCGTATCTTTTTTTTGTCTTCTTGAGTAACAAGGATTGAGATGGACGACTGGTTAATAGAAATTAGTCATTGAATATTTTAACAAGCTGGTGTCTTGACGAAATTGGCGTTAGCCTTTGCCAAGTATTCATGAGGTCTAAGGTCCGAACTTATCTCACGCCTTTTATTTTATTTTTATTATTATATACAAAGACGAGTTTAAGGATTCCAGTCGTAATATATGATTTTTTTTCCTAATTTTAACTTACAACGACTGGTTTGTAAAATCCAATCGTTGATAGTTGTCATAGCTTTTCTTTTATTTTTATTATTTTATACAACGAATGATTTTAGAGATCCAGTCGTTATATATCACTTTTTTTTATATGATTTTAAGTTACAATGACTGTTTATTCAAAAACAAACGTTGAAAGTTGACTGTTAACGACTACTTTTTGAAAAATTAGTCGTTGTAACTCCAAATTCTTTAGGAATTTCACCTAGCCCTACTCTCACGCCCATTGTTTATCGCTGTGATTTTTCAACCTTGTTCTCTCTCTGTTGTGCCTCCACCCCTTCCTTCTCCAATCTATAAACCACCGAGCCCAACTTAGTACAGATAACTTCTTTTGTCCCCCTCCACCCTAGTTCGAACTTTGACCTTCGTTGCTTCTCTGCTAGAGCTCTCGTCTTCTCTCATCGTCTCTCGTGCTTCCAGCCTCTCATTGGACATATTCTCTTAAAAAGGTAAGAACTATACATACACGAGTAATGCTTGTATGATTTTTGCATTGTTGCTTGAATTTTGAACTCTGGCTCTTCATTGTGTCTCTTAGTTTCAGTGTCACTCTTAGTTTCTGGTTGCATGTGGGTTTTTCTTGTTTGGTTCCCTTTTAAACTATGTAGGTTGTAACTATCCATTTTACATATCGAAAGTTTGAAACTAGTAATTATACATCAGTCTGGCTCTTAGTTTCTAAATAGACCATATAGTCTAAACTTACACTACAAAAAAACAAGTAATTGCCCACGGAATTACCGACGAAATATATTCTGTGGGCAATTCCCGACAGAATTTCGTCAGCCATTCCGTTGATATTATTATCGACGGAAATTCAGACACAATTCCGTCCACAATTTCTCAAGAACATATTCCGTCAGAATTTAAATTTTTTTGACGGAATTCTTTGACGAACTTATTTCGTAATTGCCGATGAAAGGGTGACGAAATATCATCAGAAATTACTGACGGAATTATTCTGTCGGTAAATTCCGTCCCTAAAAATAGTGATTTTTTTAAGAAAAATAAAATAAATTTTACCGACAGAATTGCATGGGTAATTTTGTATGTAATTTTAGGTTACAAACAAAAACCCAATGTCACTTTGCATTGGCCAAAGCACGAGAAAAGTTTCCCTCCTTAGCGAAATTTTTTCCTCCTGTTACCAAAACTTGGCCTTTGAAATCTCCATCTTCGAAACTCAGCTAGAGCGCGACATATTGCTTCTTCAACCTCTCACTCCTCGCGGCAGTCTATCAGAGCAAAAGTTCGTTCCGGAAGTAACGGTCTTTTAGTGTATGTCTTGGGTTAAGTTTGTTTGGATCGTATGCATTCACCTTGAACACATTTAATTCTGGTTCTTGTGTGCATTATGTATTAGAGTAGACAGTGTGTTAATTTAATTGCTAATCTGTTTTTGGAAACTTCTCCCCTTTTTATCTCTTGTGAAATTGAGCTGGAGATTTATTTATGTCTTAGATTTTGGTGGAATATGATTGTGTGCCTGCATTTTTGGGTGATGTGTTGTATTCTGTGGAAAGTGAGCCTTTCTTGCTCATTTTCCTTTATAAATATGACTGATATATTTGCTCAAATCTTTGGTCTCTAACTAGACAAACCAAATTAAACGTTGAAGGGAATTGAGTAATTTATTAGAAGACTAAACATATTGCCGGCTTTAATAGAAGTAGTTAATTAAGTCTAAAATCTTTTGCATCAATTATTGACTTTGTTGTGCTTAATGGCCTTACAAGAAGATATTAGTCTCATTTTTGGTTTTTCCTGTGTTTGCGGTTATTTCTAAATATGTACTTGTTCTCGTGCTCATTAAATTTTTATTTTTGGATGCAAAAACAGGCCTCAATTGCATGATATAGCTATCCGACCTTCATTACCACCTCAAACTCATGGATCAGTTGTGAGACCCACATTAACCCCCCAATTGCAATCTCCCGGAATAGAATCTTGGCACTCATTATCACCTAGCCCTCCTCCAACCCATGTCCCATCTCCTCAAATGCCATCTCCTAGAACAAAAGCTTCGCACCCCCCCATTCCACAGGGTGCTGGTCATAGATTATCACCTTGGGGTCGTGATCCTGTAGATGGTCGAATATGGATATATCCTGAGAAAAAAACGTAAGTCGTCAGTTCCTTGAACTATTTTGTAGCATAAAGTAGTATATCATAATTTGTTTCTAACATTTACACTGGTATTCATACAATTTTTACTAGGTTCAATCCTGTTGTTTGTTCTGTTCGGGAAATTCTTCCTGTTATTCAAGGAAAATTTGACTATCCATGTCATAGTTGGAAAGCTACACCTGCCAATTATAGGAAAATGTGGTTTGAAGAATGGGCGGTATATCTTATCCCTTATATTTGTATTATGTCTAATTGTTTCCTTATGATGTTTTAATTCTTTATCTTTTTTCTTTCTCAATTATGCAGAGAAAATATAAATGGCTGCCTGAATATGAAGATGATGTTAAGAGAATTTGGAATGCAAAGTGTTTAGAGATCTTAAGAGGGACAATGTATAGAATCAGGCAAGACTTGTTTCACAAGCAAGCTAGGCCTAAGTGGATTCCACACGAAGTGATGAATCAGTTAGAGAGACTGTGGACATCACCAGAATATCTGAGCAAGTGTGAGATAGCAGTGGCCAATCGAGCCTCTAGCAAAGGAGGAACTCAACACAAAGGGGGTAGTATTCCTAATACTGGTAAGACTTTAATTGTCAGATGATTCAATCATTATTTATTACTGCTTCGTATCATACATATTTATAAATACTTGTAGGCTGAAAATTTGGGAAGAGAGCCTTCAGTCTTTGAATTGTTCAAAAAGACTCATTATAATGAGAAAACTGGACAATTTGCGGACCATCGTGCGGCTGCAATTCATGTAAGTTCTTGATGTCATTTATGTTTATTTATTTAACGAATTTTGAATTTGGCTAGAGTAATGTTCATGCAAATCACAATATTCTTCTATGTTGGCTTGTAATTGGTCTTATGCTTGCAACTTAAATTATGAGACTTGTTATTCATGTGATTAACATAACGTATGTCGGAAAATGCTAGTTGATGTATGAAAATAATGATATTCTCTATTTATACTGTGGTGTATAATTGGCCCCTCATGGTTGCCATCAAGAATTCATAGCTTAAATTGTGGTTTTCATTTTTGTGTAGGGTCAATCAGTTTCATATCTTTAAAAAATTCTTGCTTATAACAATAGCAGCTTGCTACATGTGAACGGTGGCTAGTCTTTTTCCTACAGAATTGTAACATTATGCTTGTAATTATTCCAATGGTTCATCTTTTTTTATGGTTCAAGAATTAAGATCTCTTGAAATGTAGTGCAATATTCTTGTTGTGAGAATTTGTTTGTTTTGAGGGTCTTTAGATCTTATATGTAAGGATGTGAGGCTGGAGATTAACTCCTAGTTGCCATAATGTGACTGCACTACTTCCACTTGTAGTCATGTAGGTTGGTTTCACGTGTCTTGTTGAATGTACTTATTTGGCTGTTCAACATCGCTGATATCATACAATTATTGCTATTATAATGATCACCCTCTCTTGATGATGCTTGAATTTTGTTTTTGTTCATCTTGTTGAATTCTTTTGATGTGGTAAAATGTAGAATTGTATCAGCTTCTTCATATGCAAAAATTTATCTGTCTTCCTAAGATAATTTGGCTTCATAATTTGTTAAGAAATATGTTATGTTGTACTTATTTTATGTACTTTGTTTGCAGGATAAATTTCTGAGACTAAAGGAATCTGTCAGTTCTGAAGGAGGTATTGTCCAATCTAATCAGGATGAACTTAATTTGTGGCTAGAGGTTATTGGTGGTAAGAACAAGAAGGGCCGAATCTATGGGCTTGGATCTGAAAATGAAAATATTGGTTCTCCTGCCTCAGCTCCTTCCATCAACTCTACATCATTTTCTAACGTTCAAGAATTGCAAACGGAGATAACTCAGATCAGAGATGATTATAGAAACCTGAAACAAAAGAATCAACATGTTAAACATGGTTACGAGAGGATTATGTCAGCATTGCAAGCAATGGGGATTCACTTACCTAATCTCTCTAACCCTGTCAATGATGATGCTCCCTCTACTACCAATGCAAATGAAGACGCTAAAAATGATAGTTGATAATTTTCATTGCTTCTGTACAAACAAACTTGTGACTGTTTAGTGTTTACATCTATTCGCCCTTTTTAGTCATTTAGTGACTTTGAACTTGTGACATTTATCCTCCTTCAGTTTATTAATAATTACTTTGAACTTGTTAAGTTTTCTACTTACATGAACATGCTTATTTTCTCATTTAAGTGCATTCAATTATTTATAATAAAAAAAATACTTAAAAAATAAAGATGAGAACATTCAGAATTTGTTTAAATTTCTCATAGAACTTAGCAACGGAATTCCGTGGGAAATATCCAACCAGTTTTACCGACGGAATTCATGGATGGAATTATGTGGGTAATTTCCCTCGGAATGTTATGTCGTTAATTTCCAACGGAAACATGTTGTTGCTAAATTCCATGAGAAATTAGCGATGGAATATAATTTCGTCGGTATTTGCTTTTGTCACGGTATTTTCTCTGACGGACTTTGTTTCGTCGGAAACATATTACTGTCGGTAATATCCGTCGCAAATGAGATTACCGACTAAATTTCATTGGTAAATTCCGTCGCTAATATGTTGAATTTTTGTAGTGTTATATGCCAAATGTCATTGTTTTGGTTGTTGCACAAGTGGGTTTTTGTTAGTAGTTGCAATTTGGCTCTTAGTTTCTGGTTGCATGTGGGTTTTTTTTTTTTTTTTTTTTTGAACTATGCAAATTGTAACTGTCCATATGGTCGACTTTGTTTTTCGTTTTGCTTCTCTTTCTAGAGTTTCTGGATATTGGTTCCCAAATTCATTAATTAGTCCTTATTTCTTTCGTTTAATTGTAACTTAATTATTTATCCTATCTAACCTCGAATTTTTAGCAGGAACATGACTGCCAATGATAAGGGAAAAAGTGGTGCAAGGAACTCAGGTTCCTCACCTATTAGGAAGAAGGCTACAAGAACCACAAAGAATCACCCATTATAGAACATCATTTTATTTTTACATTATGTATGACTGAGTTAAAATGATAGATCTTAGTAAAAAAGTAAAATAAAAAATAAATTGGTCATCTCAACAAGCTGGTGTCTTGGCACAGTTGGCGTATGCCTTTGCCAAGTATTACTAAGGTCAATGGTTCAAGCCTCCTTGACCTCATATCATATTTTGTCTTTTCAGTAACAAGGACTAAGATACAACGACTTTTACCCAAAACCTAATCGTTGTAAGTGATTTTTTTAAAATAAAAAATAAAAATAGATGACTGGTTTAGAGAAAACGGTCGTTGCTAATGGACAACGACGCTTTCTCATAAAGTAGTCATTGTAAGTAATCATTTTTTACAAATAAAACAGAAATATAGTACAACATAGGGCGACTGGTTTTTTAATAACTGATTTGCTTTTCTCCTTATTCTTGTACTTTATATGAAGGCCATCATTGATGGTAGTATCAAGCAGTTGAAACAATCATGAAATGAAATCAACAAAGAACTCATGGAATAAGAGTAGAAACTACTCAAGAAAAAAGCAAAAATTAATGTTACCTAGTTACTTTTCTCCTTATATCCATCGAAATTTACTGATTTTCATGTCCTTGTGTAAAAATCCATTTGAATGGACATATTCAATCCTTACATGCTATTGTCAATAAAACAAATGGTTCAATTTTGCAATTCTTGAACTTCACATGAAGTCCCTATGGATGCTAGTTTCCAAGGTAGAAACAATCATGAAGTGAAAATTTTATTTTAAACTAAAATTAAATGTAGATGGATGTTATATAGCTCTATGGATTATTTGACAAAGTGATTCATATCTCATCATTTTCCATGTTTGTTTGTTTGTTTGTTTTTTTTTTTTGCAATATGGGTTTTGGCCTTCATGAATAAACCTCTGATCTAATGATAATGAGTAATGAAAAACTGGTTGTTAAAGGATTTAGTAAAAATAACTCAATTAAGGACATTTAAAAAAGAAAATATAAAATGTAACATTTTTTCTTATAGTCGGCTGTTAAAGGACTTTGTTAGAATAACTTAATTAAGGACATTTAAATATAAAATGTAACTTCCTTTTTTGTTCTTATTAACTCATTCAACGTCATGTGAAAGGGCTTGGCTTGTGGAAAGTCATTCAACTCATTTAATTTTAAAATATTTTTTAGAATCTTCTTGGAATATTTTTAATTGTGTTATGATTTGGATATAAGTGTATGTTTTTAAAGTAGAGAAGATGTTTGTATAATTAGGGAAAAATAAATGGGTAGTTAGAGCATTTTAGTCTAAAACATTTAATAAAATGAGAAAAAAAATTATGAGTACCGAATTTAAAATTGAGAAAAATATAGATACATGTAAAATAGTTTCCCATTTTTCTTATAAAAAACAATTTGTATATGAGGAATAACACTCCGCTCTTAAAAATTAATTTAATAACAGTCATTAAAAGTTTTATTGAAAGATGATTTATAAATATTATTCATATGAGCAATCTAAAATATTTTCATAGCGGAGACAGACAATAAAGTTCCGATAAAATTGAATTTATGAAAAATGAGTAATAGATATCAATAATTTAACTTGTTTTCCAGCTTTAATTCGATATTTACAATTAATTTTTTAAAACTAATTGCCATTATTTTGATATGGGGTACTTAAATGTCATTCTCCATTTGATAGATTTTATATTGTAGAGTAACTTATTTTCTTAACAAAGTTTGTAGGATATTAAATTCATTGTCTTTTTTAAAAAAAAAATTATGATTCATACTAATCTTGTTACATTTATTATAATAAGAAATTGAAATTGAAATAAAGAAAAGAAATAAGAAAATTTTATTTTATTAGTGATCACCTCCAATCAAGTTCCATATAAGAAAGCAATTACATAGTGAGGATACATAAAATAATTACAATACAATTATTATTCATGTTCCTTGATATATATATATATATATATAGACACACACTCCATTGGTTTAACGGGATGATAAGCGCCAATACAAAGCATGCTAAGATTATGTCCATAACTATAGATTTTTTTGCCAAACCTAACTATTGAATGATACTGCAAACATAATTAAAATAATGAGAGCATATACTTTTTTTTTTTAATAGAAAAAAAGTTTTGGAGGGGTTCGACATCAGTCCCCACCACCAAGGCCCGGGCTCTATGAGCACTTACTGGGGACTTACGAGATCGCCTACCAAAGGAGTCCCAGCAACGGCAGAGGGGATCGAACCCACGACCCAATGGCCTAGTCCTGAATCCCTTACCATCTATGCCAACTCGAGTTAACCAGTAAGTTCAATGTCACACTGCACATTTTGACTAACAGCCTGTTGGGTTTGATGGGAGAGAGGAGAGAGAATCTCTCATTTTTACTAAATACTTTCTCTGATACTTAATTATAAAGTACTAATTAATAATTCTCACAACAGCAAAAATCAATTAAAGTCAATAAAGTTGTTCTATAATTTAAGTAACTTCTAATATTACCCTTACTAATTGCACTAAAATCTAATATTATATTAATTATTACTTTCACACATTACCCTTATTAATTATGGGCATACATGGAAAAATAATAATTAATGCGCTTTGGAAATAAGCAAGTGTCTGACCAAATACACTTACTAGTTGATGTCTTATAATAAGGACCAGAGGGAGTAGTTCATAGAAAATTTTCAATATTCTAAAAATATACTCTTAACAAAAAGGAATATTTATCTCATTAATGACAATTTAGTCAATATTCTCTCTAAATGCTCTTTCCTTCTCATCCCTTCCCCTCAAACAAAATAGACTCAGTAGTCAATCATGCGAGCAGTGCTTTTCATTTCCCTAAGCCATTGAAATGTGTGGTTAATAAGTAAGTAAATGTTAAGTGTCTACGCGTTTTCAAAATTCAAATAAGTTGATAAGGTGTAAGTAAATGTTAAGTGTTATAAATTTCATGTCAAATAAATTCAAAACTAAAAAATATATTATTTTCATATAATTGAAACATCATTTTTCCCAATAATTGAAATTTCATTTTTAAAAATCTATTTAAAATAATAATAATAAGATAACTAAAAAAATTCTAATAAACTATATTATTTAAATGATTATTGTTTAATTTTATCCCGAAAATTATCAAACAGGAGTAATAACGCTGTTCCAATTTTTTTAAGCTTAGTGTCACACTGCAAGTTTCATCATAGCAATTTTGTTATTGTTGTTATCCATGTTATGTTTAATTGTTAGTTAATCAAATATTCGGAGCTGCCAAGTCTATCTGTCATCCACGTCATTTTTGTTAAGGTGCAAGTTTACTATGAAACTTTTTGCTAACAAACAATGTTGTGCTGAAAGTTTTGTTAATTCAATATTGCCCCAAAAGTTTTTAGATCGTAACAATGTCAACCTAGCCACTAGCCATGTTAAGCTTAATTGTTAATTAATCAAATATGTTGAGGTAACAATGTGAATAACAATGAAGAAGAAGAAACAATAGATGGATGAAAAACTAATGTTCTCTGTAGAGTTACAAAGAAAAAGATTTGACTGCCAGATGCATAACACACTAAGATTGCTAAGAATAAGGCCATCAAAAACCTTAGCAGTTGTACTGTACCATAGTGACATTGGGATTGGTAAGTACCTCTTTGATTTTCTCTTCAATGCACAAGATACTTTAACCTCTTTGATTTTCTTCAATCCATCCGATTAGATGTATTTTTAAAATTTACCCCCTTATTTATATCTCCAACTGGGAAAAATTGAAGTGGATGATATGTGAACTTGTCTGATTATATATTTGGCCAACTAATGATCAAAATTAATTTAAATAACGATTAAGGTGAAATTGTTACGTTTTGAAAATTTATGAATACCCATTACTCCTATATGGATACTTATCGTGCAAATTGACATCTTAACTCAACAAAAATTATGTGGATAATGTGTGAACTTGTTAGTTTATCATATTTAGTTAACTAACAGTTAAAATTAACCTAGATAATAATCAATGTGACATTGCTACGATTCAGAAACTTTTAGGGCAATATTACTCCAATGTAATAGTTTTTCAGGGCAAAATTGAACGTTAGCCCTTATTTAAAAGGGGGAAAAAGAATTTTAAAATTTTAAAATTTCAAATCAGGTATTTCTCAAAAAAATGAGTTGTGAATTACTTATCAAGTTTCATAATTCCCTTATCAATTCTTGGTAACAACAGGATTTGAGATTTTGCAATTTTAAAGTTATTTTTCTATCATTTTCCCTATTTAAAGAGTCACCAACTTTAGTCCTTATTGTCTATGTTTATCTCATATCCATACTAGAGGATCTATTTATCATTTTGCTAATTTAGTATATTTTTTGAGAATTTTTTTAATTCAAACGATTTTTTTTTTTATCATTTCCCTTTAAAAATATTGGAACAAAATTGTAACAAAAATGACTTTTAAAATGCTAATAAAACAATTATTCATTCATTAAATATAAAAAAGTTTGAAATATTATTTTAATACATTCCAATAGGCGGTCCCTTCAACTTCCAATCTACCGGGATTTTTAATTCCTCTGTCCACATCGCAGCATTGTGGATACATCCCGAGCAGTCACCTGGAAACTTCCATCGCCTATGCAAGCAATCACTCGCTTCTCAGGAATTCCAAGTTTTCTTGTCACTTGTCCTTCTACTACTGCTAGCCAGGCCTTTTCATCTTCCCCGTCAACTTTCCTCATCCTTGCAGAAGAAGAATCAGCCCAGAAATCACAGTAAGAAGACAAAACAACCATGAAATCGAAGCAACAAGACGGTACCCAAAGTGTAAGAGAAAGTCCTTATCCCGCTTCGTTTTCTTTTTATTCCACCTTCTTTGTTTTCGTCCCAATTGCATTTCTGATACATCCTTGTGTAAACTTCGCCTCTTTAACTCTAAGCGTAGTCCATGTACATTTTGGTTTACAAATTAAACAAAGCATAATGTTTATGCCAGGTATAACGACACGAGCAGCTTATAAAGGAAAAGATTCATGACATTTAGGTCCCTTGTTAGTTTTATAGCTATGATGTCGGTATTAGTTTTAAGGGTTAAGCTGTAAAAGTAAACTTTATTTGCATGTAAAAATACTCACAAACTTTTCTAAAGGGAGGGAAAAAAAAATGCCCATCCATTTCCAAAAGTTGATGGGTGTTTACACCTTAATCCGAGTTTTTACCTTACTATGACTTCAACTGCGCTTTCCTCTCAAAAGGAGGAGCATCACAGATAAAGTAGCTAGATGAAGTAGTTAAGAGATAAAAATGACTCATGAGTTGAAGTTGAACGACAAAATTAAAACCAAATGAAGTTAGGGGATAAAATACGTAAAATTAAGGAACCAGAAATGTTTGGAATTGGGATATTTTAATTTTAAAATCATTGCAGCATATACATTGTCTATTTATATGCATGATATATCAGCACTGTCATTCAATAGAAGAACAATGACAGAACATTTTCATATTTCGCCTTATTCACTTAAATTCAAGTAGTGGCTTCATAACACTTGACTCTAAGGGATTAACGTGAAATCTCTGTAAATTAAGGAACCAGAAATGTTTGTTTGCTAGAAAGTAATGATAGAACTTGGGATGATTTTCAGTCATTTTAGCAAATATATTTTCTCTTTATATATATGATATATCAGCATTGTCACTTTATAGAAGAACAATGATAGACCGAATGATATCATTCCGAATTCTTCTAGCATGATCATGTGTTGTGTGCTTATGACTTACATGAGAAACAACACTTTCACAACACTTCCGAATTCTTTATATTAAATCCATTTTGAAAGAAATTTTTAGTCCTAAATGTAAGCTTATCTAGAGGGTTATTAATGACCGTTTCTTAATCTATCCCTATTGAATAGGGAAATATGTGACAAAAATTATATAGCTCAATACACATTCTTCAATGAGCGTAAATTTGGAAAATATTATAAATTTAAAATATATTTAGTGACTTGAATATCATTAGTATGTGACAATTAGTTGAAATAGGCTTATAATAAGCACCAAAGTGGTATGGCAAGGAGACTTTACTTATTCAAAAGGAGGCTTCAATTATCTTTGTATAATTGATATTTTAGTTTCCATTGCAGGCTAAACCTTGTGATATATGTGGTGGGGCTAGCTGGCCAGATGTAATTGCTACTTGCTCCAAATGCAATGTAGCTCGTGAACATATGTACTGATTTCTCATCTCAACCCCTTTCTATTTTCGGACATAAGTGATTTTAATTGTATTTTTTGGGGCTTATCATTCTGTACTAATGCTATCCTCTGTGGTTGCAGTTATTGTATGCCAACTTTTGTTCATGGAATTGATGATGATTGGATTTGCAAAACTTGTCATGATGAAAATGATACAATTTTATTGAATATGAACATATCAAGAGATCCTATATGTGATGCTTCTAATGATAGAACTGAATATGAGATAATACCTTCAACTAGTGGATTTCAAAAGACTTCAATGACAAAAGAACAGGCTTCTCATTTATTAGCAAAAGGTATCATTAGTATTTTTTTTATCATGTTTGGCTTAAACAATCTGGCTCAGTGGAATAAGGTTTGTCGTTGTTGTTGTTGTTTAGTTTAAGCAATGGATAAGTTGGACCTACACACATTTTAAATATGTTTATCATAATTTACTTTGGGATGAAGTAATGGTTTATGACTTGAATATTTCAGGAGGGTCAACTTCAAGGGAAAACTCTACCGAATTTGTCTCAAAACATGATGGGTAATATTTTATTATGCTTTTTTGTCAAGAAATTCAATTTTGTCTTGCTTTGTCACTACTACAAAGGAAAGATTTAAAGATTTAACGTCTGTTTTTAGAAAAACAAATGTCAAAACTAAGGTGGTGGAATTTTTGCAATTTTCTGCATTACTTTTGTTGTCTGTTTTCTTATAAACAGACGTTAAATGTGGTTTTAAAAATGGACGCCAAAGGCCAAGGCTTTTGGCGTCCGTTTTCTCAGAGTGGTTCAAGGAAATGGTTTCGCACGACACCACAAACAAATGGTTAGCTTAGGAGTCTTCTTTTGAGGTCGTCACTTGAAACGATTATGATATAAACATTTATTATTTTTACACAAAATTCCAAGATGATAGAAGTACTATGTAAAATAGTAGGGTGATGGTAGTAGCTAAAGCCATACACTTTTCTTGTTAGAAAGACAAAAACTCCATATTGGCATCCATAGCCTATTATATAGTTATTAAAAAAATATGGGAGATAACCGACAACAAGGTCAAAGTTGCTTTATTCAAATGTATATGGGTAAACGATAATGTTGTTGTAATAGATCAACAATTTGGATGTGTCTCGGTTGATCTTCAAAGAGTTGGTTATAGAGATAAGCCATTCATTCCAACAAGCTAGACGAAACAAGTGTTTTATGTCACCGATCCACGTAAATAAAAGAATGTCTATTGTACTTCAAAGTAAAAAATAGAAGGATGGTGATTTAGCCTTCAACTTTGACGACACACCACCTTCCATTACAAATCCACCTAGATCAAGTGAAGTAGATTTGGTAGATGGTGATGATGAATATGTTACTAGAAATGATCATTGTGATAGAATATGGGAAAACACGTAAAGTAAGACCTTAATGAATAAAATAGTATTGTGTGATCTTTGTTTTAATTTTAGTTAGTTTATTTTAATTATTTAATTACATGTCAGACTTTGATTTCTTGACAGGAATATGGACAGTTCTGATGAGTCACAAAGTGATAGAGGTGAAACTATTGTGAAAAGGGTTAGAGGCAGTACCAAGCTGCGAGAGTTGGTTGAACGTCATGAAGAACAACGGGAGAGGGTGCATGTGGACTTTGATGATGATATGAATCCAATTGGTGATGAAGAGGACAGGTTCATTAGCTATTTAGGCTATTTAGCTCGAAGCAAAGTTGGCATTCAGTACCCTAATTGGAAGTTAGTTCCACCAGAAACGAAGGAAAGGATTTGGCAACAAATTTTGGTATATAACTTTCTATCTATCTGCATTTCTATCTCTATTCCTTTTGGTTCAAATATAATATCATATGTTGTACTTTACAGCAAACCTACGATGTCCCAGACACCAAGCCAACTGGATGGGTGAAGTTCGTATACGATGGAAAGATTTCAAGAGTAAGCTCACAAAACATTACATTCGAGGGGAAAAGAGGAATGAAGATCCATGTAAAAATTACTCCTATCTTGCTCCAGAAGATTGGAGATTGTTTGTGGCATCGCGACAAGATCCTAAATTTCTGGTTAATTTCTTTCATCATAGTATAGAACATTTTATTTGAATTTATTTGACATCATTGACTCAGTTTTCTTTGATTTCTTTTCACAGGAACTAAGTGAAACAAATAAAAAGAGGCAAGCACAAAATAAGTATCAGCATTGCATGTCCCGTGGTGGTTATCGAAAGATTAAACGTAAGATCATGAAAGAAGAGTTGGAGAAAATGAAGGAAGCGGCCAAATCAGATCCTAACATTGTTATCCAGACCCCAGCTCCTCCTCCACGTCACCAAAAATGGAAAGTAGGGAGGGTGAAGGGTGGCAAATACATAAATACGATTGTTCTTTGAGGTTGCCGAAAGGATTGTAAGTAGTTAATGTAAAGTATATTTAAGTGTGGTTCATATTCCTTAAAGATTAAAAGTATTTAATTTTCATTTATGAATTGTATGTTACAGATGAACTTGAAGAGCAGAGTAGCCAAGGTTTCTTCACTCAAAGTGGAAGGATGGATATCTTATCAACAGCGATTGGGAAGCCAGACCACCCCAGTTGCGTCCGAGGGGAGCCAAGGGGAGTTAGTCTCACAAAATGTTTTGGACGAGCTTCACAACATTCGTCACAAGGTAAACTTAGTAAGGAGCTTATGGCCAAGGTCCTAGAGGAGGTTCGACAAGAGCTTAAGGTGCAACTTCGCCAATCACTCCGAGAAGAACTTCGAGAAGAAATGTTGCACGAGCTACGTGGTGGGTAAGATCTATAATTGAATTGGAGAAGGAACACAAGAAATGTTGAAAATGCAACATGTATTGTTTTTTAGGTATGTTGTGAAATTTGTGTACTTGCATCTTAGTGTCTGCCCCTTCACTTGTCAAGTTAAAAATGCTTATATACTACATTTTATTGATGCACATGAAGTTTTCAATGCATGCCCTTAGACTTGTCAATGCATTCCCTTGCACATGTCAATCATATGCTGATACAAACGTATCATATACTACCTCCAATCCTAATTATAGGAAATTTGCACTATAAAAGTGTTCCTATAATTAAGACTAAGTGAGTACTTTAATTATAATTTACATATTGTGACCACTGTTATATAAGTTGATTTACTACATTTTGGTTATAATTTCATATATTAAGGACCCACTTTTTAGACATAAACAGAGTTTGTCATTTTTGTTGCATGGCTTGTCAATGGATGCATATAAAGTTATCAACACATGCCCTTATACTTTTCAATCACTAGTGTTAATAAATCTGATATGATGCATTTTAATAAACTCTTTCCAATACAAAGAATTAAGTCTAGAAAGCTTCATTAACCACTAAAATCATGTCAATACCAAGATGTCACTAAGTTGATTATCAATTAAATTACAAAATGTGTTGTATGAATATTCAGAGGTCATGGTAAAAAAATCGAGGTATATTCTTGCCTCTCTCTTCCTAGTCACAGGCATTTTAACTGACGGATTCCCCCCTTCAACTGACTTGAACTTCCCCCGTTGTTCTTGTAAAACGCTTCCATGAAAAATGCGTAACTTGAGGAATTTCAAATTTGACCCCCTTTGTCCACCTAGTTTTGCTTCAAGGGGACAAGAAGGTAATTTTCCCTTACTTTTCCATTTCTTGGCCATCCTTGGGAACCTCAAAAATGATGGTTTCAAAAGCACTTTTTTGCAAGTAGGAACAAAACTCCTCTCACATACTTACCTCGTAAATCGTAAAGGTTATTCTTTAAAAGCTAATCCAAACATAAAACCTACAAAAAAATAACCACTTTACCAAAACTGATTTATGAGAACTTGATAAGGGTATGTTGTTCATTCAAACAAGAGAATCAAAAGATGGAAACAAATACAAATACAATATTCAATTAACTAATCAGTTGATATTCTCATAAGGTGACATAATATATATAAGAAGTTGAGTTCATGAATCCACAAGGCTATATATCGCAATTGCATATTGTTCTGCATCAGCTTTTATATGACTCCACATACTCTTTTGTCATTAAAAACTTCTCAAAATTTAGGCCCTCCTATTAACTCAATCTATGCATTACTATTACCATCACCATCACCATCACCATCATTATGGTAAAAAATTATGCACATTTAACACGCAAGATTACACACACACACACACACACACAAAAAAAAAAAAAAAAAAAAATTGCTTTACTTCCCCCACACAATGAAATTTTGCACTTCTAGGCTGTGTTTGGTTTGAAGAGAGGGAAGCTTCCCTCCTTAATATGAAAAGTCAGATATAATCATGATGTGAAATGTTTGTGCGGAAAACGATACAAATTTATGGTCATATATGACTTTTCACACTTAACAGGGAAGTTTCCCTCCCTTTAAACCAAACACAGCCCTAGTGTCATTATTATTAGAAATTATTTTCTCAATCGGAGAGGCTACGATATCTGAAATGAACTTTAATAAAGAGCAAATCCCCCAAGAAGTAATGATCAATAACCCCATGCTCCTTCAAGAGCCCGTTTGGATGGGTTTTTTTAATTTAAAAAAAAAAACACTTTTTTTCAACAAAAAATGTGTTTTTTTAATTAATTTATGTGTTTAGACTATAGTTTTTTAAAAAAGCAAAAGCCACAAAAAAAAAGTCAAAATGAAAAAAAAAAAACACTTTTTTTAAAAACCCATCCAAACGGGCCCTAATTCCTTCTACTAGTGGACCTTTTTTTACTCGAATGGACTTGCATATATTACTAAAAAACCAACATTACAAGATAATAACGGAATACAGGAACTAATAATAAGCAAACCACAACATACAGGGGAAACACTAACAGGAAAACACCTAGCGACATAACAGATGGTAGGTAAAGAAAAGTCTAAACAACAAAACAAATTACAGCCCTTCCAAAATAGAACAAGAAAGAGGAACATCCTCTAAAACAATATTTGCCTTCTGAGCATCCAAGGTTAGAAGAGAGGACAAAGAAGGTGTTGGTTGAACAACCCACCCAATTGGGCACACCTCCTTAAAAGCACTTGCTGCAAGAAGATCAGCAACTCTATTACCCCTTCTAGGGACAAAAGAAAGAGAGAACCCAACCCTGGCAGAAAAGAGACAAATAATATCCTGAATAATACTCCTACTCCTCCATTCAATTAAGTCTGGGGATTTAGCATCAACACAAGAGATTAAAGAAAGACAATCA
The DNA here is from genome assembly GCA_025563575.1 of Acacia pycnantha. Classification (NCBI taxonomy): domain Eukaryota; kingdom Viridiplantae; phylum Streptophyta; class Magnoliopsida; order Fabales; family Fabaceae; genus Acacia; species Acacia pycnantha. Next base: position 1,057,653 of record JAMWYP010000199.1, on the reverse strand, counting down.
GATTCAAAAATAGCCTTATCAAGGCCTAAATCCACTGCTAGCAACAAAGCCCTTTTCAAAGCGAGAGCCTCAGTCATGAAGGCAGAAATGGACTTCACCTTATCAACATAACCCCACTTAAAGAGGCCGTAGTGATCTCTGCACACTACGCCGATGGCAGCAGAGACCTTCTCAGAAGAAAAGGCACCATCAGAATTAATCTTTACCAAACCAAACTCAGGTGGCGACCAGTGGACACCAGGAGATGCAGAAATACTAGGACTGACCTCAGCAGCCCGTATACAGTCCTTATTCCCCCAGAATTCAGAATTACTTCGAATAGCAAATTCTATCACAGCAAATGGGTTAGGCCTAAGATGATTAAAAACAAATTCATCATTTGCTTCCAAATAAACCAAAGAGTCCAACATATTAATGAAATGTCACAGGGCCTAAAAAAATTGGAACCTGAAATCTGGAGCCACCATGCATTAAAATTGTAAATATGAGCAAGGTCGAAACGCCCGCCCAAACTGCTGCCAAACCAAGCCCCCCGTGTCCATGGACAAAAGAAGAAGAGGTGCTCAATGCTTTCTACAGCCTCTTCGTAGATAGGGCATGATTTAACTGGAGAACGCTTCCTTCGAAATAGTGCCGCATTAGTGGCTAGTGCATTGTTAAGAATGCGCCACATAAATTGTTGGACACGGGGAATAACATCAATCCGCCACACAGACTTCCAGCAAGAAGATGAGAATACAATGGAAGGACCAGCCCTATTGACATCAGTAAGTGATAAATCTTTCCGCCAAAATACCCCATCTTAACCATATAATCACCCTTAGTAGCAGAAGTCCACACCAATTTATCCATCAAACCATTTCTAGGGATCGGAGTAGCAAGAATTGCATTTTTAACTTCATTCGAAATATATGGAAAAATCCGAGAAAGATCCCAATAACCATCAGCGATAAGATCACACACTTTACCTTTAGCCACCCTAGGATCAACACAATCATGCGGCTTCTCAAGACAGGAGAGCCCCGGCACCCAACTATCACCCCATATTCGGATAGACCGCCCCATCCCCAGATCCCAACGCAAATCAGTCTTGATAAAGTCTCTTCCATCCACTATACTAGACCAACACCATGAGGCTTTGTTCCCTTTACCCACATCAAGAAAATCTTTCTTTGGAAAATAGACACTCTTCAAAACTAGAGCCCAAAGATCATTCGGCTTAGTCATAAGGCGCCAAGCCGTCTTGGCAAGCAAAGCATCATTCATGATGATCAAGTCCTTAAAACCCAAACCACCTTGGCTCTTTCCCATAGTGAGAGAATCCCACGCCTTCCAATGAGTCCGTGTCCCAAAGGCATTCCCATCCCACCAAAAATTTGCAATAAGACTATGAATCTCCCTGCAAGTTTTGAGAGGAAATTTAAAACAGTTCATTGGGTAAATCGGGATAGCTTGAATAACTGCCTTTATCATAACCTCCCTACCAGCAAAGGAAAGAAAAGAATTTCCCCAACCTTGGATCTTGCTAATCACCCTTTCTCTAATATAGGCAAGAGCCTGCTGTTTAGTCTTACCCCAAATACTCGGGATGCCGAGATACTTACCAGGGTCCACTGCTGCCGAATGCCAAGAATGTTACCAACCATTGATTTAACATCATCCGGGGTGTTGGTGGAGAAGAATACACTAGATTTATCAAGATTGACAACCTGGCCAGAAGCCGCACAATACAGATGCAAGAGAGTATTCAAATGATTGCAATTCTCACGAGAGGCATTCATATAGAAAAGAGCATCATCCGCAAAGAAACTATGGGTTAGGACTGGGCAACTCAGACTTAATTTAATACCAGTAATCAACTTGGTCTCCTGATACTTACAGATCAAACTCGAAAGCACCTCCGCAACTAAAATAAACAAATAAGGAGAGAGAGGATCCCCTTGGCGCAAACCTCTACTAGGAGAAAAAGAACCGACTGGGCACCCGACAAACAAATATTCATTGTAATGACCTCACACATTTCATGATAAGAGCCACCCAAGCCTCACAAAAACAAATTTCAATAAAGTCATTTCAGAAAATCCCACTCTATTCTATCATATGCTTTGCTCATGTCAATCTTGAGAGCAAATTCAAACTTTCCCCCTTCTTTCTTCCTCCTCAGATAATGATAAACTTCATGGGCGATAATTATATTATCCTGTATGCATCTACCCGGAACAAATGCACTTTGATTTTGAGATATACAACAATCAAGAAAAGGCCTCATTCAATTAGCCATAAGCTTAGAAATAATTTTGTAAGAAAAATTACATAAGCCTATAGGGCGAAACTGAGAAACATGCTCAGGCCTATCAACCTTAGGAATCAAAGTAATATTTGTTTCATTAATCATATCTAATTCTGAACTCCCAGCAAAGAAATTTTCAACTAATGAGTAAATAGAATCACCTATCTCATTCCAGGAGTTATGATAGAATGTACCTGAGAAGCCATCAAGACCATGAGCTTTCAAACTTCCTAAACTGAAGGCAGCCGCTTTGATTTCCTCACGAGAAAAGGGGAGCATAAGGCACTGGTTCATCTCTGCTGTAATCTTACTCTCAACACAGCTTAATACTGACTCAGAGCCAATCGAACCGGATGAAGCAAACAGATGCTGGAAAAATGTTGTAATATTAGTATCTATGTCAATTTTCTCCACCAACCAGTTCCCAGCGTCATCCTTGAGTCTAAGGATGCTATTCCGTTGTCTACGTTTAATAGTTGACAGATGGAAGAACCGGGAATTTCTATCACCGGCAGTCATCCAGCTCACCCTCGACCTCGACCTCTGGAGCCAAAATTTCTCCTCTATTTCCAGAAAACGCTCAATAGCTAATTTAATATCACTGATGGCACTCACATTATCACTGTTCAGTCCATTTTGGGAAAGGGAAGCTAGCTGGGCCTTCAATTCAGCAATTAACTTTGCAGTATTAGGGAATTCTTTCCTCCCCCACCTCACAAGCCCATCTTTACATCGCAGAAGATTTTTCACAAAATCATGAATAATTGAAAGGCTATTTTTAGATATGACATTCCAAAGGCTACCAACAACTCGGTTGAAATCAGGGTGACTCGCCCACGTGGCTTCAAATCTAAATGTTCTTTTTCTACTCTGGGATCGAGGGACACATTGAATGTGCAGAAGATGATGATCAGACCCCAATGGGTCAACATTGAAAACCTGTAAATTAGGGAACAACTCCCTTAACTGCCAATTCCCCAGCGCACGATCAATTCTCTCTTGAACAGTATCTGGTTCCTCCCTTCTATTAATCCAAGTGAAACAGGCCCCATTGAAACCTAGGTCTTCCAGATCACAGCCGGCAATAAAGCTCTTGAAACTCAGAATCCTTCGCCAAGCTCGTGGACGTCCTCCCCTTTTCTCATCTTGAGACATAATTTCATTAAAATCACCCAAACACAACCAGGCCCCCTGAATGTTCCTGCTAATTTGAGTTAACTTCTGCCAACACAGAGACCTCTCCTCGTCCACTGGGGGACCGTAAATGAAAGAGACAAACTCAGGAGAATCTACATCAGAAGACGCTATGCGTGTATGAATAATATTTGCAGAGGAATACAGGATTTCTACTTTCACAGAGTCCACCCACCAGAGTGCAAGGCCACCACTGAGACCAATCGGATCCACTAACCACTCCTCATGGAATCCACACCGACGTCTAATCTTCCTAACATACCTAGCCTTTTGCTTAGTCTCCATTAAGAACACCAGTTGGGGTTTTTTCCGGAAGCATTCTTCCTTCAAATTCCAAACTGTCAAGGCAACCCCTAAACCTTGACAATTCCAAGCTAAAGCATTCATTGTGAACCGGTAGCTGGTCCCATCCAGCCACCGGCGGTTTGATCAGAAGGAGAAGGATTAGAGTCATGAGGCCCCGTACCTGAAACCCAGCTCTCAGGGAAGTCAATTTCAGCCGAGATTGGAACAGAGTTTTCAGGAGTTGGCAAGGACGAAGCATTTTGACTTCGAATCAGGGACTTAATAGTCCTATAATTCCGACGTTTCCCACGCTGAGAAGATAACCCAGAAGGCGAGATTAAGCGAGGAGCAGGGGGTCGTCAAACACAAGTTGACGTTGCCTCTTGGTTGTACCCAAGCCCAGTTCGTTGTCACTCGGTCGTTTGAGGTGGAAACTCTTAAGAGATAAAGAAACAGATGAAATAGGCGAGACGTTTGGATACAAAGGGATAGATGAAGAGATGGGCTCGGTCTCACAAGGAAACTCAACTCTATAATTGGTCTCAGCCACAGGGGAAGATGGGCTCACAACCTTACCAGAGTCAGAACATAATTCGATAATGGGCTCCACTTCAGGCCCAGTAGCTAAAACCAAAGCCCGATTCACAATTCTAGCTTTACTGACACCAAGCTCTTCACAGGAAAATAGAGAATCATCAGAAAGGAAATTTTCTTATTCACGCATAGGGGGTTGACTAACAGGAGAGGGCAGAACCTTGGAGGACGAGACGGACGACAGATATCCCTGACAGAATCCTGACGACTGATAGCTAGGGGTCACAGCAGAACGGCCAACTTCCTGACACTCAATTGTCGCAGGGGACGTCTTGTCTTCCAAATGGGAAAGTATCGCCGGAAACTTGCTCCGGCCGAAGTCTGTGAAAACCGGCGAAGACTCCTCATGAGAGCTACCTTTCCCAGAAACCTTACCAGCCTCACACCAACCTTCCTTGCAACTCACCAGAACCTCCTCAACAGTTCGCACGACCCAAGTGCTTAGCCAACTCCCAAACCCGAATGCTCGAACCACTACCTAATTTCGCCTTTGGATCTTTGCAACCCCGCCTCATGACCAATCCCGCCACAGGGGTAACAAAATTCTCAAGCCTTTCATATTTGACAGATACCCATGCCGGATCCTTCGCCTCTCGGAACCCGTGGCTGCAGACTAACGGCTCACTCAGATGAATCAAACAGCGAACTCGGATGAAGCCTCTTCCAAGTCGACCATTAACTTTAGGCTTCTCATACATGACTGGTTCTCCCACCACCTTCCCCAACGTCTTCGCATTAGATTCATCAAAGGCTTCCAAATGAAGTCCGTGGAATTGCACCCAAAATGGAGCCTCACCAAAGTTAACATCCTTTAACACCATAAAATCCTCCCAGATTTGGAGGTTCAAGAGACAGCCCATGATAGACCAGGGCCTACCCTTAAGAATGCGGTCAAAATCTCTGGGATCACTGAATCGAAAGAGGAACACTAACTGAGATCGATCAAGGTCATGGATCTCCAGCCCCTCATCCAGAAGCCAACCTTTTTTTATCATAGCAATGATAGTGGGAACATTCAAATTCTTACCGGATAAAACTTTACCAACCAAGGTCCCCCCTAACTTCGCTCCTTCACTATCTAACTGCAGAACAACACTCCGAGAACTCTTAGGAGTACTATTTTGACCAACTTCCATTCCTACAGAAAAACCCACAACACACACCAGAAGAAGAGAAAACACTCAAGAAAGGAAAGAGAAAGGAAAGAAAGGAGAAGAGGGCAGAGAGATCATCGATCGGAAGAGCGACAATCGGAAAGGCAATCCCAAAGGGAAAACCGGCAAAACCTCACAAAGAGAGAGAGACCCACAGAGGAGAGAGAATTTTTTACAACTGTTCTACTAGTGGACCAAGATCAACATTTTTATCATGTTTCTACATGACAGTTAACAAGAACATGGAAAATGATACCACTAAACATATGTTGAGGAGATACATTGTTGCATCTCCAATCTATTACTGTGAGGGTAAAACCAATGACTATAGTGTGTATGGTAAAAAATAAAACGCTTGAAAAAAGTCAAATGGAAATATTTTTTTTTTTTAATCGTTCATGCAATATCTAATGGTCTCTTGCACAATTAACCTAACTAGATTAAAAAAAATACTGCAATGCTGCACACGACTATACATCACAAATTTATAATAACTTCCTACAAACAAGTTTCTTGCTTTAATTATTTCATTAATTGGGACTTTGTTTATATTTTGTTTCTACATATCTTAGTAAAACAAAAACTAAATTTTGCAGCCCTACCGACAAGCCGTCAGAAACATATTTCAATAGTCTAATCTCAAAAGTAAAGTTTGAAGCTTGAACTGTCATTAGAAATAGTAAAGTACTTATACTATACTACCTCCAGTCCTAATTATAAGACTTAGTTAACTTTTTTTAGAGAGATTAAGGAAGCAAAATAAGTTACTTAATCATTTCATATGTTGTGTATCCTTAGATTATATATTAGTTTATTAGTCAAACTATTTAGTTTGAAGAAAAAAATAAAAATAGAAATACTCTAAAGTAATTTAATTAGCTTCCTTAATTTTTACAAAAAAAGTCAACTAGGTCTTATAATTAGGATCGGAGGAAGTACTATCTCCGGTCCTAATTATAAGACTGTGTTGACTTTTTTGAAGAGATTAAGGAAGCTAAATAAGTTATTTAATCATATTATATGTTGTGTATTCTTATGTTATATATTAGTTTATTAGTCAAACTAATTAGTTTGGAGGAAAAAAATACAAATACTCTAAAACAATTTAATTAGCTTCATTAATTTCTTCAAAATAATCAACTTGGTCTTGTAATTAGAACCGGAGAGAGTATTACACAAATATATCATGCCGAAACTTTTGCAAAACACACTACTACAAAAAGTAGATTTAACGATTCTCATATAACGACCGATTAAATGAAAACAGACATAAAAAACGAGGCGGTGGCATTTTTGAAATTTTGGCGAGAATATTCAACGACTGTTTCACACAAAATGAACGTTAAAGCATAGGCGGTGGCACTGTTGTAATTTTTTGCTTACTTTTAATGTCCGTTTTTTAAAAACGAATGTTAAATGTTTTGATATAACAACTGTTATAATAAAAACAACCGTTGTATTTTAGATACCATTTATTTTATTTGGTGACACCATTTAATTTTATTTTGCGAAAAATTAGTGCTACTTATAAAATCTTCAAGATTATATGACCATTGCGATTTTATCTCATATTTATAGCTATTTCCTATTATGTAGCCTAGAATTTCGATAATTAAGAGAAGAAATCTGACCGTTTTTTCATTTAGTTGGTTCTTAATAATTAAATTTAATAAATTAAAATATATATATATATATATATATATATATATATATATATATATATATATATATATATATATATGATTTTATCCCATATTTATAGTTATTTCCTAGTATATAGCCTAGAATTTGATAGTTATGAGAATAAATCTAATCGTATTTTCATTTACTTAGTTTCTAATTAAATTTAATAAATTAAACAATATATCTCTTTTATATTTATCTATAAAAAATATATCTATATTTTTTATTTTGAGTTATAACGACTGGTTTTGAAATTAAAAACCAGTCGTTGAAACTCAAATTTTTTATAATTTTTATTTTATTTTATTTTTTGTTTTGAGTTTCAACGACTGGGTTTTAAAAAAACAGTCGTTGAAACTTGAATTTTTTAGATATTTTAATTTATTTTATTTTTATTTTGAGTTTCAACGAATGGTTTTTGAAAAACAGTCGTTAAAACTCGAATTTTATTTTGCGAAAAATTAGTGCTACATATAAAATCTTCAAGATTATATGACTATTGCGATTTTATCTCATATTTATAGCTATTTCATATTATGTAGCCTAGAATTTCGATAATTAAGAGAAGAAATCTGACCGTTTTTTCATTTAGTTAGTTCTTAATAATTAAATTTAATAAATTAACTATATATATATATATATATATATATATATATATATATATATATATATATATATATATATATATATATGATCCTAGAATTTCGATAGTTATGAGAAGAAATCTAATCGTATTTTCATTTACTTAATTTCTAATTAAATTTAATAAATTAAACAATATATCTCTTTTATATTTATCTATAAAAATATATCTATCTTTTTTATTTTGAGTTAAAACGACTGGTTTTGAAAACCCAGTCGTTGAAACTTGAATTTTTTAGATATTTTAATTTATTTTATTTTTTGTTTTGAGTTTCAACGACTAGGTTTTAAAAAAACTGTTGTTGAAACTTGAATTTTTTAGATATTTTAATTTATTTTATTTTTTGTTTTGAGTTTCAACGACTGGGTTTTAAAAAAAACAGTCGTTGAAACTTGAATTTTTTAGATATTTTATTTTTTATTTTGAGTTTCAACGACTGGTTTTTGAAAAACAGTAGTTAAAACTCAAATTTTTTAGATACTTTAATTTATTTTATTTTTTATTTTGAGTTACAACTACTGGTGTTTCAAAAACCGTCGTTGAAACTCGAATTTTTTAGATATTTCAACTTTAATCTGGCGCCTTCAACATTTTGTTCCCTCTCTTCCATAAAAATATGAAGTTTTCTCTCCAAAACCCAACAGTGCAGAACGTCTCCCTCAAATTCATCCTAAACGCAACCTTTCATAAAGAGTCTCGAACGTCTTACTTTTGCACATCCAGTTCACTACGCTAAATTTTCTTCTTCATTTATGGGGAAGTCTCCTTCTCCTAGCTAGTTTTGTTGTGAGGTGCAAAAGTAGCCTACAAGATTTAGATCTGGCCCGCTTATATCAGGATTTGGAAAACCCTTTTCGGCTTCATTTCTCCAGATCTCCAGATTTGCGCTGAAGTCGTCAATCCATGGCTAATTCTTTTTTATTTTAATTGTTTCTCCTTCTCTGGTGATTATACTTCGCATTTATTCTTGATTGTTCAATATTCTAGTTTTGTCGATTTTGGCTAGCTCTTTGATTTGGATCTGGATTTTTGATTTTTTTCATCTAGTTCTTTTCAATATTATGGTTCTTTTGGCTTTAATCAAAATTTTGATTTTGATTTTTCTTCGATTTTGCTCTTGATGCTAACTGTTTTCTTTCTAATTGGTTTTTTTCCAGGATTGCAGCTATCAGCAAGCTTCCGGCACATAGTCTAGCTCTAGGACTCGGTAGACCAATTGCTAAAGTTGGGGTATTTGTGCCCCTAGTTGATGAAAGTAACCTTTTCAATTTTCTTCCTCTTCCTGTTGTGTGGTGGCAGAGCATGACAAAGCTTCATGTTATTTTTAAATTTTCCCGCTGCGATGTTTTTTGGCTTTTCAATTTTCCCGCTGCAATGTTTTTTTGCCGCTGCTATTTGGGGGAAAAAAAGACATACAACGACTGTTATTTAAATAAAAGTCGTTGAAATTCAACGACTGTTTTTTAAAAACAGCCGTTGTATGTCACAAACTTTCAACGACTCTTCTTTTTACGACTCTTGAAAACGGTCGTCTAATGGTCTTAAAAACCGAGTTAAAAGTGTTTTTTTGTATCAGTGACAATTTCCTTTTCATATATAAAAAAGTTCTAATAAGCAGCTCAAATGCGCGTGCGTGTTTGAGAGAAATATTGTCGTTTCCTTTTCTTTTTTTTAGTATAATTAGTAGAAATAAAAATTAGCAAATTTGCAATCCATGTATGAGGACATAAGCTCCATCACAACAAGCATAATGAGGTCTATAAATTTCTATCCTTGGTCGAGTTTATCAATAATAACTTCATAACAAGAGCAAAAACCAATACCAAAGATTCAGGATGGTAGATGCATGATGCACAAAAATAATAATACTACATCTGGTCCTAATTATAGGAATACTTTTGTAGTGTAATTTATACTATAAAAGTGTTCTTATAATTTGGACCGGAGGAAGTAGTTTGCAAGTATGCATCATTAGAGTTTATAGAACATGACGAATTGCGAAAATGAAAACAATTTGATATTACAGATAGAATGAACCAAACCCAATATCCCAAAGAAACGAAACAAGCAAAGAGAGAGAACAATATTTGCTCCCTCAAATTGATAACCAAATGAAACAGGAATACCTAATATGATTGATCTAGTTAAGTAAAAAAAAAATCCCAAATCTTAGAGTAAAGCAATTGACTTAATGTGATGATGATGAGAGCGCGGTGAGTGAGGGACGATCGTGGGCAAGACCTCATTTTCTTTTCAGTTGTTTTTTTTTTTTGTTTTTTTTTTAAAGTAAAATTTTAGGAAAGGGGTTGGGTTCACCCACGATCCAAGGGCAGGGCGAAATCTCCCTTTCTCCTAGGTGATACCGATGTTGGGCAGGGCGAGCCGTCTATTACCCTCAGGTGTTAACCTTCTTTTCAGTTTTCATTTCAAAATAAACAAGAGCAAACTTGCATTTGCATAATTCTAATAAATTGCCCATAGGTCCCTGAGATTTCTTAATAATTTGGAGATTTCAAGAGACCTAGTAGTAGTGATTTGCATTGCTTGAGACTTGAGTCCAATTTTTTCAAGACAAAAAATGATAGGTAGTGCAACACGCATACACATAAAACATACTCCCTTTAGTCTTTAGTGTAAGAGTCAGTTGATATTTTTTCAAAATATTAAGGAAGCTAAATAAACTACTTAATCTTAATATATATAGTGCATAATTAGATTATATATTAGTTTATAAGTCGAGGAAATTTGTTTGAAGAAAAATTGTAAAATATAAATACTATAATGTAACTTAATCAGCTTCCTTAATCCCTTCAAAATAAGTCAATTGACTCTTATACTAAAGATCAGAAGTAGTATTAGCATGTAGTGATATAATCTTATTTATAAGTCATTTCCATAATGTTAATGAAGAAAAATCTTAAATATCATTAAATTTATTTTAAAATTTAATAACTTTCTAACTTTAACTCTATTTAATATACACTCTAACCAGTGGCGGACCCAGGATTTAATGTTTGTGAGTGCACAATTAGTGGAGGAATTCGGGGGTGCCCCAAAATTTTTTTCAAGGAGGATAAAAGATAACCCACTCCTCCGTAAAGTTTAAAACCATAAATGGGGTTTAATTGAAAAGTATTTCCGAGGAAATCAATTTAAACAGAACAATATACTCTAAGTTACAAACCAAAATCCCAAGCTCAATAGATCTAGATTTCAACAAATTTAACAATAGGCCAAATGTAAAAAGGAAATCGAGGAACAAAATAATAAGATACCTACCAATATATCAATATTCAAGCGGCAATTTTCCTTTGACGAGGAATTCTTTCGTTTGTAGAGAAACTCAATTAGAGTAGAATTCTCAACTGGGGCTACTCAATGAGCTATGAAATGAGTCGAATACCTAAAATCGATCCAAAACAAGAAATGAAAGAACATTAATAAGACCAGGTTCAAGAGTTGCAATGCTAACGAAGCTAGTTAAGGGATTGGGAATTAAACAGTAAGGACCCCCATAAGCAGGAGCACTAACCCTAATCTGCGAAATTGCAAGACCATAACACAGAAAAATATAAACTGGAAAAAGAAAGTCTGAGAGAAAAAGATCATATTCTCATTCGGATGTAGGAAGAAGCAACTCGTCGGATCTTGAGACGGTGATAAGGAAGATATGCTGGAAGAGCTATCGGTAGCCATAAGAAGAAATCAAAAAAATAAACCTCAGATATGAGAAGAAGGCAACTAGTTGCAAATCACCAGAGAAAGCGACAAAGAAATCGCTGCTTTAGGGTTCGGTCACAAACAGAAACGAGCATGAACATAATGCTCGAAAATCTCAGATCCAAGAATCACATATTGGAATACCACAGATCTGAAAAGCGCAGGTCGAAGAACACAAATCCAAATCAGAGAAAGGGAAGAAGCTGTGCAGGCTCGATTTCATAAGAGACGAGCAACAGGATCGAAAAATAACCAGATCAAAAAAAAAAAAATCGCTGAGCGGAGATCACAAGATCACCGGAGGAAAGCCGAAAATCGGAACTGTAAAAAAAAAAAATCAAGAAAACGAGCTCAGAGGAAATGGCTCGAGAGCTTGAAGACAGAGAGGAAGAAAGACGAGAGATCGATGGAGTGGAAAATGAGAGTTGGAGAGAAAAAAAGTTGGAGCAAAAGGAAAGTATGAGGCTCGAACTGGCGACCTAAGGAAAGGAAAGGGTATAAAGAATTAACCAATTGCACTAGGTGAACATATTGTTATTAAATTCTCTCAAATTTTATATATTTTGTGTGCACTTGCCCACATTGACACTAGTGTAAGTGTAACTATGCCACCACTAACTCTAACTTAGGGTATATTTGGTTTGAGGGAAGGGGAGGGGAGGGGAGAGAAAAAAATGAGAGGAGGGAAATTTTTTTTGAAAATTGAATCACATATTTTCCTCTCCCTTCCTTTTTTTTTCTCTCCCCTTCCCTCCCCTCTCCTCCCCTCCCCTCAAACCAAACATAGTCAAATAGTATAAAATATACACAACATACACTCTAACTTAGTCAAATAGTATAAAATATACACAATAATAAATAAAAGATAAAATTATATATTGAGTGTGAAATTTTTAACGATGTGACTTCTAAGCAGGATCAAAAGAAGGACTAGACGTTATTTAGGAATATAAGTGGAGGGAGAGGTTAAATGCGGACAAGAGACATGAAGAAAAGATAAAATAGGTAGGTGGCCTCTATGTTATGTGTACGAAGGCTTTCTGCCTAACATGTGTTCCCAATGAATGGGACGACAAAATAACTTAATTCTAATTCTTTAATTTCTTAACAAATACGCCGCTTACTTGCTCGTCTTTTTAAATATCACCGACTATATATATTCTGGAAGGGGGTGACCTGTTCATTTTGACAACCCAATATTGAAGAAGAAACACGATAACCATAATTTTCTTTATTTTATATATAATTGATCATTTATTTTATTTTATTTTTTAAAAAAAGTAGGTAACCACATTTGTATCAAGTACAGCGCAAATTCCTAAACGTGTGATCTGTTCTTGATGGCCAACCACATACAGTTGAGGAAGAATTTGGAACATCATTCTTGTCCAGTTATCCTCCAGTAAACAAAAAGCTTAGACCTCAGGCAACACGTCTCATTAAAGGACTACAAGACAAAATTAATTTCAGACAAAGACTAAAATATTTTGAAATTTCACTGTAGGATCAAAAATCAAAATAAAAATAAGTTTTATAGGTCAAAAAACAATAATACTTGTTGCTTTACTTTTTTTAAAAAATAGAAAGAAAGTGTAATCATTGTCAAAGCTCCGACAACACGTCACCGACCACCTCCAGGCCAGAGCAGCCATCGCTAGCCATCGGAGCTCCGACGTTGACCAGTCGAAGCTTCGACTATCGGAAATTAATATATTGTTCATAGTAGACCTGGTAATATGGCCTAGACCATCGGGTTAGGGCTAACTCGCCACCAATTGGGATTATATGGGTTTAGATCAAAAAGAATCGTATCAATATGAGTCGACATTTAGCCAACCGAACACATAACCTCTAGGTTGGCGGGTTAGCTTGTCCAACCCATATTATTTTTCTTTTTTAAAAAAATAATATACTATTTTTTTTAACATCATACTGAAATATTTTTTTCTGCAAACCTAAACCATAAAAAATTTAAAAGTACATTACAAAATGATAAGGTAATAATAAAACATCAAATCCAAAATTTTAAATATTATAAATTAAGCATTCATCACAAGTCTACACATTACAAAATAAACATAAATCCAAAAGTCATCAATAACATTCAATATAATCAATAATTAATTCATATTAATGGTGTTAGGTTATTTTTGAACAATGGTGTTAGGTTACACAATACATCAAGAGAAGTCACAATTTTCTTAATAAAAATAAAATAATAAAAATGGTCCAACCCGCCACGAGTTGGGCCCATATTGGTTTGGGCCAAAAATAACCGCATCAAAATGGTCTCACTTTGTATAACCCAAACCGTTCATTTTACCGGGTTGGGCGGGTTCGACCCATGGTTAAAACCCATATTATCAGCTCTAGTTCATAAGAGAATTGAACTTGTTTATGAAGAGTTACACATTTGTCACTTGTCATGAACAAGTATACAACTCTTCATGAACAAGTGTAATCCACCTATAAACAACACATTGATTTCTGGTGGTTGGAGCTTTGATGATCGACCGACGCTGGCAGCTCTAGTCAGCTATCGAAGCTCCGACCACTGGAAATCAATGTGTTGTTCATAGGAAGATTCCACTTGTTCTTGAAGAACTACACACTTATTTATGATTCTACTCTTCATGAACAAGCCTACAACTCTTAATGAACAAGTGAAATTCTCCTATGAACAAGATGTTAATTTTCCAATGTTGAAGCTCCAGTCGTTCGACAATGGAGTTGTGATGCCCTTGCTGGTTGTCATCGGTCGCTGGAGCTCTAGCGATGATCCAACCCTTTTTTAAAAAACTTAAAAAAAAAGGTATTATTGTCCTTTTGCCTATAAAACTTATTTCATTTTTGTCTTTAGTTCTACAGTAAAATTTCAAAATGTTTTGGCTTGACTGAAATTAATTTTGTCATGTCGTCCTTTATTGAAGTTTTCCCTAATTTTTTTAGTAAGCACTCATTGAAATAATTCTGATAACAACAGAAAACGGAGGGAAAACTCATTGAATAGGGGCTTCTTAAGTTCTAACACCGTTGTAAATCAAAATTCCGTAGTAAGTTTTATATTAAACATGAGAGGAGTACAAAAAATTAATAGGATATATATGGGAGGAATGAAACGCTGGTTTTTTTTTTTTCCTTTTATTGATTTATTTTTTGAATAAAATTAATGTTACAGTTTTAAATTTCGCCCAAAATTGAGTTTTTTTTTTTTTTGCTCAAAGCCCAAAATTGAGTCAAAGACACATTTGCCATCATCATGCGCGCAAATTACAAAACAATAGATAAGCAGCATCAAATGCTTATATTTCTTATTCTTATACAATAAATATAAAAAAAAAATTCATATATAAACCATACATAAATGTCGCATATCTCAAATTCTCCAACCATGTACATGAATCAACTCAAATAATCACGCTGTGCAATGACAGAAACATTCCTAAGTGTATATAAAACGAATCACCATCAATCAACGCATAGGAAAAATGAATTGATTCACATGCCTAGTTCTTCAGAATCGCTAACATTGAGAGGATAACGGAGGCGCCGATGAGGGCGACAGAGCTGGAAACAGATCCGGCAGCTCCAACCTGGGGAGCTGGAGCCTGCGAGGGCGACATGTTCAAGTCCTGAGCGGAGGAGGCAGCGGAGAAGAGAGCCACGGCGAGGAGGACGGCAAAGGCCTTGAATGTGGTCATCGGTGCCATAACGAACGGAAAGAGAGAGAGAGAGAGAACTTGAGAGAGTTGGAGAAGAAAGTAGAGAACGCGAAGCAATTCCGATGGGAGAAACTAGAGAGACTGAGGGAGATGGAGAAGAAGGAAGGGAATGGAGGGCATTTATAGAAGGGGAAGGCGCGTGGGAGGAGACAGCTGGCACTGGCAGAGAGGAAGCGCGTGAAGGGTAGGTTTGAGTTTGAAGTTTTTCGTGAGAGGCCAGGTCGTTAACTCGCTGGTTGCTTCTTTTTGACTGCTACTGTTCTGGTCTATAGCGAGGCGTGGCGTACCCGTTCATCGTCTAATTATGTGATTATTTATTTCTTAATTTGAAAGGTTTTGGAATTTTTTTCAAAAAAAAAAAACAATTTGTACATGAGGAACAACATCATTTAGAAGATTATGATCACAGAGCAAGACGTACAATAAACGAATGAAGTTCCAAAAAAATAAATAAAATTTATGACCACTAAGTTTCTTACAGGTCAAGCATTAAACAAATGTAAAAACCTAGGCACTATATATACACATAGGGAACATGGACAAGCAGCACATAAAAGGGAAAATTCCTTTCAGATTTCAAAAAATCAAGAAAATGTTAAAAAAAAAAAAGTCCTAATAAAAATTGAGATGATAAAAAAGTCTCATTAATAACTCCAACTGTGAGATTAACAACTCTTATTTATAAGATTAACAACTCCATCTATGAAATCAAGTAATCAACAATTCCATGGGACTTTTCCGGCATATGAATTCTTTTAAGACTTTTTTGATAATTTCCTAATCCCTTAAGACTTAAAAAGAATTTTCCCCACACAAAAAATAAACACAAGGCAAACATAATGTGTGAGAATTCGTGGAATGAGAAAAAAACTCACAAGTCGACGGCAACATATGAACAAATCTGACCACGAAAATCATGTGCATTTTATTATTATTATTAATTAGTTAGTAGCACATTACATAAATGCTTTCACACCTTTTATGCATATTCTTTTGCAATTAAAAACGAAAAGAAAAGAAAGGCACATGTTGCACTGCTTCAAAGATAAGCACTGTTGCCAATATCATGTGAAATGGAGTGTAAGTAAATGTCAAGTGTTTTAAACTTCATGAGAAAAAAAATCAAAATCAAAATCAACCACCAAACGTTTAGGTCAACTGGTAAGGGGTTGTCCTAACTTAACCACGGTCTTGAGTTCGAGACGTGGGAATGTAGCATGCGTGGGTGGTAGAGGCTTCCCCCCGAAAAGGGTCACCCGGTCTCAGTCCGGATTAGTCTGGGGCTGTTGATGTGCGTATGCCTGAAAGATGGTCTGCCCTAGGATATTGGATGCTCTAAGCAAAAAAACAAAAACAAAAACAAAATAAAATTATGTTCATATAATTGAAATTATTATACATATTTTTTTAAAAAAATCTATATACAATATAAAAAGTATAAAAAGCTAAATTATTTAAAAACTCATCAATTTTTTTCAAAAAAGGGATCGATTATCAGTGATTCAGAGTTATTGGTTAGACCATGGTTGGATCGGTTACCTATGTATTCTAATAATATATGATAAGATAACATTAAAAAATAAAAATTTCTATTAAACTGTAGCTTATAATATTTAAATAAAAAATGTTAAATATATATCACTCAATTTAATACTACTACCTCTGATCTTTAGTATAAGAATCAGTTTATTTTTATTAGAGAAATTAAGAAATCTAAATAAATTGTTGTATATTATTAGATTATATATTAATTTATAAATCAAACAAATTAGTTTGAAAAAACGAACATATATACTTTAATGTAATTCTTATTTAAACTCTCTAAAACAATCAATTAACCCTTAGGGCTCGTTTGGTACGTTGAATTTGCGTGAGGGAATGGAAAGATGACTATTTTGAGTATTTTACTGAAAAAAACAGTTTGGCGTGTCACTCTCCCGAAATATTCATTTCCCGCCTGCGCCATCTTCCCACAATGGTGGGAAAATTGAATCCCTAAAAAACTGACGGGATAGTGTGAAGTTCCCGAGAGAGTGAATTTTGTTGACCAAAAAAGCCCTGTAAACAATGGAGAAAGAGACAGACCCGAGAGGAACAAGAAAAAAAAAAACAGATCGTCGCGGATTCAGATCTGATCTTTCCTTCCTCCACCTTCCTTCTCCATTTCCGTTGCTGGCGACTCTCACCTTCTTCATCATCGCCGCCGGTGACATTCCTTTCTTCCCTCAACCTCCATCATAGCCGCGATAGACCCGATGTCAGAAGCAGAACCAGAGCGCCGAGGAGAACAAAGAGCTTTGACTCTCTTCCATCATCTTCGCCGTCTTCTTCCTCTCTACCAAGCACTGTCGTCGGAGAGTCTTTCCTAGACCATCACCGTCAGCTTCATCTGTTTCTGAATTCTTCTCAACCCTTTATTCTTTCCATTTAAATTGTTCCTTTATCCATTCCTCTGCATACGTCTTTGTTTAGTTTATGTGTTCTTGTGGTCTAGTTTTCTGTCTGTAGGGTTGTGAAATTACTGATGTAAACCTCAAGCCACTGTCAGATTTTACGTTCGAACGCAAGCGATTGGGTGCCTAATACATTCGAACGTCCGAACAAACAGAGGGACATTTTAGGAATTTCACCTCACATTCCCACTTAACCAACATCTAATTCTTCATACCAAACAATGCATTTTCCCTCAACTTAAGTTCCTTACCCATATCTACCAAACAGCTCAATTTTTAAAGTTCCCTCTCAATCTTCCCTTCCATTCATTTTCCTCCTTTAAGTTTCTTTCCTTTCTTAAATCTTGCTCGTACCAAACGGGCCCTTATTTTTAGAACAAGAGGGAATATCATTTTAAAAAAAATCCATGTGAAATTACTATTTTCCAAACCAAAAAAAAAAAAAAGCCTAAATAGCGGGAGCTTTTTTCAGATTCAATTAATCCTTTTCAGGTGAAATTAACATTATTAATTTAATTTGAACAGTAAAAATAGCTCCAGAAGTACAAAAAGGAAAAAAGAAAAATCAACCACTCGAATTCTTAGGGGTTAAGTCTTCTATTTTTGTTGGTAAGTCTTCTATTTTGATTCATATATTCTCCTTTTAGTACACCTTTTGAGGGGAAAAGGGAGGGTAAACTTGTCAACATATTTTTTAGGGTTTTTTACCAAAGGGCACAGGGGCCAAAAATTCACAGTTGTATGTAAATTATTCCTTATTTTGTGGGTTTGATTTACTCATATTATAAATAGGTTAAAATATACGTTTGATATTTTATATTTGGGCTAATTTCTGAATTTGCTCCTTATTAAATAAATATTTACCAAAATACCCCTGTCAGAAACCTATTTCTCAAAATGCCCCTGTCAGAAACCTATTTCCCAATCTGCCCCTATTTAGTCGACTAAAACATTTGGTTTAGTCGACTAAATGGAGGGCAAAATTTTTTTTCCAGGCCCCCGACATTTAGTCGACTAAACCAAATTTTTTAGTCGACTAAACCCATTTAGTCGACTAAAAAACTCATTTAGTCGACTAAATCATTAAAAAAAAAGTTAAAACTTCAAAAGGCCGTAACTTTGGGCTCGGGAGTCCGAATCAAGCGATTCTTTTTTTGATTCCACATACTTTTTGAGATCTATGCACTGATATAAAAATTATCTTCAAATTTAATGAAGAGAAAGGAGGAAAAACAAGTGATTCTTTATTGCGCAGGAAATACCAACAATTCATTAAATATAATCAAGTGATTTTATATATATATATATATATATATATATATAGTTTTCTTTTATTTGATGTTTTATTTTTTATTAGATCATATAATATCTCCGGTACAATAAAGATAAGATATGTGTGTGTATACACAATTGACCGCGAGAGAGGGGCGGTGCCACAAGGAAAAGGAGATAGAGTGGGAATGATGGTCCAATCCTAGGGTTTTGTCGGGATAGAGGAAATTAATTATATTTAATTGAGAGATATTTATTGTAAAATTAATTAATCATTATTTCTAATATTATTATCTAATAATAATTAATTGATCTTATTTTAGATTTTAATATCTTTATTTTTCTACCATGTATTTGGTAAACTTTGAATTTCAACGTAACAATTAATACTGGATTTTCAAAATACAATATATTCAAAATTGAGATTTTCTCTCCATTAATAATATGGATTTTAAAAGAAAAGAGAAATAGGAAAAATATCGACACTAAATTTGTGGGGCTTGATTTTAGGGGGAATAACAGTGTTTGGAAGTTATGCATAAGATCATATGTTGTGATAGCACGACCGTCAATCTAGCTAAAATCTAGGATCATAGCTAATATCTAGGATCACTAATATCACTATCCAACAGACTCGGTAAAACAAATTAAAATGCTAACAATACTAACAATTCATTAAATATAGCAAATTGGGAAAAAAACCCATGATATATATTTAATGAATTGTTAGTATTGTTGAAGTTAATAATCCCAACTTTTTCTCTACATGGTTCATGTCGCTGATTTCCGCACGTTGCTGATTCCACAATAAGAAGGATTAAGTTATTTATTTTTTAATTGTTTATTGTGTTGAGTGTGCTGATTTTTTATTATATTATTGTAAACATGTGGTTAGCTATTTTTTAGGGAGTAGTGGAGTCATTTTAATTTGTTTTACCGAGTCGGTTGGTTAGTGATATTAGTGATTATATTTAATGAATATAAAACATCAAATAAAAGAAAACTATATATAATTAAAAAATCACTTGATTATATTTAATGAATTGTTGGTATTTCCTACGCAATAAAGAATCACTTGTTTTTCCTCCTTTCTCTTCATTAAATTTGAAGATAATTTTTATATCAGTGCATAGATCTCAAAAAGTTATGTGGAATCAAAAAAAGAATCGCTTGATTCGGACTCCCGAACCCGAAGTTACGGCCTTCCGAAGTTTTAACTTTTTTTTTTAATGATTTAGTCGACTAAATGAATTTTTTAGTCGACTAAATGGGTTTAGTCGACTAAAAAATTTGGTTTAGTCGACTAAATGTCTGGGGCCTGAAAAATTCTTGCCCGCGATTTAGTCGACTAAACCAAATGTTTTAGTCGACTAAACAGGGGCAGATTGGGAAATAGGTTTCTGACAGGGGCATTTTGGAAAATAGGTTTCTAACAGGGGTATTTTGGTAAATAGTTATTTAATAAGGGGCAAATTCAGAAATTAGCCTTTATATTTGTCTCTGGTATCATTCTAATTCCTTAAATCTGTAAAGTACATGGTCCCTTAATTTAACACTATTAATCTGACTTAACAAAAAATACTGACTCAACAATTTTAAATGATGACTGTGCAATTAAATGTTGATCAAACATGTTTATATGTTAGTATTTTAATAAATTAATATTTTAAATATCATTAATTGAAAAATATTTAATCTTCTTTGATAAAAAAAAAAATCTTCACAAACTGTAAAAAATCGTAAAACAGTTTGTGAAGATTAAATATTTTTCAATTAATAGAATTTAAAATATTAATTTATTAAAATACTAACATAGAAGTATGATTGGTCAACATTTAATTGCATAGTCATCGCTTAAAATTGTTGAGTCAGTATTTTCTGTTAAGTCAGACTAACGGTGTTAACATTAAGGGACCAAACGTGCACTTTACAAACTTAATGGACTAGAATGATACTAGAAGCAAAGATGAATGATCAAATGTTACTTTAGCCTTATAGATATTATGAATTTGTTTAAGGATGTAATATTACAAAAAAAAAAAAAACATTTCTCATATATTCTAAAAAATATATATAAATATATATCTAATTATAATACTATAATAAAAGATTTAAAGTCCTTACTAGGTAAGCTATTTTCTTTTATTGGCGTTCAGACCACGATTTCAAAATTATCCCAAAAGCAAAGAAAGTCTCACCAAAAAGGACATTTGTTTGTATGCATGGGATATTTAATAAATTTGTGACTTTATTATATATATATATATATATATATATATATATATATATATATATATATATATATATATATATATATATATATATATATATAAAATTCTAGATTCATCTCCCAAGTCACATAACATGCTTATTTTTTTAATGAAAGTCACAATTTCACAAAATATAGGTGAAAGCTGTGTAAAGGTGATATCCAATTTACTTTATTGATTTTTATTCCAAAAAAGCAATTCCACTTTGATATATATTTAAGAGGGATTCTTCATTCTTAGCCACTATTCTCCTTTTTCGATTGGGTGAATGAATGAATGAATGATGCAATATTCTTAGTTTTTTTTATTGAAAATATAACCTAACTAATTTAAAATAAAAATTATCTCATGCTTTAATCTGATTTTAATATTTTTATAAAGATGTTCTTCATTTTTTTAAAAATTTATTACTTTCTAGTTTTTATTTTTGACAAAGAAGATTATAAAAAGAATAATGGTGCAGAACTTTGAGGTACATTATTCCTTCTTTTTTTTCCCTCTTGCCAGCAAATTTGTTTGTTTCCAAATATTATAAATTAATCATTCATCACAAGTCCACACATTACAAAATAAACATAAATCCAAAAGCCATCATGAACATCCAATACAATCAATAATTAGTTGATATTAATGGTGTTAGGTTATACAATACACTAAGAGAAGTAACAAATTCTTTCTAAAAAATATATAATAAATAAAAATGGTCTAACCCGCCTACTCGGTGGTCCAACCCGCTGTAGGTTGGGCCCATATTGGTTCGGACCAAAAGAACCGCATCAAAGTTGACCCACTTTTGCGTAACCCAAATCACCCATTTTTCCAGGTTAGGTGGGTTCGGCTCATGGTTAAAACCCATATTACTAGCTCTATTTCATAGGAAGATTACACTTGTTCATGAAGAGTTGCAATGTGGTCGAAGCTCCGACAACCGGTCGATGATGGCCGCTTCGATCGATT
The DNA here is from genome assembly GCA_025563575.1 of Acacia pycnantha. NCBI lineage: Eukaryota > Viridiplantae > Streptophyta > Magnoliopsida > Fabales > Fabaceae > Acacia > Acacia pycnantha. Next base: position 1,035,416 of record JAMWYP010000199.1, on the reverse strand, counting down.
ATCAAAGCTCTAACCACCGAAAATTAAAATGTTGTTCATAGGATAATTTTACTTGTTCATGAAGAGTTGCACGTTTGTTTATGACTTTACTCTTCATGAACAAGTGGAATCCTCCTATGAATAAGATATTAATTTTCTGGTCGTTCGACGAAGGAGTTGCAATGGCCGACCAACTGATACCAATAGCCGGAGCTCTAGCGATGATCAAACCTTTTTTCAAAAAAAAAAAACAAGAAGAAGAAGCAAGAGGTATTATTGTCTTTTTACTTATAAAACTCATTTTAATAAAATTTCGTAATGTTTTGGTCCTTAACTAAAATTAATTTTATCCTGCGGTCCTTTACTGAAAATTTCCCTAGCTTTTAAGCAAGGACTCATTGAAATAAGGGAAAATCCCCTTCAAGGCCCAAGTTACTAAAATATTGACAAAAAAGGCCCAAAGAAAAATCAAATGTAAAAACAGATCCTAGAGCTTTTTCTGGTATTATTTCAGAAAACGTCGTACTGATTTAGTTGTTAGGATATTGTTATTAACGTCTACTGATTTAATTGTTAATGTTATACTAATATATTTGTTAACGTTTATGAAATAATACCAGAAAAGACCACAGGACCTTTTTTGACATGCAACTTTTTTTGAACCTTTTTTTGACGATGTTTTGATTACTCGGGCCCTGAGGAGGATTTTCCCTTAAAATAATTCTGATAACAACAATGAGGAAAAATTCATTGAATAGGTGGCTTTTCAAGTTCTAACACAGTTGTGTGTGATTATTTGTCTTAATATAAGATATATTTATCTAATTTGATTATATTAGTTAACCCAGTTAGTATAATAAGTAAGTATCAATAAAGGTAAACTAAAAAAATTAACAAATATATAAAATGTTTAAAACCAAAATCAACTTTCACAACTCAGAGGAGTACAAAATATTAATAGGGTACAAATGGGAGGAATGAATCGCTGGATTTTCATTTTTTTTTTCCTTTTTGAATAAAATTAATGTTTACAGTTTTTAATTTCGCCCAGAATTGAATCAAAGACTCATTTGCTATCACCATGCGCAAATTACAAAACACAAGATAAGGAGCATCAAATACTAATAGAGTATTTCTTATTCATATACAATAAATATAAAAAAATTTCACAGATAACCCATACATAAATGTCGCATATCTCAATTCTCCAATGTACATGAATCAACTCAAATAATCACGCTGTGCAAAGATATAAACCGAATCACCATCAATCAACCGCATAGGAAAAATAAATCGATTCACATGCCTAGTTCTTCAAAATCGCTAGCATTGACAGGATAACGGAGGCGCCGATGAAGGCGACGGAGCTGGAAACAGATCCGGCAGCTCCAACCTGGGGAGCTGGAGCCTGCGAGGGCGACATGTTCAAGTCCTGAGCGGAGGCGGCGGCGGAGAAGAGAGCCACGGCGAGGAGGACGGCAAAGGCCTTGAATGTGGTCATCGGTGCCATAACGAACGGAAAGAGAGAGAGAGAGAGAACTTGAGAGAGTTGGAGAAGAAAGTAGAGAACGCGAAGCAATTCCGATGGGAGAAACTAGAGAGACTGAGGGAGATGGAGAAGAAGGAAGGGAATGGAGGGCATTTATAGAAGGGGAAGGCGCGTGGGAGGAGACAGCTGGCACTGGCAGAGAGGAAGCGCGTGAAGGGTAGGTTTGAGTTTGAAGTTTTTCGTGAGAGGCCAGGTCGTTAACTCGCTGGTTGCTTCTTCTTGACTGCTACTGTACTGGTCTATAGCAAGGCGTGGCGTACCCGTCCATCGTCTAATTATGTGATTATTTATTTCTTAATTCGAAAGGTTTTGGAATTTTTTTCAAAAAAAAAAAACAATTTGTACATGAGGAACAACATTATTTAGCTCTTAAAAATTAATTTAATAATATTTAATCATCCAATTTTATTTATAAAACATTTTCAGTATATTTCAAACAAACCGATGTAGGACCTTATATTTCATGAATTCTATATTGTAATTTAATAACTTTTCAATTTTACTCTATTAACTATATTCTTAAATTTATCAAAATGAAAAACTACACTCTCTAAGAAAATAAGTATCCATATAATAATAAATGAATGATAAAATTTGAACATTCATATAAAAAATTTAATGAAATGCTTTATAAATAAGATAAATTACCTTGAGCAATCTAGAAGATTATGATTGCAGAGCAAGACGTACAATAAACGAGTGAAGTTCCAAAAAAATAAATAAAATTTTTGACCACTAAGTTTCTTTCAGGTCAAGCATTAAGCAAAAGTAAACACCTAGGCACTATAGATGCACATAGGGAACATGTGTCCGGTTTCTCTCACCGGCAGCTCTCTCTCTCCATCCTTCATTATCTTTAAATCTCGACCGTCCATTTTTTATCCAAGCATCCAGAGAGAGTAATAGTTTGAAATAGATTATATGTCTCTCTCTGGACACTTAGATAAAAAAATAGACGGTGAGGATTTGAAGATAATAAGAGATAGGGAGAGTATCTTCTTCCAAGAAATATAGACAAGTAGCACACAAAAGGGAAAATTCCTTTCGGGTCGCAAAGATCAAGAAAATGTTAAAAAAGTCTCAAGGAACATTCAGATGTCAGAAAAGACTCATTAAAAACTCCATATGTAGGATTAATAACTCTCATATATGGAATTAACAATTATCTAAGACTTTTTTTATATCTGAATTTTTCTTAAGACTTTTTTAATATTTTTTTAACCCTTAAGACCTTAAAAAAAAATCCCATGTCGACGGCAACATATGAACAAATCTGAGCACGAAAACCATGTGCATTTTTTTATTATTAATTAGTGGCACACTACATAAATGCTTTCACACCTTATATGCATATTTCCTTTCCAATTAAAAAAGAAAAGAAAGGCACATGTTGCACTGCTTCAAAGATAGGTAAGCACTGTTGCCCGCATTATGTGGAATGGAGTGTAAGTAAATGTTGAGTGCTTTAAACTTCATGTGAAAAAAATCAAAATAAAAATCAGTTTATTTTTGTTAGCAAAACTAAGAAATCTAAATAAATTGTTATGTATCATTAGATTATATATCAATTTATAAATTAAATAAATTAATTTGAAAAAAAATGATAAACATATATACTTTAATGTAACTTATTTTATTTCTTTAACCTCTCTAAAAAATTGTCAATTCACTCCTATTTTTAAGACAAGAGGGAATATCATTTTTAAAATAATTTTTTCGTGTGAAATTACTTTTTTCGCAAAACCTAATTAGCGGGCTCTTAGGGCCCTTTTAGATGGGATTTTTTGATTAAAAAAAAAGAACTTTTTTAATGCCAAAAGAAATGCTTTTTAATTAATTTATGTGTTTAGATGATATTTTTTTAAAAAGCAAAAATCACAAAAAAAAAAAAAACTAAAATACTGCTTTTTTTAAAAGTTCCAATTTGGAGCTTAAAAAAAAGTACTACAAAAAAAAAAACACTTTTTTTAAAAGTTCATCCAAACGGGTCCTTAGTCTCTTACACTTTTGATTAATAGATGAGCTCTTTTCAGATTCAATTAATCTTTTCCGGAGAAATCAACATTATTAATTTAATTTAAACAGTAAAAATAGCTCCATAAAGTACCACAACAAAAAAGAAAACTCGAATTCTTAGGGGTTAAGTCTTCTATTTTGATTCATATATTCTCCTTTTAGTACACCTTTTGATGAGAAAAAGGAGGGTAAAGTTGTCAACATATTTTTTAGTGCTTTTTTAACAAAGGGCACTGGGGCCAAAAATTCACAAAGTTGTACGTATATTATACCTTATTTTGTGGGTTTGATTTACCACTATGATAGATATTTTGAATTTTTTTGAGGATGTAATATTACAAAATAATATTTCTCATATATTCCAAAAATATACTCCCTCCGGTCCTAATTATAAGACAACATTTTAGAGTTGGTTTTGATCCTAATTATAGGACAACATTCTAATTTTTGTCAATTTCTTCCTAAAATACCCCTATTTTATTCTCTCAAATGTGTTTGATTTTTGATAATTACATATATGTGTATGTATATATGTGTATGTCTATATACAAATACACACACTCACATGTGTGTGTGTGCCTGTCAATATATATGTGTGTGTACACATATATACATATATGTGTGTGTGTTTATGTGTGTCTATATATATATATATATATATATATATATTTGTGTGTGTATTCATATATATGTGTAGATATATGTATGTATATATAAACACACATTGTCTATATATATATTTGTGTGTGTGTTGATATATATGTATGTAGATATATGTATGTGTGTGTGTGTTTAGATACACACATATATGTGTATATAGTAAAACCATTATTTCAATTAAAAACCATGTGAAAATGAAAATTCTAAATCAGAGAGGTATGTGGTAGGGGTTGTTAATTCACTTTTATTTATGTCATTTTAAATTTATATAAGGGCATTTTAAGAAAATGAGTAAGATTAACTAATTTAACTTCTATCCTTAATTTCCCCAAAATCGGTTAAATATATCGTATAATTAGGACCGGAGGGAGTATATCTAATTATAATACTATAATAAAAGATTTAAAGTCCTTACTAGGTAAGCTATTTTCTTTTATTGGCGTTCAGACCACGATTTCAAAATTATACTGAAAGCAAAGAAAGTCTCACCAAAAAGAACATTTGTTTGTATGCATGGGATGTTTAATAAATTTGTGACTTTATTAGCTAGCCAAAATAAATAAATAATTCTAGATTCATCTCACAAGTCACATAACATGTTTTTTTTTTTTTTATGAAAGTCACAATTTACAAAATATAGGTGAAAGTTTTGTAAAGATGATATCCAATTTACTTTATTGATTTTTATTCCAAAAAAGCAATTCCACTTTTTTTTTTTATACATGAATTTTAGGAAATGGGTTAGGTTCACCCACGATCCAAGGGCAAGACGAAATCTCTCTTCCTCCTAGGTAATATTGATGTTGGGCAGGGCGAGCCGTCTATTACCCTCAGGCGTTAACCTAGGCACCTAGGAGCTAGGATGTCTAACCCAGTGCCTTGACCAACTCCAGGATCGAACCCTTCCCTTTGGTGAGAGTGTCCAACCCTTTTGCCAGTTGAGCAGTTCCACTTTGATATATATTTAAGAGGGAATCTTCATTCTTAGGCACTATTTTCCTTTTTCGAGTGGGTTAATGAATGAATGATGCAATATTCTTAGTTTTTTTTTATTGAAAATATAACCAAACTAATCTAAAATAAAAAATTATCCCTTGCTTTAATCTGATTTTAACATTTTTATAAAGATATTCTTCATTTTTTAAAATTTGTTACTTCCTAGTTTTAATTTTTGAGAAAGAAGATTAGAAAAGAATAATGGTGCATAACTTTGAGGTACATTATTGCTTCTTGTTACATGATTTGGAATCACATGCATTAAGATTTGAGCATAAAATCAGTGAGTTGTCATTTTGACAGATCAATTCCTCTTTTAGCCACCACCCCTGAATCATTGCTTTCGCATGCACTGCACAGCCTAGCTACACCTAATTAATAATTAACTTTTCATTTTCATTTTTTGCCAGATGATGATTAGGATTATTATTATTATTCCTAAAATATAAAATAAATTAGGTTAAAGCTTCCTAAGTCAAAATAGGTCTCATGTCTATAAAATAAATCTTTTAAATCTATTACTTTTCGACTTTGCTCCCTTAAAAAGTTCTGCAAGTTGAAATAAATAAATAAATAATCTCTTAATATATTTTTTAGGGAAATTCATTACAGGGTCCTTTTTACAGGAAAAAATTTAAAAAAGACCCCAAGATTCTGACAATTCCAGAAAAGACCCCTTTTCTGGGATTATCAGAATCTTGGGTGAGTTATTAACGAGACTGATATAGTTGTTAACGGGTAGGTAACAACTAAATCAGCACCGTTAACAACACTTTGCTAACAACTAAATCAGTATCGTTAACAATTATATCGCACCTCGTTAACAATTATATCAGCCCGTTAACAACTCACGTAAATTCGAAAATCCTAGAAAAGGCCCTAGGGTCTTTTCTGGAATCTTGAGACCTTTTTAAAATTTTTCCTGTTAAAAGGGCCCTAAATGAATTTTTCCTATTTTTTATTCTCAAAACTTAAGAAATTATGGAGTATTTTTCGCGGGTCTCAATCATTCCAAGAGTGTCCAAACAATTTTTAAAGGGAAAAAGATTTTTTTAAAAAAAAAAATTTGAGATTGTAAAATCTTAAATTAGGTTTATTACTAAAATTTAATAAAGGAATAATAAAATTTAATAAGTAATTTACAACTCGTTTTTTTAAAAAACACCTGATTTAAAATTTTATAATTTCAAAAAAATTTGTCTTTTTACCATTTTTAAAAGAGACAAATTATGATATAAAATTTATAAATAAATGGCTCAACTGTAAAATATATTTTCCCAAAAACAGTCAATTAATCGACGACAAAAAATTCAACCACTTTAAGCAAAATAGGAAATTACGAAAAATGGGAGAGCTAATATTTAGTACGAGTATTTAGGAAACAAACAAATTTGCTGCTGGCAAGAGGGAAAAAAAGAAGAAGAAGGAAACAAACCATTTTTTAATCACCATTTCCCTCCACCCAAAAAAGCTATAAAAGCATCCCGTTAAGCCTCAGTCTTGCAGATCATTCTCATTCTCTGCACAGGCGTCTTTGGTAAATCAAACTTGTTTTTTATTTCAACAAGTTCCTCTTTGTTTACCGATCCGCCATGGAGATGAAGAAGCTTGCCCTCACCGTCGTCCTCGCCGCCGTTACCTTCACCGCCGTCGTGGCCGAATCTGAGACTCTTGCTCCCGCGCCCGGACCATCCAGCGGAGCAGCCGCTCTCGGCTCCTTCGTCGGCGCCTCCGTTCTCTCCTTTGTTGCCATGTACCTGTAGATCCGAGCGACGGTTATATTCTTATGAAATATATTGATAATTGTTTGTAGAGAGAGAAGGAGAAGAAGGGAATTTACAGCATCAATGGACATTTCTTGGGTTCTGAGCGAGAGAGAAGAAGGTAGTATCTGAGATTTTATTTTAATTTCTTGTTCGACTTGCTGGATTTTCATTTTCTGTTTGGTTTGCTGGCTGTAATCTTCCTTCTTTTCTTTCTTTCTTTCTTGTGAAAGAGTGTTGTTGAAGGGTTTATGAATGGATTGATTCGTATGAGACTCTAAATAAGTAGTTTTTTACAGTGGCGTTTTTCCTTCAATACCATATTGAATCTGGGTGTCATTGATAAAACAAAATAAAATTACCGGTGTAGGTAAATCAAACCTTTTTATTTTTACTAATTCCAGACAATTCGAACAAGTTTTTTTTAGCCCAGAATAAAGAAGTTCATTCTTCATGGAATTAAGGAACTGCAAATATTTCTTATATATTAAGACAGCAGAGGATGGAAATGGAATTTATCAAATTCTATAAAAAGATTTTGATGTAAAAAACTAAAAATCAATAATTTTTTGCAATAATTATGAAGAATTTGAAATATAAATGTTATATTTTACTTGGGGTTGAAAGTCTTTAATTAATTTTTCTTAATTTCTTATTTGGGAAAATTATAACAAAGGACCAAAGAAAAATAATATTTATTAAGAAGGACCATAAAAATGGTAATTATTTTGAAAGATCAAGAATTAAAACATTAAAATAGAAAGACTAAATTGTCCTTAGTTCTACAATTTTTGTGTAAATGTGAGAAATAAAAAAAAAAAAAAAACGGTTTACGCCTCCAAGTCTTCCTGCTTACCATCCATTGCCCCAAGTTTTGAAAAGAGATAAATTCACAAAAAGATAAATCCAAATTTTTTATAATAAGTATATATTAGAACTGGGTGCAACTTCTACAAAACTCTTATTCATTAATATATAATAGCAATTATTTATGTTTGTTGATAGAAAAATTTGGCCATTTTTTTTCTACAAGTTCTACAAAAACGCTTATTATATTCATTTTTTTTTTTCTCTTTGCCCATTTTTGTGTCTCAAACTGTCAGTTTGTACCCAAAGTCTACAATTCCCTTCCCTTCTCCAACAACTTCACAGCTTCTAAAACTCTTTGCGAAGTTACATCACTCAGATCCCTTTCAACAGAAGTAACAGGGTCATATTGATCAGCAACATAAGAAGACCCATACTAAAACTCTCTATTTATTATTTTCAATCAATCACTTCAGATTCTGATTTAATTAGAGATAATATAGGAAATCTGACCAAGGATAATTTAGTCTTTCTATTTTAATGTTTTAATTTTTGATCCTTCAAAATAATTACCATTTTTTATGGTCCTTCTTAATAAATATTATTTTTCTTAGGTCCTTTATTATAATTTTCCCTTCTTATTTTAGGTCTTATCTTTATCAAAATTTTATAGAGAAAATGATAGGAAAATATCATTTAAACTTTTAAACAGTAATAAGATCAATAAGAATAATAAAACAGTTGATAATTCATTTAGTTAGGAAATCACGATTTTAAAGTTCAAGCGGTATTTTCTTTAGGGTTTTTTCTAATTTTATAACCCCACTTTTCTTTTCTTTTTTTTTTTTTTAAAAAATCCAATTGATAAAAATTTTTCTACCCCTCCATTTCCCCCTTCCAAACTGACTGTTGGAGAACATGAAGAATACTTCTATTTTTTTGCCAGCCCGAAGAATATTTCTATAAATAAAATCTCTGTTATTTATATTAAATGCCCACCAAATAATTTTATGGCTCAAGCTAAATATAGTATTTCTAGCGTTATTTTAAAAGCCACTAAGTTAATTAATAATGTTTTCGTCTCTACCCTTCGAGATCAATTAGCGCACAGAGTAATACATTAAACTAGTGAAAACTAATTTATTAAATATTTGATTTATTATTCCATATTGATTTAAAAATATAAAAAATAAACACAAAAAGAAGAAAGAATAAATATAATTACAAAAAAAAATAAAAATAACATAATTGTATATATATCTTAAAAGTTAAAAGCTGTGAAAATTGAAATTTACAGGAAAACATGCGCCTAAGAAATTATTTCAACATGAATCAAACTAATAAATATGAGTCATCACAGACAAGGGAGGGACTAACAGAGACCTTGAAAGTGGGGTCAGCTTGTGTGTGTGTATAAAATGAATTACTGAATCATAGTATATGGTATATCTTATCTTATTAGATTATATATCATTTTATAAGTCAAACAAATTAGTTAGGATTAAAAAAAATGATAAATATAAATATTGTAATTTAACTTCTTTAATTTCTCTAACAAAACTCAACGGGCTTGGATGAGAGATAAACTCTTTATAAATTATGTGGATAATAATTATATTGTAACTTGTATTTAATATATGGGTTTATTATATATCCTGTCACCTGGATATAAGCTTTTGTCCAGTCAACTATATACTACGTCGTTTTGGAGTCATTTAGGTCCTCGTCTTTGTTATTATTGCCCCAACATAGCGACGACAGTGTTCGTTTGGTGTTAGAATTGGAGGCAGTGGAAGCAGACATGGTTCCTGCTCCAATCTTGCAAAGGTGAAACCTCGTCGCATTCATTTGGCCCACTTTGATCGAAGCAGGAACCATGACTGCTTCCATTGCCTCCAATTCTAACACCAAACGAACACTGTCGTCGCTGTATTAGGGCAATAATAATGAAGACGAGGACCTGAATGGAACCAAAACGACGTAGTATGTAGTTGATTGGACAAAAGCTTATATCCAAAGGATGTGATATATAATAAACCCTTAATATATATATATGTGTGCGCGCGCGCGCGCATACATATCTAAAAAAAAGTAAGAAAATACCACTTTAACTTCAAAATAAAAAGTCAATGGTTTCCTACTAAAATAAGTTGTCAATTTATATACTCTTACCGTTAATACCTACATTATTGTGGGCAATAACACTTAGAGCCCGTTTGAATTTAGCTTTTGAAGAATAACTTTTGGGATTTACGAAGTAAAATAGTTTTTCGAATGCAAAATAGATTATTGAAAAAGTGATTTTGATAAAATGATAGTGTTTGAATATTGTTATCAGAATAGCTTTTTCATCCCCTTCCCTTGACATCTTGTGGAAGGTTGGAGCCTGTCTTACCTGCTGGAAGTTATGGGACGTCTGAAACATACGGCTGTTTACTCAGGAAACCTTCACCTCTAATGGGATTGTAATACAGATTAGGTCCTCGGTTATTCATACCCAGCATAGCTTTTCTTCTGTTATCATTCTTTAATGAATTTCCATTTCCATTCAAACAAAAAAAAGAATAGCTTTTTCATAGTTAAATTTACTAAAAAAAGATATTAGCTTTTGGTATAATTGCATATAAAGAATAAGGTTTTATTTTAAATATTTTTAACATTAAATTTTATAATAATTACAAAAAATTACATAAATTTGTGTACAAAATTAAAATATTTCAGGTACTGAAAAAATACTTCATGATCTAAAAAATTTATTTTAAGATCTTGAAAAGATATTTTAGGGTATTGACGGGACTAAAAGATACTTAAAAGTCTTGACTGCATCTTGAAAAATATTTTATGATCTTGAAAATTTATTATAGGATCTTGAAAAAAATATTTCAAGGTACTGACTAATCTTAAAAAAATATTTTAGGGTACTGATGCGTACTAAAAAGATACTACTTAAGTGTACTGACTGATATTAAGAAAAATACTTCATAATCTTGAAAATTTATTTTACCATATTGACAAAATATTTCAAAGTAATGACTGATCTTGGAAAAATATTTCAAACTAACGGATACTAAAAATATACTTAAACATAGTACTAAAAAAATATTTTTCATGATCTTAAAAATTTATTTTAAGATCTTGAAAAAATATTTTAGGGTACTGACTAATCTTTAAAAAAAATTTAGGATGGGTACTAAGAAAATATAGGTACTTGTTATGGACCTAGTCAAGGCCCACTATCCCACTATCACAACCCACTAACTGTGGGACCCAGCCATGACCAGGGCGGTTTGCACGATCCTTGGACACGCACAACGTGGGAGCCATCTACATATAGAGCGTGAACCTAAGAGATCAGGAGGATCATCTTCTACAGATCGATCGATCCATTATCTTCTACATCTATCTTCTACAACGGTCTACGCTCCGCTATTCACGCATGCCCTGCCTCGAGCATACAGACCCCTCCGGCTAAACGCCTCATCCATCAATCCTCGAACTACGTGGACTTTGATCCTCTTCAGGGTACGTAGGCCCTAGGAATCTCTCCTAGGTCAAGTCCCCATCTACACCAACATCCTAGCCCCTCAGGGCTAGACAATCTGTGTTCTACACCAGAACAGTGGCGCCGTCCGTGGGGAACCGTAAATTTTGATTCCCATGACCAAAGATGGTCAATGATTCCGATTCCTAACTGCAACACAAACAATCATGGAATTTTGTAGTTAGGGTTCATGTTGATTTAACAAGTTCATGCTGGCTGTTCGTCAAACCTCTAAATTGGAGATTTTCGGATAGCTTACGAGGATTAAATTTCCCTGTAATTACCTGATTGCAAGAGGTAATATTTTCAAAGACCTTATTTTTTTTATTCTCTATTTGCGGCAAAGAACCACGTCAAGAACCACTCGCATAGACCAATCGGAGCATGTACACCCTTGCTGATTCTCTGAACATTGTGATCGTGCTCCAGGAGCCCTAGCTCTCACACATCGAATCTCCTCTCTGATGATTGCAAGATTTCACTCCTAGCCCTAAGACCGGAAGGTTCCCATCTTAGCCCTAAATCTTGCTCGGCAAAAATTACATGTGGGAGTCGGGCGATTTTTCCGATCGAGATTCTCTTCACTATGCCAGATTCTGTGTGTTGAATTCCATTATGACGTCGTCAATGTCTGGATCACGCGAGCCCGACTATCCAGAAATATGGTTCGAAACTAAAGCAAATAACTATCGCCGATTACATGCCCGCCACCACGCTAATTTTTGTCGTCACCGAATCAAGTAAATCTGATTCTCACGTTCAACAATTTTTAACGATGGTCACCACCAGAGATGCCTTTGCTGGGATTGTTGCCTGAAAGTTCAGTTCGGGTGCACAAAAATCAACTCAGCCTAGTCAAAAAGATCAGGTCCAGCCTCAGTACCAAGCGTCGGATCTAAAATTCATTAAAACCTAGGGATTCCATCTACCACAGGCACGATGCTTCTGATCGCCAATCCCTAAAGTGCCAAAGCATTATAGCCAGACGTTGGATTTCTGGTCTGCCTTTCTTGATTACACCGATGGGGATTCAGCCTTGGGGTTCAGAGGTTTTCTTCGAAGTTCTCGGTTAAAATGGCAGAAATTGGTATTTTAGCAGTAGGATGTGGAATTGATTTCTCAATAGCCCAAGAAGTCGTGTTCTTGGAGCTTCCTCAGTGCCCAAACCCCGATGCTTCAGGTTCTGTTTGATAAATATTTTTCTAACTTTTGGATGGTTCAATGGTTCTTAACCTTTGATTTTGGGAACTCTAATCTGTTTCTGAAGCCTCCACACATGAAATACAAAGTTGTCTATGATGCTGCAGAACATTGCATTTTCTGAAGTGCAGAAAACCGATTGTCATTTCTGTTAAAAAGAAACGATGATTGTTGTGGTTTCATGATGGATGACAATAAAGGTCATTTTTAATGATGTCAATACTATGCATTAAGCCTTGAAATACGATGTTGATTCTTTTAATGATAATCACGCTGGGGATTATGGATACCTTTTGAAGGGAAAAAAGAAATGGGAATATGGATATTTCACATGATACTATTTTGTGGTTCAAGTGGGGCTCACTTGACAAATGGAGCTTTAATGATATTGCTGTCTTCCTTTCACGGAACTTATACAATAACCTGTGAAGTCTTGTGCATGAAGCATTATTGATGATGGGATAGGGCTCTGTTGGTTTCATCTATCTTTTGGAGGGGGTACTGCAATCCTTAATTATGCGAATCTCCTTTGAAGGCTGAGGATAAAGCTCATTGACGATACAAACAATACAAGTTCAATGCTATCATCATGTTTAGTGAGTACATCAGTGAGAAAATTTATGCTAATAAGCTTTCTTTATTATTTGTGGAGACACTTGTGAAAGCAAAAATTCCTGGCAATAATGGAATTCTACACCGCCTTGAGAATATCTACAAAGCTTTTCCTCGGGTGCCAAAAAACCGAGGTCTCTAGCAATTGTACACATTTGGATTATAAGAGGATTCCATTAATCTTGAAGTCAAAGATGTCAAATTTACAAATATTCTTCTCTCCCATGGTTTTGAACCACAATTAAATTTAAACCATATCTCGGTTAAAATCCCGACTCGTGTAAATTTGAAGGCGGACCCTGTTACACCAAACCAGTTAAAATCCCAGCTCCGTGTAGATTTGAAGGCGGACCCCGGTTACACCGAACCAGGTTAAAATCCCGGCTTCGTGTAAATTTGAAGGCGGACTTTGTTACACCAAACCGAAGTTAAAATCCCGGCTCCGTGTAGATTTGAAGGCGGACCGGTTACACCAAACCCGGTTAAAATCCCGGCTCGTGTAGATTTGAAGGCGAATCCCGGTTACACTTAATACGGTTAAAATCCGGGCTTCGTCTAAAGAAACTCTCAGTCGAGAGCATTGATTTAATCTCCTCAAATTGCTCTAACGACAAAGACACGAACGAAAGAGCAAATACAGGGTCACTGAACCCGATCGTAATTCAAATATGAACTGAAGAATAAAACCCGGCTTTTCAGTCAGAGGGAGTTGTCTCCGTAGAGCTATCGCAGACCGAACGCTTCCTAACTTACTCCAGGATATCAAGCGGAACACTTTCGCACTTTCGCAGATTCTCGCATATCACATCTATGACCTTGGCTCGGCCACTTAATAGTACTCCAAAACAAATGAGTTCACTATATCAGTTCATCGTGGACACGGATGAAACATTACGTTATTGAAAAAGAAGCGGACCCCGGTTACAGTTAATACAGTTACAGTCCGGGCTCCGTGCAAGGGTCATCGAACCCGGCTTTTCCAAAGCGAAGCCGCCACCGTAAGCTTTCCCAAGTTGGGCGCTTCCAAGACTTAGCCCGGTTTCCAAATTACGCGAGGCCGCCGTTATCGCCCTTGCAAACAAACCCGGAGACCGGATGATCAAAGAAGAAGAGATCTCGGGCGATCATAAAAAGAAACAGACAAGTTTCAAAGCAAAATTAACCCGACTACATGTCCTGGGGGCAATTCAATCGAAGACAAGTAACTCCGAAGTTCTTTGAAACTCGGATAGATACTTTATCAAAATCAAAATCAAACGAGTGGCAAGAACTCCGATACGATATCCGGATTCAACAAATCCACCCTACAGCTTCGCAGACTGGACTACCAGTGGGGGGCAATTACTATACAGTTGTCAATAACCGGGATTAAAGCAAACTCGAACAAGCATTTGCGCACACTGGATATAGCTCGGCCAAGTCCGTATGGCGCAGTCAATCAAACAACTAACCTCGGCAGTTCAGAGACCTGAACAACCGAGCTTGGGGGCAACTGTTATGGACCTAGTCAAGGCCCACTATCCCACTATCACAACCCACTAACTGTGGGACCCAGCCATGACCAGGGCGGTTTGCACGATCCTTGGACACGCACAACGTGGGAGCCATCTACATATAGAGCGTGAACCTAAGAGATCAGGAGGATCATCTTCTACAGATCGATCCATTATCTTCTACATCTATCTTCTACAACGGTCTACGCTCCGGCTATTCACAGTATTTTTAGGAGTGTTTGGAAAACTTTTACCAAAACCGAGATTTTGTTTCCAAAACCTAAGTTTTAAAATTTGCCGAACATATCTTGTCTTCCCCCCAACCACACACATGTGTTTGTATTTATTAAGTACCAACATTTTCATATATATATATGGGATAGGATATTGTTACTACCATTTTTTGTTACTACCAATGTTACTACCACTTTTCCACCGTTAGATCAGAATCTTAATAGGAGAGACAAATTATAAAGGTAAATGAGATTCTGATCTAACGGTAGAAAAGTGGTAGTAAGATTGGTAGTAACAAAAAATGGTAGTAACAATATCCTATCCCTATATATATAATATATATATATATATATATGAAAAAATGTAATTAAAATACTTCACGAATTATATTTTTTATTTTAAAAATATAAGTTGTTGTGGAAAAAAATATAAAGACAAGGGCATTAGTCTATATATAGATCAAAATTTATAATTTAATTAAAATACTTGACGAATTATATTTTTTATTTTAAAATATAAGTTGTTGTGGAGAAAAATATAAAGACAAGGGCATTAGTCTATATATAGATCAAAATTTATAATTTAATTAAAATACTTGACGAATTATATTTTTATTTTAAAAATATAAGTTGTTGCGAAAGAAAAGTATAGAGACTAGGGCTATAGACCCTGTTTGGGATAGCTGTGGGAGAAGTGACTTTTGTTTCTGATGGACTTTTCTTGATGGGCTTATTTTCTGATGGACTTTTTCTAATGTGATTTGTGTTTGGGATAGCAGTGGTAGAAGTGGCTTTTGTTTCTAATGGACCCTTGTTTGGCATAGCTTTTAAAAAGATAGATGAGATGAAAAATGACTGAAAAGGGCATGAATCAAATTCACACAAACACACATATATGTTGTATAAAATGTGATAATTTGGGATAAAAAATTAAAAATAAATATAAATTTACTAAATAAAATAGTAAAATTACCATTAAAAAAATTACAACATAATGAAGTACTTAAATAAACCTAGTCCCTACAAGTTGGTCTCTAATTTGATCACGAAGACGATTCATTTTGAAAATATCTCCGGATAAAATTATGTATCCCCATTGTAGCGCAAACTATGCGGACTCTCTTCACTGTAGGATCACTTGGGGAAGGAGGTGCTGCATGACACTTACAAAACTCATTAATACCGAGAGCATGAACAAGATAATGCAAATTACCCTCGTAGTAGGCGTGCCAATAGACCACTCTTTATAGGAACCAGCCTGGGATGTTTTCTGTGTATTATAAGCCTTCAAGTCTGCAGAGGTCCTTTTATTCATGGAAAGATTAGGAGTCAAAGACCCTGAGACAATTTTAATAGGTTTAGAATCCTCTAATTTTTCATTTTTCTTCTGCTCTTGTTGAAGTTGCTTGAATCTCTCCATGAATGAACCATCATTAACAAAAAGGCTTGGAGGCACTCCGTCATCCATCACCAAACAGAAAATAATGCAGCAAAACACTGTTTGACAAACAAGTTTAGAATGCTTGTCAGATAATGCAATTAATTGTGTGATTGTTTATTTTTTTAAAAAGAAACATTCTATTTGATGAAAAAGCATACAACTTCATGGCGATAAGAGGGTAAATAGGGTACCAAATCGCCTTCTTCGTTTGAACAAGATTAATCGGAAAAAGACAGGGCTCTTCCTACAACTGATGAATAACAATAATTCCGCTTTGATCATCAACGTCGGAGGCCGATTACGTAGACTTGGATCGATGGCGCGTATAGGCGGTGACGGTCTCCTGGTGAGAGGAACGAGCGGGCAAGACAAAAAAAGAAAAAAGAGGAGAGGAGAGGAGAGAGGCACGATTTTTTTTTTTTTTTGATATAAAGGAGGCATAAAGCCTAAAAAACAACAAATTACATAATCAAACCCAAGGGGGAAATTAATCTCAAACACTCTTGATCCACCCAAGCCCTAAGATGCATGGGGCATTTACTCAAAATACCAGATTTTGACAATCCCGACTTTGCAAGAGCGTCAGCAATCCGATTACACTCCCTAGGGATATGGCGAAGAGATATATTCCACTGATGACCCAATAAAGCCTGAATCTGAGAGAATAGCAGACTCCCAGTAATGAAATTCCTGTCTAATAAATTAGTGATCAGAACACTGGCATCAGACTCCAAAATAACCTTCTTAATGCCTAAGTCCTAAGCAAGATTAAGGCCCTCCAAGATAGCCCACTCTTCTGCACACTGAGCATTGCATATGCCAACTTTCTTAGTAAAGCCAGCAATCCACTCACCTTGACTTCCACGTAACACGCCCCCAATTCCTGCTAAGGACGTCCTTAGACTAACCGCCCCATCCACATTCAGCTTAACCCAATCCTCAAGAGGCTGAACCCACGTTAAGTACCCATCCGTGACAAAATCCGACCTATGGGACTCCAGCGCCAACCCAGGAGCAATAGCAAACCTCCTCCAAGAGTGTAGAATGGTGGTCGCCGGATGGGAGGGCTTAACAAAATTGGGAATAAAAATTGCAGAGTTCCTCCAGCCCCATAACCTCCAAATAGCAACCCCAAAAATAATACTCCAATTTGCACCCACACCTCTCCCAAGATTACCTGTGAGGTTCATGGCTAACCAATCTCTAAGCCCGGCGGAGAAGAAGGAAGACATGTGATTAGGTGAAAGAAGATAAAGCCACATTTGTTTCGCATAGTGACAATCCCGTAAAATGTGCAGGATATCTTCAACCTCATCCCTACAGAAGCCACATAAAGGTGACAATCGGGACCATCCACTCCTCCATTCATTGGTCGGGAGTTTATTTAAAGCAGTCATCCACATAAACACCTTAATTCTCTCTGCCCCTTTCCATTTCCAGATTACTTTATGGAGCTTAAATCTAAGATGAGGTGGATTCGGTTCCAGTAAAAAATAGGCACTCCGAATAGAAAACATACCATCAGCAGTGGCACCCC
This sequence comes from Acacia pycnantha, assembly GCA_025563575.1. Lineage (NCBI taxonomy): Eukaryota > Viridiplantae > Streptophyta > Magnoliopsida > Fabales > Fabaceae > Acacia > Acacia pycnantha. The sequence goes on along the minus strand of JAMWYP010000199.1, from coordinate 1,017,589 downwards.
ATACCATCACGTCATGCCCCGCATCCCCCCTAGGAGGAAGAACAGTCATAAGTCTCTGAATTACCTCCGGGGCAACACACTCAGCAAGTCTAGTAAAATCCCATGTGCCTCCCTGAACCCAGTCACTCACACGCGAGCCTTCCTCTTCAGAAGTAAGGTGTCTCGTACACAAACCCTTGAGACCCTTTGTAACATCCCGTTTTCCAAAAGCAGTATAATTTTTTTTTCCAAAACATCTTTTCAAATCATCAGAGTAGAGCATTTGAGCGGAAGAGTAACTGATATATAATTATAAAATGCCGTAAGTCTGGCTGGATACAACAACGGTACAATGACCGTGTGTTTCAAAAGTACATAATAACAAAAAGGAAGGCTTCCGCTGGAACAACAAAAGGAAGTCTTCAGCCGGGTCTTCTACTCGGGCTGCTTGCCTCTCTCCTTGGTCCTCGGTCCTTCTGACCCTGATGCTATGTTAAGAGCTGAGATCCGCACCGGATCTCAGGTAACGGTTAACCTCATGTATACATACACACATATGGGTTACACAACAACATCCACACAACATATAAACCATACCTAACCAATGCACATGTATCGCTCCCAAAGATGCGAGATATATCGCCCCAAAGACTACAAATGTATCGCTCCCAAAGATTATAGATGTATCGCTCCCGGCCTTACAGATATATCGCTCCCAAAGATGCATACGCTTATATTCTAACATAATATGCATTCCCACAACACACCACATATACACATACCATACTCACATCACATACACGCATACTATATGCATCGATTAGTGTTACAATGCGCGAACGTACATACTTAGTAAACCGAACAGAATGGCCGGGTAAGTGTCTACCATGGGGCCTCACCGACTTATACGGCGACTTATGGCACACCCACGTAGACTAGCCTTGCCTTCGGCACCAAACTGTTCTAACATATTTGTATTCAATAAACATACCATCACAATACACATAGCACATATATGCATACCATAAACATAAGAGTTAATGTTACAATACGCGGACGTACCTTCGTTGACGTTATACGGTATTTCTGGCGGAATACGACACGACAGTAGGTAAAAACGTAATCAGGGATATCCTATCAACATAACAACGTACTTGTTAAGGATCTATCATTACGACAGACATTTTTAGTCAAAATGACCATTTTACCCCTGACCCCCTAATCGGCGGAATTTCGCCAGCACTTCGTTACTTTGACCCTAATCTTCCAAAATTTCAACATAACTCCTACTCCAACATTATTTTCGAAATATAAATCATATTAATTAATGATTTACATCATAACAGGAATTTTAGGTAAAAATTACCATTTTGCCCCTATTCCCCTAATCGGCATAATTTCGCCAGAGCTTCGCTACTTTGACTCCGACTTTCCAAAATTTTGCCAGAACTCCGACCCCATCATGATTTTTGAAATTCATACTTAAAATAAAACTAAAGATCTATCTAGCATTACTACTAAAACTACGAAAGAATTAAAGACTAAAGACCGGAAAAATTACCCGAGCTTCGCTGAGAATTCCCGGACTCCTTCCTCCTCCGAGCACCTCTCTCTAACTTCTCTCTAGGATAGCTCAACTAGAGAAAATGGTTTTGGTGTGAAGAATGCAAAGGGAGGAGCTTGCTATTTATAGAGTTTTTGTGAGGGCATTTTGATCTTTTCCAATCTTCTAACTTTCAATTTTGGCCATATAACACACCTTTTTTGCTCAAACCACTTCTCCACCACAAAAACTCCTCCAAAAACGTGCTCCCCCTCCCCAAGGTCATTATTGCATTGTCACCAACTTTTGCTTTATGGTTTTGCACTGATAAAGTTCCCGATCGGTGTCCGAATCGCGTAATCTCGGAAAAATCTCAAAATTCTGGATTTACAACTTTGAAGACATATTCTCACTTACTAGAAATGTCCAAGTTAACCTAAATTTCGATTCCATATAGGGCTTCAACCGTCGATCCAAAGTTCCTCGAAAACGTGTCCGAACGCGTCCGGTTTCAGAACGCATTTCTGAAATCATCTACTTCTTCAGAAAAATTCATTGATTCCAAATATGTCCAGATAATTTCAAACTCATTCCTAGATGTTGAGTTAGAATTTATTTTCTTCATATCCAAAATATGCCTATCTGCATTTTTCCTATTTCGTCTTATTAGGAAAATGCACAATCGGATTCAGAATAAACTTCCGGAAAAGCCTAACGGAAGATAAAAATCCACTGATCAATATTTTACCTTGACTTTGGGAATCCTATTACTAGCTCTCTAGATAAGATCCGTTTCCTAAAGGTATTTATTTACTTTGTACTTTGTACTTTAATTATATAATAATGCAACTTGCTTTGAAATATCATGATATTATTTGATAAATTCTTATCCATTCTTGGCACCAAAATTTCGGTCAAATAGCTGGCCCATTTTTATTATTTTCGTTTTTATTTAATTAATAATTATATAAAATAATTATTTAATGATTATTTTATATAATTTTTACAAAATTTCCCTATTGGTCCATACTTGCATTTAGGCTAAAAATTACTTAATCTCATCAATTTTCCTTCATATTTTCCAATTAATTAGAAAATATATTTATGCTAATTTTTAGCCATTATCCCCCACTTATAGGGTTTTACATAATTATCTTTGAACTTTCCTTCGTTTATGCTTAAGTAATTAGCCAATAATTACTTAATTAATTCCTTACTAATTGTTGATAGTTTTCTCAACTAGAATTTCTCTTTTTCAGATTTTAGGGTATTACACCCTTACCATCAAGCAACCAGTGATCATTAAAGAAACTCACCGATTGGCCGTTCCTGATATGCCATGTAGTCCCCAGATCAATCAGCGTACTCTGAGACGAGATAAAACGCCACAATCTAGAATCCCCTGGGTGATAGCTTAAAAGAGAATCCTGATCTCTCATGGGTGGGACGGTAATTAACAAATAGGGCCCACTTGTTGTTTGATGGGGAAGAAGTTGATGGGGTAATAAGCTCCATTATGCAGCTTCAAAAAAACAACCCCATCAAAACATGAAGTCCATCAAATAATTAGGGCACCCAAACACTCAAATTTTTTTTTTATGGACTTATTATCGCATCTGATGGACTTATAAGTCCATTAGATGGTTTACCAAACAGGCCCATAGTCATTCAAATATTTGCTCGTTTTTTTCTTCTTTGTTTCTTTCCAAGGCGAAGGTGATGATATTTTCTCTCGATTTTTTCCCCCTCCATTTTCTTTCCTCACAACTTTTCTTTCCATCCAAAGGGAGTGAATGCTCAGTGCGGTGGGCTGCATTTCCCTGAATGCTGTAAACTTGGCCTCAATGATAATATCAGTGAACCTGTTGAACCTTCCTGTTGGTATAATATTTAGAAAGGTTGGCATCCTCTGAATATTAAGACATTATATTAGTTGTATGTGTGTGTTAAGTGTAAACTACTGAAATTCATATTGTTAGAGTCTTGACCAATGGTATCTACTGTGTGCCTATTTCCCCTCAAAATTCTCTGTTCTGTGCTGTGATTATTCAACCAAATAGAAGTCGTACTTTCTGGTTAGTATTGGCCCAAAAAAGGGAAAATAAAATTCCCATTTAACCCGGAGTTGGCTTGTCTCCGCTGCCTAATCCCTCCGCTGCTGTCCTTTGCCATAAAGTGGCGTCGTTTTATGGCAAAAAACTGAAGTTGTTACTTTTTTTAAAAAAAAAAAATTGTAGTGTATTGATGATACTAAAATGATACTTTATGTTACTGATTGGTACTGAAAATTACTTTTTTTTTTCGGTTGCCCATCTGGTATCCAGAGCTTCGCCCCGACTAATCCAGATCTGACCCGGGTCGCACACCTGCTATGGTGGGTGAGTCTCCCAACGGGGCTTTTCTGCAGGAAATTGAACTTTTTTTTTTTTTGCTCAAAGAGGAAATTGAACTATTTTAAAAGCCAAATTATATTTAATTATTTTTTTTAAAAAAAAAATGAAATCTGATTTCAAGCGTTATTTTAAAAGCCACTAAGTTAATTAATAATGTTTTCGTCTCTACCCTTCGAGATCAATTAGCGCACAGAGTAATACATTAAACTAGTTGAAAACTAATTTATTAAAAATTTAAAGGACCTAGATAAAATAATATTTAATTAGAAGGACCATAAAAATTGTAATTATGAAGAAGGACCAAATAAACTTAAAAGTATTAAATTGTCTTTCAAATTCTCAATTGCTTCCCAAACGCAAAAAACAAATAACAAAATGCTTTCTTCCCTCCTCCCGTGAATACCCACCATTTGGGAATCCAGTATTGGAAGTTAAAAACTACGATATTTGGAAAAAGTGTATGCATAGAAGCAGGATCCGGATGATCGAAGGAGAGAGGAGAAATGTGTAATGCAGAGCCGGAACAAAGCATATTTTACTAGGTGTGACAAGCCATAGGATTGCACCATAGGATTTTTTAATGTGCTTTTCCTTACTCAGTAAGAATTAAATAAGATCCATATAATTAGAAATATGCACCCAATGACAAAATAGGATATTAAAATATCAACAATCTAAACCCAATAATTTCATAATTAATTCAGATTTATATTATTTCCTAAAATTGGTTAACAATCCGAATATTATCTAATAAATTCAAATTATCTTAAAATAGTCTCCAAAATAAATGAATAAGATGTGATAAAATATATAAAATTTGGTATTTATCAATCACCCTTGAGATTCCAGTCCTAATCCTGGGTCCCTTTTTTATATTTTTATCTCATAAATTAAATTATCCTTTGATAATAAATTAAATTATCCTTTGATAAAATGTGTATCATATATTTAGTTAGAAACTACATATATCGTGATATTAATCCTAATTATATATTGCATAAAGATAAAAAAAAACAAGATGATGATGATAATAATAATAATAATAATAATAATAAAAATACAATTCTTCAATTCTAGCTCAATTTATGTAATTATTATGGTTTTATTAGTTGTTAAATAGTTACTTTAAATAGTAGAAGATAGAGAATTTAACTAATATAATGATATTTTTAATTTTTTTTTTTAAATAAGCCAGGATTTTCTTCTCCCCCGTGCCTATACTATGGAGACTGCGATGCATATTGCATCCCTGCCAAAAACAAGAACCAAGAATTGCATTAACTGTGTGAAATAAACAAATTCTTCTTATTTCTCACACATATATTTTCTACTGATTCTCTCTCTCATTCACTTTCTCTTTCTTCAAAAACTAGGGTGTTTTTTAAAAGTATATAATACATTTTTTACCCCATTTATTTGCCAATACAATTCATTCATTCAAACTTCATACTCCGTGTCATTCACATCATGACCTTGGCATATTTTATCATATTTATCAAACTAAAAAACAAAAAGGGAAGGTGCATCTGCAAAAGCCAACAGCTTTGAACAGCATAAAAGTTATGGAGAATGGAAGGAATCTGAAGACACATTTCAAACTCACTCACATGATCACATAAAACCCATAGCTCTGTTCCTTGACAGCTCGCTCTACATGCACTGGTCTAAAAATCTGCGTCCATCCTCCTAACTTGTTTTTTTTTTTTCCCCAAAACAATCTTAAAATGGCAAAATCCTCTGTTTCATTTTGCCCCTAATAGTTTTACCAAAAGCCTCGTCAGAATCTGGAGAATCCATTGTTGCTCTGCCCATTACCAACATGTTCTCTTTCATTTCAGCTCTGAGTTTGGTGACAACAGTGTGTTTGATCTCAAGGAATGTGGTGATTAATGCGCTTGAACTTGAGAATTACTATGATTTGCTGGCTCCTTCTCCATCAGAAATGGCTAATGCTACTGCAGTATCTGCCTCTGCTTCCTCTGTTTCTGTTGGGTTAATATGTTTCTCTGTTCTGCTCTATGTTGTGGTCACTTTTATTCACTAGAAGGCTGAAATATGAAATCTCTCTTTTAAGAATCATGTTTGGTGTCTAGTTTTTTCCTTTTTCCTTTTCCTTTTCTTTTCCTCTCTCGTGTCGTTTCAGTACCTTTTTGTATCAAAATCCTGTGGTCATTTAGTGCTTACTTTTCCCCTTTTTGCTTATATCTACTACTACTTCTTCTTCATGTACAGTAATCTTATGAATTGAATTTCTGCTTGTTAAAATAAAGTTTTCATCGGTTTCTCTTCTTGCAATTACTAAAAATGGCAATAAACAAAATTGATTCATTCATGTGAGCTCAACAGGGGATGAGTTTGGATTGATGCACCAAGAATTCATTTAAGATTGCGCTCTCATTTGATAGACCAAATCAAAACGGTAAGACTTATCTGTAGAGAAGAAAAAGGGAGCTTGAATTTCAGTGTCACCCTATGTGGAATCAAAATGGTAACTTGACATTGGCCAACCAATGTTCAAATCACGTTGAAAGATATATCCGTATTTAAGGTCTAATAGTGATTTGAATAGAATGCTGTTTAAAATATTAGTCCTCAAGTTTAAGAAAATAACTTCAATCCTTGTAATTTTATCTTCTAAAATGTTGGGAATAGCATTTTAAATGGTTAAAATTATAATAATTGAGTTGTACTGAGTTGAAATTTGTAATACATAGATTAAGTTGCATTAAATTAAAATTTAGAAATTAAATTACAATCAAATCAAAACTATAGAAACAAAATGATTAATTTTTTTATAATAAAATTAAGAGAATTTTTTGAAGGGTTAAGGTGCAAATTGATCAATAAAGTTTTATTTCAAGAGCGTCCGGCATAAAAAAGTTTTAAGTGGACCAAAAATACTAAAAAACTTTTAAAAATGTAAAGTTAACACAACGCCGTTAGAAAAAAATCAACGTCCGTTAAAGGTTAAGGTACAGATTGACTAACAAAGTTTTGCCCAGCACAAAAAAGTTTTTAAGTGGACCTAAAATATCTACTCGTTACATTTGTGGTTTTTTTGTTGCATTCACTCTTTCTAACCCCAATGCATATGGTTATGGGGTCTGGACAAGGATTTAGAACAATCGGATTTTGGGTGGATTGCTCATGGACTTGCCTGAGCACGTTCGAAAATGTAAGCTTTTAAGGGCGCCCATGTAAGTTTTCGAACGTGCCCGGGCAAGTCTATGTGTGATCCACCCAAAATCTGACTTTTGCAAATATTTGCTCGGACCCTACAACCATGTGCATTGGGGTTAGAAAGAGTGAATGCACCAAAAAAATCATAAATGTAAGAGTACATATTTTAGGACCACTTAAAAACTTTTTTGTGTTGGCACTTCTAGAGTAAAACTTTGCTGGTCAATCTGCACATTAACCCTTAAAAGTTTATGATTTTAAGGGACGTTGATTTTTTTTCCCTCATGGCGTTATGCTAACTTTACATTTTTAAATTTTTTTTGGTATTTTTGGTCCACTTAAAACTTTTTAGTGCTGGACTTTCCTAGAATAAAACTTTGTTAGCCAATTTGCATCTTATCTTTTTTTTTTTTTTTAATCTTGAATATTAGAAATTAACTAGTCATATTCATCTCATCCATTAAAAAGTTCTCTTCATGTCCTTCATTAATGTTATGTTTAGTTTGAGGGGGGAGGGATGAGAGATAAATTTTTTCTCTCATCTTTATTAAAAAACTCATGAAATTTTTTTAATATTTCAAAAATACACTTTCAATAAAAAGAAATATTCTTTTCATTAATGACAATTTAGTCAATATCTTTGTTAGAGTTTATTCCTCTCCCATTTCTTCTCCTCAAACCAAACACAAAAAATAAAATGACTTTATTAATGTCATTAAATATCGGTGAATGTTGACAAATTAATAGGAAACATTGGAAAACTTAGAACGTCATGGGTTGCATTTTTTGGCCGCTGGATTTTGCTGCATCAATGGCTCATATACTCAATAATGAAACGCTGCGTCCCAGTTGCAGCAGGCATGGTGAAGACAAACCTGTAGAGGTTCAGAACTCGGTGGCTTGTCCACGTGATTGTCATCTTACGCAGTAAATACTCTCCCCCCATACAATTCCCACCTTTGAAACAAGTGTATGTGTTGTGGACGGAGGGCGAAGGAGGAGGAGTCGCATTTTTGAACTACAGAAACACTCGGACAGGTATCAGACTCAGATTTTTTCTCTCGCTTTGTGTTTGATGCAACGTTAGGGTGTTTTGGAGGGAATCCATGTTTTGGCGTGTAACGGGGAATAATAGTGATTTTATCTCGGTCTTACGTGTTGCCTCTTGTTAGCGTTTGTTATTTCCGATGGGAATCTGGTTCGAGTTCCTTTCAAGATTATTAGTTGACGATGGTTGGTTTAATATGTTGAGTCATTGCTCTCTTTTTGTCAGCTTTTCCATATCTTCAATTTCGAAGTTCTGTTTGAATTGGGAATGCGTATTGCGCTGTGAACGCTTACATGGTTGACGATTAGGAAGGAAATAAACAATAAGAATATGTCTTTTACCCTCCTTGCTGCTTTGGGTTGTGTGGATTGAGGGTTTTGTTGCAAATATTTGGTGGCTGGGGAGTTAGTTTCTTCTTTTCTTTCATTTTGTTTAGTTGTGCTTCCTGTCAGATGGTTTTTCGATTTTCTATCTGGAAGAAAGGAAGTTTGCTGAATTTTACTTAGAAGTGGATTATTTTGTGGAATTCTATTGTTTGGTTATAGCTTTGCCTACTCTGAATAATCTTTTTCATGCGTGGAAATTAGCAGAAAGCTTTTGTTTTTTCAACCATGGTATCTTGCTCCTGATACCAATTGTCTGGGATAATTTCCTGTTTATGAAGCTCGCTGTGTTTCAGTTGATAGGAAGTCTGGGCTCAGGTCTTTTATTCGGTTTTTGTATTACAAAAAAAAAAAAAAATCTTGGTTGAACCTCTAGTAATACCTATTTACCTGTTTGATTTGACATAAAGTGTGGGTCAAAGCTTTTCTATCCATATCTTTGTTTGGCACGAATGTTTCAGCCTGAAATTCTGGTTTTCACTGTGGTTTGAAGTTGGGTTCAGTCATGTCTGTTAGCATGATTAACTATGCTTTTGGTCTCAATTCTGTGTTAAGAATGCTAAACTAATTTGAGCGTCAAATCACAAGCACTATCTAGGATTTGTCAGAAATTTTGAGAGTCATAACTAAGCACCATTCGATTCTCCATATGAATACCTATTTCCTTTCCTTCAGTTAGACAACAATGATGGCCACCATGGTTTCTCAAAAGGTTGCAGAAATCCTCTCATTCTTCTTCTTCTTCTCTGTCTTTGTTTTCTCTTCTTTTTTCTTTTCTGTTTTTTTGGGTAAAACTATCTTTGTTTTCTTCTAACTTGATCTCACCCTTTGTTTCCGTTTTGGGTGATATTATACTTCTTCCTAAAACAGAACATTCTACAAATGCTGGTGTTTCCTTCCAATGCTTTCCATATATCAATATTCTTTGGCCCCTTCAGGCTGTAGGCTATTAAAATTCTCAGGTAGTAGCATCACATCCCTCCTTAAAGTTTGCAAGACCGTTGAGCATCTATACCAAGTCCATGCGCAAATCGTCAGCAAAGGATTAGAGCAAGATCATTATCTCATTGCTAAGTTCATTTCCCTCTCCAATTCCCTTGCTCCTCTCAATTATTCAAAAAGTGTTTTTGATCGTGTTATTGGACCTAACACCTTGCTTTGGAACACTCTCGTTAGAGGGTACTGCCAAAAGAACTTCTTTGCGATTGTTCTTGATGTTTTTTTACACATGAAAAGAGAGGCTTGTCTTCCTGATGACTACACATTCCCTTCTGTGGTTAAAGCTTGTTCAAATTTATGCATTGTGCGGGAAGGAAAATCAATTCATGGATCAATTGTGAGGTGTGGGTTTGAATGGTGTGTATTTGTAGGAACGAGTTTGATTGACATGTATGGGAAATGTGGAGAGATCACTGATGCTCGTAAGGTATTTGATAAGATGACTGATAGAAATGTGGTTTCTTGGACAGCCATGGTGGTTGGGTATGTTGCTGTTGGAGATGTTGTAGAAGGAAAGAGGTTGTTTGATATAATGCCACAGAGAAATGTTGCTTCATGGAATGCAATGATTCAAGGGTTTGTAAAAGTGGGAGATTTGGGCAATGCTAGAGGTATATTTGATTCCATGCCTGAAAGGAATGTAGTTTCCTTTACGACAATGATTGATGCCTATGTAAGGAGTGGTGATATGGTGTCTGCAAGATTATTGTTTGATCAATGTTCAAATAAAGATCTTGTTGCTTGGTCTACTTTGATATCAGGTTATGTCCAGAATGGTCAGCCTAATGCTGCATTGCGAATTTTCCTAGAGATGGAGTCTTTGAATGTAAGGCCTGATGAATTCATATTGGTTAGCTTGATGTCCGCTTGTTCCCAGTTGGGGTGTATAGAACTCACACGGTGGGTTGATTCTTATGTAAGTGAGAGCTTTGTTGATCTTCAACAACATCATGTGATGGCAGCTCTTACGGATATGAATGCAAAGAGTGGAAACTTGGAGAGGGCACTAAAATTGTTTGAAAAAATGACAAAGCGAGATCTAATCTCATATTGTTCAATGATTCAGGGCTTGTCAATTCATGGGCATGGAGTTGAGGCTATAGACCTCTTTAATAAGATGCTGACAGAAGGAATAGTTCCTGATGAGGTGGCCTTCACAATTATCCTGACTGCTTGTAGTCATTCCGGACTCATTGATGAAGGTTGGAACTATTTCAATTCCATGAAGCAGAAATTCTGCATTAGTCCCTCTCCTGATCACTATGCATGTATGGTTGATCTTCTTAGCCGATCAGGGCATATAAGGGCTGCCTATGAACTTATAAAATTAATGCCTATAGAATCTCTGGCTGGTGCTTGGAGTGCACTTCTTGGGGCTTGCAAGCTATATAGTGATCCGGACTTGGCAGAGATTGTTGCTAATCGACTATTTGAGCTTCATCCTCAAAATCCTGCGAATTATGTGCTACTGTCTAATATCTATGCAGCTGCAGAGCGATGGATTGATGTTTCCGCTGTGAGGAACAAGATGAGGGAAAGGGGTGTGAGGAAGATACCTGGCTACAGTCAGATTTAGTCCTGATCTGAAATTGTGCTATGTACACTTCTTTGTTGACATTGTTAGCTTCCTGAGGTGATTTATAAGTTCAATCATTGATTTTAACACTACTAGGATAGATTGAGAATATTGGTGTTGGTATAGGAGTAGAAAACTTAAGCTAGAACTTGGATTCTTGATACTGGGGATGAATTTGATTAAATTGAGAATTGATAATATCAATTAAGTTGTTGAAGTGTTGATTTCACGTTGATTTTGTTGATGGTAGCTTTGTGGATACCCTCGCAATTGGGTTTAGCTTTGAGTCAATGACAGAGGTTTGCCATTCGCTTGAAGGTGTTTGAGTAGATACCATTCCATTATACAATTTTATCAATTGTCTAACGTGCTTTATTTTTAAGTCATAATAACTTTCAAAGATGATATGTTTCCTTCACCTTTAACAAACCACTTTCTTCTGAAAATGATTTTCCTTCACCATTTTTCTGTTAGTCATGCTACTTTTAGGAGACAAGCTGCCACAATAATTTTCTGTTTCTCTACATCGGGAGTTACATGTATGGAATCAATAGAATCCAGTGACTGATTCTGAAACTTTTCTATGACTGATGATTAGGAAAAGTGCATGAGCAGTGTAGTCTAACTTGAATGTTGCTTTAGTTATTGGTATGAGGATACTATATGGACAGTTTTTGCTTGGCCAGTGCCAAGGTAAATGGAATAGAATTCTTGTACTTCATACATGTCCGATTTTTTGTGGGAGGGATTTGGTTTCCAAATGTTTATCGCTAATAGCAATTCTGACTTCTGAGCTTTTTGTCCAGATTCAAACAAGACAAAGAAGTGATGCATATCGAGAGTGAGCTGAACTGAACTTCCGCAGAGACTATGGTTCTGTGGTCATATCCACCTACAGCAAGGCAGTTAGCCATAACTGCTGGTGCATTTATCACCGGTGCTTCATTGTTTGCTGTTGGAGCTTATCTCTCTCTAGCAAATATTGGTCCTCAACAAGCTCGGGCAAAAGCTCGCAGTGAATTGTTCAAGAATCATCTCCGTAAGATGCTTGATGATTAATGTGGGCATTTTACTTCACTGGCTCATCGGCCTCATCATCTCTAGTTCTGACTCGTTGGCATGGTAGCTCAATTTCCTTGATATTACATTTGGTGGAACATCTGGCTGTTAATGGATTTTTGTGGGATCATAAAACGGAGACCAATAAGTGGTGGTTGACATTTGGTAAGAGGTAACTTATGAATAGAATTGTTCCTTGTACCATTGCGACATAAGAAACGGTGCTTGAATCAAAGGACTCGGATAATGATGGAGACTTTTTCGTGTCTTGCTTCCTGAATATATGAGCTCTCTTTTGGTTGTTTTCTGAAAGGTACTTGTCATATCTAGGTGCGTTGTTCAAAATAGTGATGGGTATATCACTCACCTTCAGTTTCATCTTGTATCAAATACTTTGAATGTTCATCAACTTTTGGTTGATGAAATATATTTTGGTTCAAGATGAATGACAAGGCAAACATTTCGCTTATCCTGTACAATTTAAGCAATATGTATATGCTTAGTTCATTTTATCAGGAAACATCACATTTAAATTTTTAGGATAGCTGTTTAAAAAAATGTAACCGGTAAATTAAAATTTCACTAGGCATGCTTTTATGGTTATTTTGAATTCTAACTTACTGTTCAGTAGTACTCCTATCACATGGGTGATTTTTCAGTCAATATGATTTTTGGTCTATTAAACTCTTGATTGGATGTGTTACCCAGAAAAACAGGGAAATGGGGGAAGCCCCCGTTAAAAAATTTATTGGTGCGAAAGACTTGAATTAGATACTAGTATTGTTATACAAAATTTGCAGAGCACGGTTTGTATAAAAATTTATCAAGTCCTTTTGATTAATAAAATTTTCAATGAGGCATCTTTCTCCAATTTTCCAAAAAAGAAAACTTTATTGAGAATTGCCTCCTCACATTGGTATTTCCAATGAGGACCAATAATATATATGAATATGTTAGTTCTCTATGTGTTTTGATGGTAACTGACAATTGTAAACATAAATGGAAGTTTGTCTTTGAAGTTGAAAAACTTACTGCCAAATATAAATTCAAGTTTGTAGTTGGGTTTGGTCGAGATAGAGAGTTGCTCAAGTTTTTGTAAACTTAAGCAAACTCGAGTTGATTAGTGTTAAACTCGAGTTTGTGTCATACTGAGAGCACTTAAAGTTTTTCAAGGTAAGGCAAACTCGAGTTTGTATATGTAAACTCGAGTTTGTGTTACACAGAGAGTTTACTAAGGTTTTGTGAACTTGACCAGATTCGAGTTTGTGCTTGGCCGAGAGTCCTAATGCTTTCTCAACATAAGCAAACTCGAGTTTGATATGTCAAACTCAAGTTTGCACTTGGCCAAGAGTTTTCAAAGTTTTTCCATGTTTTGGGAAAACTCGAGTTTAGCATAGTAAACTCGAGTTCAGTCCTGACAATGAGTTTTCAAAGTATCCTAACTTAAGCAAACTCGAGTTTGGATTTGCAAACTCAAGTTTGCTCTTGGCAGAGAGTTTTCAAGATCTTTCATCTTTCAAGGAAACTCGAGTTTGAGTGAGCAAACTCGAGTTTGTGTCAAGCAGAGAGCTTCTCACTATTTTGATCTTTTGAAAACTCCAGTTTTGAGCTTTGTGGACTTAAACTCATTTTCTCTTCAAAAGTCCTAAACTTGAGTTTGTCACTTAACTCGAGTATGCTCATTTGCTCAAAATGCTTTTCAATGCTCAAATCGCGACATTCTTCTCTGGATGAAGGAAACTTGAGTTTGAATTTCTAAACTCGAGTTTGGTTCCTGAAGGCAGAGTTGTAAACTTCAGTTTGCTTAAACAAACTCGAATTTGTGTCGCGGAATTTGAAAATCAAATTGCACGAATTTGTGAAACCTTCATGTTTGATCTAAATACTTCTTATCATTACTCATTACTCTTCTTAACTATGTTTAATCAGTTTGTTAGTGAGTTTCAGATGATTTAGAGAGTGTTAGAATGAAGATTAACCATAAAGCAAAAAGTGACGTCAGCAACATTTATTGCAAGTCTAGAAAAAGTTGCATACTTTTGGATAATCATTCTCTACACGTTGCTAAGGGTTTAATGTTTTCTTTCCCTATCAAGAAGCTGCTCTTCCAACGGATTTGATTTAAGGGAAGTCAACCATAAACTTCTGTGCACTTGGATTAACATTAATCAAGAGAGAGACTGGATCAAGCTTCAACCTAATCAACTCATTAATGTTGGCAACGGTCACATTAATGAATCCAACGGTCATTTACTGCTCTCTTCATATATGAGGAGTTGCATTCAAGTCTTCTCAACAACTAATCTGCAGAAAACAAAAAACATTCAAAGTTTGAACTACTCTTAGTGTTTTTCTTGTTGTAAAGTATTTGTTGATACTCTTGCACTTCAATGTTCATTATTATCTGCTCTTAGAGAGAGTTTCATTTATTGAAAGAATCTCAAGTCAATGGGACTTCGAGATTGTGTATTTCAGTTTATAACTTGTAAGAGGAAGTGTATCCTAGTGAGAGGATAACTTCGAGTACAGAGTGTGTAACTGATTCTAAGTGATAGTGAAAATCCTAGAGTGTCTGGGGACTAGACGTAGGTCAAGAGTTAAGACCGAATTAGTATAAATTTGCTGTGTCTTGCTATTCTTTCATCTCCTCTGTTTTAGTGGTCAGTTTCAGAGTGTTTTTAAAAAAAAAATTAAATCCCCAATTCACCCCCTCTTAGTGATTTGCTCCACTTTGAGAATATAAGATGTGTTGCATACGAACAAGTATTGTAATGGCCTTCATGGTGATTCACACCTTTATTGTTGAAAGCTAAAAGGTATTTGAAATGGATTTCTGAGGGTCAAAGAGTTTAATAATTCTTTGGACGTTTAGGTTAGCGGTAGAAGTTGTTTTTTTAAAGTGGTTTACAGTTTATACTTTATAAGATAAGTGTATGAGAGAAGTTTTATCTCGACTTGTTTAAACGTGATTTTCTGAGGCCAAAGACACAATTGATTGTAAGCGTTGTTCAACTTAAAGATTATATTTTCAGAAAATTACATTCAAGTATATGATTTTTGGTCTACAAAGATGAAAATACCCCTAATGTAAATATAATTGATTATAGATTTGTTAATGAGGAGTCATACACAGTTGGCTAAGGCGTCGACTTTGACCTCAAAAAAGAGGAGGTTTAATACCTATTGGTCGATGTAAGAGTTTTATTGGTGGTGATATGAAGTACCTTTCTAAGCACTCTTTTGATTTTAGAGGCATATTCTGTCTGAGCCTGATGTGGTAACGCTCACCTCTAAACTTTTCTCTATCTAAAAATAGTTATATAGATTTCTATGACTATATTTCCCAGATTTCTAAACCAATTGGTCGCATTTCAGGGTAAATTTGATAAAATTTGAACAGACTCTAGGGGAAATCGGAAATTCGGAATATATAGTTATTTCACACCTTCTATCCTCTACTCTGAACTCTGAAGATATTTGGTCCTCATGATCGTCACTTGTCTTGTCTTGGTTTGATTCAGGTTCTTTGTTCTTTTGCAAGGTTTGGAAATCCAAAAAGCCAAGGCAAGCGCAAGAACAAATGAAAATCGCAGCGCACAAGTGCTGCGAGAGACTCACAAATGTTGCGGCGTCGTAAATCATCCTAAAGAACAAAGTCGCGGTGCACAGGAATTTAGAGCCATAGTATTACTGGCAAAACCAGATTTCTCAGGATAAATTACGAAATGCAATGCTCTGTCATGCTTTATTGCGAAAGAATTTGGGTAGAAACAAGGTAACACTAGCAAAAGTCGCATGCAAGATTCAAATTAGCTGCGTATTGTTATCAAAGTCATAGAGGTATGTGTCAAAGAGCCTCTTAATGCTCTTCAGCAACTTGGGAAAAGTCAAAGTGGCTCTTTAGACGCCCAGGAAGGAGTCTCGGAGTCCGTTAACTCAAAAGCAAAAGGGAGCCGATGCTGGAGAAGACACAAATATAAGTTCTTTTATCTTGCTTCTATGCCATTCTTTAGCTTAGGGGTGCAAATATGTAATTCTGGTTTGATGTTTGCATTTCACACGTGTTTCCGAAACCTTGACTGGGGCAGAAGAAGTAGAGGCCTGTAAGTGGGTAGGTTAACTTTACTTCCACTACTTTGATGCCTGAACATTTAAATATTGCTACTTGAATACATGCGTTTAATCCAGTTAACTTGCTATGTCGTATGATTGGTGATAATAGTTATATGTTATGCTCATTTCGCTTCATCTCTCTCTTACTTGATAAGTCATGTCATGTATGATGGATTGTGGGTTAATTGCCTATGCATTCATGTTCGTCTCTTGCATGATTAGGTGACTTGGCAACTAATCACTGCTTGGTTAATCCTAGGATGAATCTAGAATGACAAGATGGTGAACATGTTAATGGAAGTCCTAATACAAATGATCTATCTGTGCTGACTTCAATTGAACCAGAAGGTGACAAGTGTTGGAGTAAATATTGAAGATGAGATCTAGGTAACACTAGATTGACCTCTAAAAACCATTTTTAGCGAATTGAAAGCAATCTGAATATGAGCTTCTTTCCTCTGAATTTTCCCAAAGTCATGTCATCCTCCATTTTGGTTTATTTATTTGCATCCATTACAAACATGCTTGCTTTTTATGCATGATGAGGTTTGTAATACATCTACCTTCCTTATGGGTAAGACCTTGGATTACTCCTATTCTGGGAATAAAGTTGTGATTTGATAGTGTACTACTAGACCATGTCTTCTTGCAAAGGAGCCTTATTCCGATGCGATCAGATGACGAGGATGAGATGCCACTGACCCCTATCTTCTAAGTACACTCCTGCAATAAGAGTGATGTGAAAACCTATTAGGTGTAGTATAGAAACTATGTGTTCACCACCATAGTGATAAAAGATTCAGCCAGTATGGCATTATCATTGATATGGAGAAGATTTTATAGCCTTAAACAGCTTAATCCCTTTATGCTACTTGTCTTTACTTGGTGGTTCCTCTTAAAGTATATACTTTGACACGACTCTATTTCACTATCTTTGTTCCTTAGGCTTTAGATCAGCCTCAAGTAGATAATCAAAAGCCTTCAAATAAAGACAATCCTATAATTCTCTTGAATTTTTATCTTACATGAGTTGGATCTTGAGGGCTTATTGGGGTTAGGGCTGGTTTCAAGACTTAGAGTGATTAATGAGGTACTTACAGATCAATAAGTCACATCCTTGCCAATTAGATTAGCCTTTTTAGCAGTGCGTTTGCATTTACTTTACATAGATTTATACATGGTCAAGCTTCAATTTTGAGGAAGATAAGAGGATGACCATCATTATCATAGCTTTAAGATGCACTCAAAGAAGACAATATTTACAAGACTGAATGCCATTTGCTTTAAATCAAAAGAGGAGCAAGGCAAAACTCAACAAGAGAATTAGATGGATTTGGCGATGCATTTGAGGGTTGATACTCAACAGCGAGACACAATGTTTAGGGTGTTTAAATGGAAGGAAAAGATATGCAATACAAACAATTGAAATCACATCATGTTTGGCAACAAAGAACCAATCAAATTCATCATTTCATTGATTTCAAAACAGTGCGCTTTGATGTTATATCTTGTTTGGCATGACAAGGCTTGTGGATTAAGCAAATGGATGGGATGAAACGGAAAATGGACATTGTTGTATCTTTGATCACGTTGTGCACCCCGTCTAAATGCCAATGAGGCTTGATCATGAAACTGCTATGAAAGGGCATTTTTATTAGCCTAAGAAGAGGCTGAAGGAAGGGCGGCACTCCTATTCGTAACCTCAAATCTACTTCAGATTTGTGATTCTTCGCAACAAATTTCACAGATCTTCCTATGTCGAAGAGGTAAATTACTCTTTTTTTTTTTTTGTGACTCAAATTCGACTAAATCTGATGTTATTGCTTCATTAATCGAGTAAATTTTCAATTTTTTTACAACAAACCTTGATTGTCTCCCCTTTCTTTATGTTCACAGTGATTTCCTTGGTTTTCACTCTTTTCTTTGTTACATATATGAATGGTTCAGGTGCGAAAGAATAAATAAATGGCTAGTTTAGAAGGATAATTTTACCAAGTAATGATTGCAAAATTATTTTTTCTTACCTATTATGGTTCCTTAGCATGATGATAAATGAGGAAGCCTTTCCTACAATTTAGTTACCTTTTTAATGCCTAACATATGTTATTATGGGCTGGTAATGCTAGAGGTGTATTTTTCATTATTGTGGAATCAAATGCTCATATGATGACTGCTTTCTGTCAACGTCTCCAAGGCTTTTTCCTATTTTCTTCAGTGTATTAATTGAAATTATTATGTGCATTTTCTTTTATGTGTATTAACTAAACTCCAATGAAGTTATTAACTAAGATCTTTTGATAGATGGCATACTTGAAAAGTTAGTTGCTAGCTCATTTCGTGAAATGAGGCTTGTGGTTGTGTATTAACTCAAATTGGTTACTCTACTCTGCAATCTCTGAGTTTTTCAGATCAATTATCCTTCTAATTACGCATTTTTTGTAATTTGTTCATTTAAATTTGTGAATCCTTTAGGTATTGCAAGTTCTTTTCTCGTGGAGCATGTATCAAAGGGGACCAATGTGAATATTCTCATGACAGAAAGAATCCTTCAATTAATGTGCTTCCTTCTTATTCTTCCTTCCTTCTACCTACTTACCAATTAACGAAGCTTAACACTTTTGTAGTTCTTTCCTCATACTTATATATGCGTGTATATAATTTTTTTTTTTAAAAAAAAAATTTGAAAACAGATTTGCAGTTACTATCAGAAAGGGATATGTGCTTTTGGTAGTCAATGCAAATATGAACATATCCAAACATCTCAAGCAGAATCTTTGGAACATGGAAGCCAGCTCCTGAGTTTTGAAAGACATGCAAAGAGTATAAGACTTAAACATCATGATTACCAAAAGAATTGTAATGCCGGAGATCCCAGTACTGCTTTGCCATCAAGAAAAAAGTGTTATTGTGTTCCTGAAGAACTATGTGTGTACTGTAAAAAGTTCTGCTTGTATCATTCTGAACCAAATGAAAAAGAGGAGCATTTGCAAACTTGCAAGAAAAAGGAAAAGTACCTTGAGACTTTGAATAAAAGTCAAGAAATAGAGTGCAGAATCTGCTTTGAACTTGTTCTTTCAAAGCCTAAAGCAGATGAATGCAAGTTTGGTATTCTTTCTGAGTGCGATCATCCTTTCTGTTTATCATGTATCAGGAATTGGCGTAGTAGTGCTCCAACCTTAATAAGAAGGTCCAGGTCCTATAGAAATGTGAAGACCTGCCCCATGTGCCGGAAATTATCATATTATGTTATTCCAAGTACCATTTGGTATTTTACAATGGAAGAGAAACAGGAAATCATTGACAACTACAAGACAAGCTGCAAGTAATTTCTTATCTACTTACTTAATTGTCCCTGCATGTTATTGGTTTAAGTGATCACTAAATTCAAGTTTCCATCTGTAGAAGAGTTAAAACATAAGGAAATTTTTTATAATTTACTCTTTTATTTAATTATGGTCAATTGTTGAAGGGTCCATAAGTGGTCATTGATGTGGAAAATAGGCCTTTTTTTCTCTCCCCTTGTCATATTCCTTGTGAAATGAGATATGTATTTATTTTGTTACACTCCCCTCATTGTTTTTGCTGAGGGACACTTTATGCCTAGTGAAGAGATTGCTTGGGCACTGTCTGAAACAAAAACACAGATAATCTCAACTCAATTCAATTTGGACTGAAAAGAGCCGATTTAACTTATACACAGTTTTTACTTGTTTATTATTGTTTTTCTTTGCAGGTTGATTAATTGCAGGCATTTTGACTTCGGAAATGGTTATTGTCCCTTCAGGAATATTTGTTTCTACAGGGTGAGTTGCCCTCTCTACAGTGTCTTTTGCTTTTTTTGAACTTAGGAAATCAGAGCTGTAAATGGCAATGTTCATTTGATTTTTCTGTGAAATTATTTTTTCTTTTCGTATCAGTTGTCTATATAGCATTGGAAGTATTCAGAAACTCTCAATTAGCTCCTTGTGTCTAACTTTGTTTGGACACAATGAAATTATTTTCTTCTTCCCTTAAGAATCATCTGCAGTTTACAGGCATATTAAAGATTTTCCCTTTTCAGTTGTGGTCAACTATAATTTGTTGTGTTGCAGCAAATGCCGTGCCTATTATAATGTTGATATATTTATGGATAAAACAAGATGTTTAAGGGGAACAAAGAAAGAAAAATAAATAGATGGATAAAGAAGTAAGCTTAGAGAAGTAGTGCTGTAAAGTCCAAAACCAAGTCTGGACTATGATACTGCACAAATTTCTGAAATCTTGTTTAAAGGATTGCAGGTTACTTGTGGGTGTTTTGGATGACTTTACTTTTTCAAGTCTAATTATTTGCTGTGATAAGCTAGATTAAAATTTAAACTTTTAGTGTGATTTTTATGGTGTTACTTTCAGCATACTGTGAGGCCTGGTTCATATACATGGATACATCACAAACCACCACCACCACCACACAGATCTTTTCTTATGAATTTGCTCGAACAATTTTTTCTGAGATTAGAGATGCCTCCAATTTTAGAGATTTTTAATGATATGGATCTGTCAGAGATAATGCGGTTACCGGAGTCACTAGTTAATTCAATGCAGCTTGATGCTGACATCTCAAATGATGAAACTGACCCTTTTAGCTTGCCTGCAATGTCAGAAGTTTTAGATTCTAGTTCAGACTCCATTGATTCTGTAGACTTGAATCTATTTGAGCTTATACCATCAACTCATCAAGCTCCGGATGGTTCATGGTGGTTTGGTATTGAAGGTTTTGATGATCAAGAAATGGGTGTTGTGTCTTCTCCGGCAGAGCAGGGTGGTTCATCTTTGCCTGATTTTGATATGCCTCCATCGGAGGAAACACTCGGTGGTAGTTCGTCTGGTCATGAAGATCCTTAAGAATCAAATAAGGGGAATTGTTGAATCTGTGGAGCCATCATGATTCTATGTGATGCTGCATCCTAGCGTGAAGTAAGGGGGTATTGTTGAATCTGTTCTGATGAATCTCTCATCTCTCCATTTCTTTCTTTGTCATCAGAGTTCAATTGAATTTTAATTTAAATGTACTAGAGTGCTATAAGATTTATTATAAGCTTGGCTTTTTCCAGCTTTGGAACCTATTTCCTCATAGTCTGGCCTATTTATATTACATACATATAGACCTAAATGTGTGTTTATAATTTTTTTTTTTTTGGACCATTGTGTGTGTATTGTATTTACTTATGCTTGTGACCTTTTTTCAAAAAAATGTGGGGCAATTTCGTCTTTTGCCAACAAATGTCATTTTGCAACTCAAGGACCATCGTGAGATTTTGTATATTTGTATTACCATTGTGTGATTTTGAATTTCAAGTGCATTTTTGTTCGTGGGATTTTCCTTTTTTTTTTTTTTTTAAATCTGCAAAATCTAGTTTTGGGTTAATAATTTATTATGTAAAAGTCTTGTGGCATTGATGCACATATTGAGTTCTGTAAAAATCTTTAGACCTTCTAAACTGGTCGACAAATGCTAGTTTTATAGGTTTAGGTTCAGCTTAAAAAAACAAACTCGTAGGTTTTTTACCAACAAAATATTTTTGTAGAGTAAATACCCTTTCTGGTCTCTGACAAAAAACACGGACCCTATTTTGGTCCCTGACAAAAAAATGTCATTTTTAGTCCATAAAAAGGACGAATAAGGGTCGATTGGTGGACATATTGATCCCTTACAAATTTTCAAAATGTCTTTTTTAATCCCATAAAAAGGACGAATAAGGGTCGATTTTTTTGTCATGGACCAAAATGGGGTCCGTGTTTTTTGTCTTTACTCTATTTTTGTACTTTACAAGATAAAATTTATTTCATATATTTGTTATCTTACCACACAAAGTCACTAAAAGTAGATGAATTCAAATAAAATAGAACGACCAAATGAACAAAAAAAAAAAGTTGTACTTTACCAGATAATTTTTTTTTCATATATTTGTTGTCTTACAGCACAAAGTCACTAAAAATAAATAAATTCAAATAAAATAGAACGCCCACATGGAGGATGATAAAGGCCTTGGATGTGTTGATTGAGGAGACGTCAGTTCATTAACTGATTTGATTTGCTTAACATGAAGTCAACGTTGCCATTTTTAATTAATGTTAAAATTGAAAATATAGTGAGGATTTAATTAAATTTTAAACATTTTACTAATTGAATATATATTTTAATTTTTCCAAGTCATGGACTTTTTTTAATATATATATACGTGTACACACACATCATAATTCACCATCTAAAATGTGGAAAATCCCTTTAAAAGATATATGAAATACCCAAATTCTTATTTGGGTTAATAAACTTATCAAATCCATAATTAGGCCATTTGTCTTAATAGGATATTGAAATTTTATTAATTTACCTCATTACCCCTCTGGTTGGAAAGAAGACAGAGGAGGAGCTTTACAGCATTAAAACAGCCCAAATAATGATCAGAAGTCAGAACCACCCAAAATCTAATTCTAATTTAAATCCCGTCTCTATTCTTACGCCTTTATAATTAACAAATGAAACTTATATACACAATCGACATGCTTCATTAGACGTCATATGTAAGTTATTGGCCAATTTGCAACAGAACATTGTCGCACACAAGAACAATAAACACACAAGAATTTCTGGAAAACCTCAGCGAAAAAAGGTGTAGAGCACGAGAACAATGTAGATGATTAGTGCCAAGGAACAAGAGGACCAACAGCTGCAGAATATAGAAAGGGCAGAAGATAGAATGACTGATTGAGTAAAGGTATGTAGATTTTCGACTCCATACAAGAAACTGGAATCATGATACGATCTACAAAGAGCTTGAAGCCAAGATATGAGTGATCTAATATACTAATCCAGTATTAAACTCAAAACTCATTGGCCGCTAATATACAAAATAAATAATAATAGCATCATATGTATCTTATTTCTTCTAACTCAACTCTCCAATCATCATAAATCAAATCACCACTCAGCAAAATGATACTAACATCAGTATGCGTATGTGTATAAAACGTATAATCAAATCATAAAGATGAATGAGCTACGACGAGTCTTAGTTCTTCAAAATAGCCAGCATTGACAGGACAAGGGAGGCACCGATGATTGTGACGGAGCCGGAAACGGATTCCGCAGCTCCGGCATCTGGAGCAGGAGCAGGCGAGGGCGACAAGTTGAAGTCCTGAGCGGAGGCGGCGGAGGCGAAGATAGCCGCAACGAGGATGACGAGGAAGGCCTTGAACGTGGTCGCCATAACGAGAGAGTTTGAGAAAGTCGGAGAAGAAACTTGAGAGCTTATAAAGGAACTTCAATGTAGGAGAGATTTGAGAGAGATGAAAGGAGGGAGAGGGTATATATATAGATAAAGGGAGAGAAGGCGCATGGTTGGGACAGGTGGCAGGGAGGGAGCGCGTGAACGGAGGGAGAGAGGGTCTGGTTTGCGTGAGAGGCCAATTCATGAACAGACTCGCTGTCTCTTATTGACTGCACTCTGAACTGTTCCAACGCGTGTGTGAAGCATCTCATCCCGCTTTCTTTCTTTTCAAACTAAACAACCTCACTTGCCATGCCCCTTAACAGCCTTGCAATAATCTGCAACTAGAAGCTTTGGAAAAAACAAACTGCCTTTCAAAATTCCAAATAAATTATTTCAACATAAAACTGATAGTGTAAGACCAAGCTGAATCCTTAGGACCCGTTTGTTACAAAGAATTGGTGGGGAGGGAAAGGGAAGATCCTAATCTTCCCATGGATTTTGGGTGTTTGATAGATAGAAAGTCTAGTCAGCATCTTCCAGTGAGTACTCATCTTCCCTTATTTGAGGGAAGATGTTTTCCATCCGAAAATGGAAGGAAAGCTGCAATCTTCCCAGGAAAGTGGTTTTTTGACAGATTTACCCCTAAAATTCAAACTTGGCGGGAAGTTCGAACTTGGCGGGAAAGTTCCAATTTGGCGGGAAAGTTCGAATTTGACGAATGTTTTTTTTCACGAGTTCGAACTTAACAAGAATATTTTTTTAAAAAATACATTTTAGCAAAAAAAAAAAAAAAACTTTTTTATTTTGAATTAATTTCTTTTGAGGGTAAAATAGACATTTCCTAATTCTTTACCAACTACCACATCTTCATTTTCTTCCTACCAAACAACTCAAGTCATCTTCTCTCATCTTTCAAATCTTCCTTTCCCTCCTCTAAAATTCATTTCCCTCCCCACCAATTCTTTGTAACAAACGGGTCCTTATAGTTTTCAAGTTGGAATGTCTGAGAAGACACTTGTGTTGGGAGGCAAAGTCATGAACCCCAAATTTAGAGTAGTCTGTTATTTGGATACAAGGTAATAGGAAGGTGTCGGATATCGGTTGAAAATATATATAAAAAAAAATCATTTACATTAAAATTAGGGTAAATGAGCAAAAATACACATGTGCTTTACCCTAGGAGCGTTCAGCACCATATGCTTTTTTTGAGAGCAAAAATATACACGTGGTTACCATTTTGGAGCAAAAGTCACATCCCACCGTTATGTTACTGTTCACTTCATCTCTTTCTCTCTCATCACGGTGAACAGTAACATAACGGTGGGATGTGACTTTTGCTCCAAAATGGTAACCACGTGTATATTTTTGCTCTCAAAAAAAGTATATGGTGCTGGGCGCTCCTGGAGGTAAAACACATGTGTATTTTTGCTCTATTACCCTTAAAATTATTATAAAATAATCCCTCTTGTCCTTAATATAATATTAGTTTATAAATCAGACTAATTAGTTTAGAGAAAAATATAAATAGAAAGATCTTAATATATCATTTATTTAGTTTTCTTAGTTTCTTAAAATAAAGTCAACTTGCTCTTTGATTAAAATCTAAAGTTAGTAGTATCAAAATTGCAAAAGGCACTTCATTTTGTGTCCCTCCAAATGGAGGAGCTTTGCCTACACCGCAAAAGCAGGATTTTTAAATGTCACGTGGGATTAAAATAATGGACTTGGTGTGAAAGCAAATAAAATATGTAATACTCAACCAAAGAATGAAGGAATTGTAGGGAGGGATTCAGATTTGCTTAGAAGCCCTCCCCTCAATATCCTCCCGTTCGTAAATCCTGATCGTCCAAAAATTGATCTAATCGTCCAAAAAGAGACACATCATCTGTTTTTAAATTTTCATCTTTACCGCATACGATAATTTGAAATACATGAGATGTCTTTCTTTGGACGGTTGGATCAATTTTTGGACGGTTAGGATGCACAAATACTAAGAGATACTAAGGGGAGGGCTCTGAGCAAATCCGAATCCTTGAAGGGAGTAGAAGAGAGACAAAAGAGAATAAGAATATTTCTCATTCACAATTTATATCCCAAAGTAAAGGGAAGACAATTCAAATTTATTTTAAATTAAACATAAGTATTTCTTTAAAAAAAATAAATGTAATTATTGGAATTATTTATTAATGGGTTTTTTTTTTCCTAAAATGGTTGTTTTTGATAGAGTCTACATGTACGTAGAAAGTTTTTCTTTTTCAAAATTGATTTTTAAAATGAGAGGAAGGTTAAAAAAAAAAAGATCAGTTTAATGCTTGAATTGTTGGGAGTCTGAAAACGGCTAGGCAACTAATGTTATGTCGACCCAGTTGCGCAGCAATTTATACAGAATCCACTTTTCATGTTATCCCCAAATCAAGAGTTTTTTTTTTTTTTTTTTTTTGTAAATTCATTAATTTTTTTATTTGAGTTAAGCTGTATTAAACAGCTTAGACTATTTTTTAGCTATTGAAAAAATATTTTAAGTTATTGAGTGACACAGGAAAAATATTTCAGGATGCTGAATATACTAGAAATTAATTAATTTGAAATACCAGACGTCAAAAATATTTCAACGTGCAACATACCATTTAATCCAAATAAAAAAGAAAAAAAAAAAATAGACATTATTATTTCTTCAAAAATAAATGTAATTATTGGAATTATTTATTAATGGGTTTTTTGTTCTTCTAAAATGATTGTTTTTGTTAGAGTCTACATATATGTAGATTTTCTTTTTTTCAAAATTGATTTTTAAAATGAGAAGAAAGTTCAAAAAAACATGACGAGTTTAATGCTTGAATTGTTGGAAGTCTGAAAACGGCTAGGCACTAATGTTATGTCGACCCAGTTGCGCAGCAATTTGTGGACATTAATGTTGGATATGACTTGGAAAGCACCTCTCCATTTCTCCATTTCTTTTTCGGTCCACTTCCCTCTATTTCTTTATTCACGTTATTGTTATCAAACTTATGAGTTGACTCTCCGATTTTATTATTTTTACATTTCTGTCTTACTAAATCGAGTTGAATCATTAGTAAACTCGTATCAGCTGTAGACTCGGTTAAACTCACGAGTTTACACACTGAGTTTAACGTTTTTACGTTTCTAACTTACAAAATCGTGTTAACTCGCTTTTAAACTCATGTTAACTTTTTTAATTTTGTCACCCTCAATGACTTTATATATGAATTTTATAGAAATTTATTTGTTAAATATAATAAATTTTGAATGTTGATATATTTACTTTCAATTATTTGGATTTAAAATATATTTAAATTAAACTTTTGTCATTTTTTATATTTTAATTATTTAATTATACACTGTTAATACTTATTTAATTATAAAACTAAACTCTTACGGATTTACGTTTCAAGTTTACGATACGAGTTTACATCATTATTACGAATTTGATAACCTTTATTCACACCGTTAGATTAACTTTGTTTTCACAAGTAGTTTTAATACCAAGGCTTCTTAGGTGCTAAGTCTTCTATTTTGGTCCATACATTCTCCTTTACCTTTTTAAGCATTATTGGTGCAAGCACTTCCCAATATTTTAATACACCTTTATGGGGGGGAAAAGTAAACTAGTTTTATCCATGTATTCATTATTTTTGGTTTTGCTTTGCTAACTTTATATAGTCTGAAATCTGAAATGTTTAGAGAAAAAAAAACTATTGTACAATATATTATGAAAAAAATATGATTTTTTAATATATATTTTACATATTTTTATCTTATTATAATGATGTCATAAGAGATTTGAAGCCTATAGTTGGTGAGCTAAGATTCTTTTGTTGGCATTTCGTCTGCAATTTCAAAATCATACTACCTCCGGTCTTATATATAAAAAAAAAATTTATAATATAAATTTTATCCTATATTTAGAACCGGAGGGAGGTAGTACTAAAAACAAAGGTCACACCGAAAAAAAAGAATTTTTTATTTGTTTACTGTTTTTTTCTAAAAAAAAAAATGAATCTTTTTTCTTTTGGACGGAAAACATGAGATAATCAATCTCCTTGCTGATATTTTCTTCTAGAAGAACACTGATACTTTATGGACAATAGGAAGATTCACAAATGTGGATTTTTTTAGTTATGTGTAAAATGAAAGACATTTATATATTATTCTTAGATATTTGGAAAAATAAATTTTGTAATGAGGCATTTTTTTAAACAATTTTTTCTTCTATTTTTATGATGTCTAAATCTTTAACTAAAAATGAGATTTAAAAAACTATTAAAATACTCCAATCACATGAGAAAATAATCGATCTAAACAAGTCACTCTAACGTATTTATTATTTTCAAATAAATCACCACTTGAGCAAATAGCTTTTTAGGAAGACAGAATCTAATTCTTGTATAAATCACTTTGATCCCATATTTCTCATATCTAAGGATTTTGTTTCCTTTCAGTTCACAAATGATAAATAAAGGGAAAATGATGGAAAAAATATTGTCAAAATATGTAAAAGATAAATAAGGGTGGTGAATTACAATAATTCCAAATTCACAGATTTGGAATTTTAAAATGTTGCCAAATGTGTGAAATTATATAAGTGCCTTTACTTTTTATTTTTTCAAAAAAACAAAATCCCTGAAACACATTGCTGGCTGCTAGAGCTCTGACGACGGCCTGTCACCAGAGCTCTGGTGTCCAAGCTGGCTACCGGCCGCTGAAGCTCTGACGGCCTAATATATTTTTCTTATTGAATTTCTCAAGCAAAAGTTCTCGATATAGATATTTGAGTTGTTAACAACGATACTAAAATTGTAAAAGAGATATTTATTGAATCTTTCCTAATAACTTTATGCCGTCAACAACAAAAATATATTAGCCCACCAAAGCTCCAACGGCCAGTAGCCGGCTAGGACACCGGAGCTTTGGTGATAGGTTGCCGCCAGAGCTTTGGCAGCCGGCAATGTGTTTCAGGGAATTTTTTTTTGAAAAAATAAAAAGTAAATGCACTTATATAATTTCGCACATTTGTCAACATTCCAAAATAAGTCAATTTGGAATTATTGTAATTCACCACCCTTATTTATCTTTTACATATTCTGACAATATTTTTTCCCATCATTTTCCCATAAATAAATAATTATAGCAACACTACTAGAAAATGTTTCTTTTAATTTTACTACATTTGTATGCATACACACAAAAATCCAATCACTCACTTGATGGTCGTAGTGGCTAGTTAGGGCACAAGTGGGTGAAATAATTTAGTTGTTCCTAACAAAAGCGACGGAGGTTTGATTGTCGTACAGCTGAGAGGATTGTTTCTAAGGAAAAATGAAAATCCGATCCCTCAATTAAAACCGAATGATAAGTTACAATAATTAATGGGTTAAGGTGCGGATTTGCCAACGAACTATTACTCGATGAGTGTCTGGCACAAAAAACAATTGAGGGGACCAAATTGACTAACGAACTATTAAAAAGTGAAGAAAAACACAATTTGGTGCAGATTCACCAATGAACTATTACATCGTCACTGTCTTGGTGTCTTCGTCTTCCATTGACTGTCACAGTGTCAGCGACGTCGGCGTCTCCAAAACTTCCATTTGTTGTTGGGTGTTCCACTCACCCTCTTTAACTCATCCAGTAGTCCACAGCTTTCGACCGGCACGCGTCTTACATCCTGGTTGCATCCCTCTGATGCCACAAGTAGCAACCACCGCTGCACAGTGCCTGCTCACATGGGTCCCATCTTTGTTGGTGTTTGCTTTATCCAACAAGAAGGCTTAACCGCTCTTTTCTCCAGCGTTTCCGTCACCGTCCATTGTCAGTGCCTCATATTTTAACGTAATTGTGATAGTTGTTTTTTAATAGTTATTTGATACTCTTTTTTTCACTTTCTAATAGTTCATTGGCCAATTTGGTCCCCTCAATTGTTTTTTGTGTCAGACGCTCCTCGGGTAATAGTTCGTTGGCAAATCTGCACCTTAACCCATAATTAATCTACTCTCTCAGCCAACTAAAACATTGTTCTTGACCTCCTACAATTGAATGATTCATATTTATTCCTCGGGTTAATGAGCAATTTTACACACGAGCTTTACCCCCGGAGCGCCCAGCACCACGAGCTTTTTTCTGAAGCAAAAGTACACACGTGGTTACGTTTTGGGAGCGCCCAGCACCACGGCCGTTAGTCAACCGTTAAGTTGGATGGAACGCTGACGTGACGCTTATTTGGACGGACTGACGTGGACGCTGATGTTAAGAAAAAAGAAAATTACCATTTTGCCCCTTAGTTTTAAATGAAAATTACCATTTTGCCCATTAGTTTTAAATGAAAATTACCCTTTTGCCCCTTAGTTTTAAATGAAAATTACCCTTTTGCCATTAGTTTTAAATAATAAAAAAACTAAAAATACCCCCTCCCCGGTGGGCCCCACCACCGGCCACCCCCGCCGCCGGGCCAGGTGGGGCCCACCGGGAGGAGGGGGTATTTTTAGTTTTTTTTTTTTTTAAAAAAAACTTAGGGCAAAAGGGCAAAAGTGTAATTTCACCCGAGTTACTGTTCATTTCCATCAAACTTAACGGTTGACTAACGGTCAACTAACGGCCGTGGTGCTGGGCGCTCCCAAAACGTAACCACGTGTGTACTTTTGCTCCAGAAAAAAACTCGTGGTGCTGGGCACTCTTGGGGGTAAAGCTCGTGTGTAAAATTACTCCTTAACCCTTTATTCCTCCTTCATCTCTCACCTAAGCGGTTTTGTCCTCCTTTCTAATTTATGCTACGTTATTCCTTCTTGTTATCATTTGGACCACACAAGTTACAATTTGATAATTTTTTTTTTTCCTGAATTAACGATTTGAGAATATATCATTATATAAGGCATCACGTTTGACACATCATTTCTAGTTGAGAATCATTGCCTTCATGTGCACCTGTCTTAGCTACACATAATTGGAATTTATTATGCAAGTAATAAATTTTAATTTTTTTTAAAGAAAATAAAAGAAAATAAAAAATTACTTATTAAAAATACTAAAATAATTTTTTAAAAAAACCAATAAATTATTAGTATTTAAAAATTATTATTTATCTTTACATTATATTAAGTTAAAAATTAATTCAAAATTTTGAAAGAGGTTAGAAGGTTTTTTTTTTTTTTTTTATGAGAGTTTAATTACGCATTATGGTTAGAAATATAATTGAAAT
This sequence comes from Acacia pycnantha, assembly GCA_025563575.1. Taxonomy (NCBI): domain Eukaryota; kingdom Viridiplantae; phylum Streptophyta; class Magnoliopsida; order Fabales; family Fabaceae; genus Acacia; species Acacia pycnantha. Next base: position 986,853 of record JAMWYP010000199.1, on the reverse strand, counting down.
AAAAAAAATTATTCATGATTTAAATTTTAAAACATAGTAACAAAATTATACCTGATCCTCTAAAAGACAAGACCCTGCAATTAAATGGTAGCATAATATGCTCTATATTTTAATGCTTTAATATAATATTTTTATATTTTAAACGTAAACTTTAGTCATGTTTTTAATATCAAAATATTATTCATATTAATATTATCAATGGATCACCAAGTTTATTGGAGAAGATTCACGTATTATAGTGTATTACTGCTTACTTTTACCTCATCAAAAAAATGTGCTTACTTTCAATCAAATTAAAATAAGTACATATTTAATTTTTATATAACTTGAAAGTACTAATAATAATAGTGGGAAAAAAGAGGTAATAATAATAATAATGGTTATTTGTAGTTTAAATAGTGTGCAAAGAATCGGCCATTGGCTTCTCTCCAATACCTCTTTTTATCATTTTTTTTTTTCTTTTCCATCATTGGATTACAATGTCAATGGTTCAGATTTAAGATCTTATAAAAATATTATTATAATTTTACTTAAAATACACAAAAATACATTTTTGAATCTTGTATAAAAAAATTATTTTTGTATCTTTTAAGTAATTATAATAATATTTGTATAAGATGTTAAATATAGACAGTTGAGATCTTAATCCAATAGTAAAAAAGAGAAAAGATGGAAAAGGATGGAAAGTGGTATTGGAGAGAAGTCAATCCCAAAGAATCCATTTTGTTTTGATGTGATTGGTAAAAAATTATTATCCTTTGATTCTTAATAAAAGACATGATTGAGGAGTTGATTTTGATTTTAAACCTAAGATAAAGATTTCATGTTTGTCAATGTTTTCCTAATTTACCGTTATTGATGTTTTCTCAACAATAATCAATGAAGGGAAAGAATGAGGGAATTAAGAGATGTGACTAGGGGGAAGAGGATTCTCTCATTAGTTAAGTTTCTCCTTATCTCTCATCATCCAATCCAAACCATTGATTGACTTAATGAGGTTGTTGGTGTGAGCACTTTATATCAAATGTATGATTCAGATTTAAAGCCAATGAGTGACAATGAGAAAATGCTAATGAGAGGATCCAAACCCGTGACTAGGGTGTTTTAGTAAATATATATCATATTAACCAACTTAATTAACTTTCTTAATCTAATCAAAATTAGATAAATATGTTTTATACTCCCTCCGGTCCTAATTATAGAAGCAAATTTTAGAGTTGGTTTTGGTCCTAACTATAATAGTAAGTTTTAACTTTTGCCATTTTTTTTTCTATAATACCCCTATTTATACTTCAATAATAATTAAAGACAATAATAATTTAATAATACACCTATATATTTTATAAAGTAAATAATGTTTGCAACTCATTAATGTCATATACACCTAAATTATACTTTTTAATATAAAATAATTTTGAGCAATTTTTGTCATATTTTTCCCATATCACCCCTACTAATACTTCTTCCAAAGTAAACCAATGAGTAATGTCATCATCATCTGCATTCCTTAATAAATTAATTTCCTATTATCCTTTTCTATTTTTACACCGAGGGATATCGACTCATCTGATAAATGTTTTGTAAAAGTAGGAGAGAGGAGAGGGCCACTGCCACCTCACACATTCTCATGCATGTCTTCATGTATGTTTATAACTCATCCCTGGTTAGGTTTCCTTAATACTAATTTTGCCTTATGTAATTTTTAATTTTTAGAGGGGTATTTTTGAAAAATACACATAATTAACTAATTTAACTCATTTCCTTAATCTCCCCAAATTCTGATAATTTACTCCTATAATTAGGACCGGAGGGAGTATTAAAGAAAATGAAGAGTATTAAATATAGAAGCTTAAAAATCCAGACTTTTCCCTTCATTTTGCATAAAAATGGTAAAAGCAGGGAAGAAAATCCCGGAAGAATCGGTCAATGTGATTGACAATATTTATGTAAATTTTTATTCAATCGCTGTCCCTGCATCAATGCATGCAAAATTAGAATATATACGATTGTAGGCACGATCCTGAAAATAGCAAGTTTGTTCACAAAATCAGGAAACAAACAATCACACTACTGTCACAATCTCTCTCTCTCTCTCTCCCTCCTCCCCAAAGATTTGCTATAAAAGCAACCCCTAAACCCTCCCATTAAGCCTCAGGCTACATTCTCTGTTCTTTCAAGGCTTGTTTTGGTAAATTTAAACTTCTTTTTGATTTTTACTCCTTTTACCGAATCCCGCCATGGAGATGAAGAAGCTTGCCCTCGCTGTGGTTCTTGCCGCCGCCTCCCTCACCGCCGTCGTGGCCGAAGCTGAGGTTCCTGCTCCAGCTCCCGGACCTTCTAGTGGAGCCGCCGCTCTCAGCTCCTTCTTTGGTGCCTCCGTCCTGTCCTTTGTCGCCGCCATGTACATGTAGATTTAGATCTGAACGACGGGCATATTTATATATGTATTTGTGCAGAGGAGGAGAAGGAAGTTTGCAGGGATGAATTGTGGAAAGAGGAATTGCGAGATGAGGAAGGAGGATCTGAGATTTGGCTTAAATCTCTGGTTCGAATTCTTGGTTTTATTCTCCTTTTAGTTTGGTTTGATGACTGCAATGTTCCTTCTACTGGTTTGTAATGGACTGATATTATGAAAATCTAATAAATTTTTTTATGATTTTCGTCAAGTTTGTCTCCCTCAATTTATTCCTTCAAGTATTTTCTGTTCCTTCAATTTGCATTGTTTTATGAATCTGCAAGTGCTTGTGTGCGCACAATCTTACCATACAAACCTGGTGGCTAATACAAGAGCAAACGATCGCTTTTTTTTTTTTTTTTTTCTTTTTTTCAGTTTAAAAAAGGTTGGCATGTTATCTGGTGTAGCGGTCAAGATTTGAAATTGAGAAATTTACTCAAGAATGAGCCTTTTAAATATAACCAAGAGATTTTATTAAGGGAAAATTATGCTAAAGGACCTAAGAAAAATATTTATTAAGAAGGACCATAAAAATGGTAATTATTTTGGAGGACCAAAAATTAAAACATTAAAATAGAAAGACTAAATTACCCTTAATCAAAAATTATTTTGAGAATTGTCCCTATCTCTTCTCCTCCTCCTTGTAGTACTACTCACTCTTCTTATCCAACTTTCAATCAAATTGATGCAAAACACAAATCACATAAGAGTTCTTGTAGTTGATTGCTGCAAGGGTATAGTTCTTGTGTCATATTATTACTAGGATATCATATATACATAATGCATGCAACACACCAAATCACATCTCCAAGTATGCAATTTACAAAGATGGAAAGAATACTGATACAGAGCAAGCAATTCAAAAGAAACATCTAGGATGAAATGGAAAGCGATAGAGAAACCAAAGAAATCTCTCATCTACTAGATTTACAATTTGCTCACTTCGCTCCATTTACTGTTCCAAAAACCCAGAAAAATCATGTCCAAGGAATAGCAATTGCCACCCACTTTTGAAGTGGTTCGTAGCAGTTTGATTGAAAGTTGGATAAGAAGAGTGAGCGATACTACAAGGATGAGAAGAAGAAGAGATAGGTCTCAAAATAATTTTTGATTAAAGGTAATTTAGTCTTTATATTTTAATTTTTTAATTTTTTGTCCTTCAAAATAATTATCATTTTTATGGTCCTTCTTAATAAATATTATTTTTCTTAGGTCCTTTAACATAATTTTCCCTTTTATTAAATGTTGAATAAGCTCATCATTCTTTTTTTAGGATCTTATCTCCATTCTTAAATTTTTATTTTCTAAAATCATTATTATGGTATTTTGTAAATTAATTTTTTAAAATTTTGTTTATATTGTACTTATGAATTGTGTAGATTAGATTTTAACCCCTTAAATTTATTTATTTATATTTAAAATAATAGTTTTGTAAAATATTAATATATATAAATCATATATTTTTTTAATCTAACGGTGGACATGAGATTTTAAAAAAATAAAATAAAAAAGAAGGATTCTAACTGAACCCAAATCCGAGCAAAAAAATGTTAAAAAGCATCATAACAACAAACTAAGCACTTACCCCTTGTCCCTAGGTTTAACTGACAAAGGGGTCGGACACTCCCACCAAATGGGAGGTTTGATTCTACAATTAGTCAAGGCGTTGGAGAGGAATCCTATGTGATGTGAAGAAGTGAAGAGGTGGAGGTATATCCTACCGGGCGGAATCAAAGCGCCTTGTCCTTAAACTGTAGGTGAGGTCACCCTTTCCTAAAATTTCTATATAAAAAAAAAAAAACAAACAAATGATGAGAGTTGCCGAGCCCTCACAAAATAACCAAGTTCAATAAAGATTGCAGTATAGAGAACCTAGATCGTTTCTCTCAAGGAATTCACAGTAGGTCTAAAATCAACAGTAAACAAGTAACACAATAACCAGAATGTGAGAGTTTTTCAATTCAATTTAAACGAAACAAAGACTAAAACAGAATATAAGAAAATGAGATTAATTAGGTTAAAAATGATTAACCCAGAATTGGGATTCCATAACCTTCATCGGACAAAAACATAATAATCGAACTCGTGATTGATTCTCGACAAACCGAAATCTCTCGCATTTATCCAGAAACTCCCTCGACTAGACGATCACCTAGCATTTGATCGAACTCATGGCGAGCTCGATGTGCGATCGCACAACACTCTCTGTAACCCGGTCCGACTTATGTCCTTGGGATATCAATCTGGGTATTAAATCTAATACCCATTCCGCAATCATAATCGGATCCGATTAAAATAAACAGAAACGAATTACGTTACCGATTGAAGTGAGGGCCCTCTGGATTCACGTAATCCTCAATCCATGGGTCAATCACGTGCTTAGCCAAGCATGGCTAGGCAAAACTCAGAAGAAAAGATGAAGAAGAACATGAACATGATGAACAATTCAGAGAAAATAATAAGCTTCTAATTTAATCCAAAAGCCTCATAAAGCGTAATTGAGAATATCGAGAATATTGAGAATATATTTGTAGCCACCATCTAATCTTCCTTATATAGGAGAGATGACTAAACAAAAATAGGAATCCCCCTAATTATAGGAAACCTCTAAAAAATAGGAAATCTCTAAAAAAAATAGGAAACCTCTAACAAATAGGAAACCTCTAATCAATAGGAAATCTCTAAAAAATAGGACACCTCTAAAAATTGGTCTTTTATTACAAAATTCGGGCAAAATAAAATCCATAAAAATGCATCTGTCTTTAGCTCCAATTTCTTCCATCTTTTTGTCCGAATCAGCCTTCCAAGTCTTCATAACAATCGTAGCTCGCTGAATCATCTAAAAAAAAGAATCAGGCTAATCGGATATCTAGATCAAAAGTTATGGCGAAAATACTAAATCACTGTAATTCTGGAATTTAATCATAAAAATGAATTTAATCCAATTAAAAGCTCAAAGCTCGATTAAGTAATAAAATCCATTATTTATTAACTAAACAATCCTAAATTTATTTACCAAGAGATACAAATAAGTGTAATAATATTCAATTATAAACAAACTAAGCACTTGGATCAAATAAACCCCAAAAAAAAAAAAAAACTAGGACCTCCCAGCTAGATTTATAACAAAGAATAAAAGAAAAGCGGATTAAAAGCCCCTTCTATCCTACATTTTCAACTTGAAAAATAAGCCCAAGTTAGCCCAAAACAGTGTTAATCAAACTATGATGAGAATCCATATTGGGGTCTAGTTGCTTGTCATTGCCATGGTTTGGTCCAATATGAAAGGTTTGTGGGAATAAGATTTGGCCCAAAAATAACTTGGGCCAAGTTAAAGTGCCTGTCCCAAACCAACTTAATCATTTTTTAAATAATAAAAAAAAACTCTTTTGCACGATTAAATTCATCTCACATATAATACGTATTTATATCACTTTGATCGTATTTATTATTCTAATATAATACCTCTTTGGCATATGAAAGGCTTTCAAATTTATGCGTGTAGTCGCAAAGGCTTTGGTTCACTTCCATGATGATTGGCATCTGGCACGACTTTTCCTTGTCTTTACTTTATCATTGAGCTTTTAGCCTCAAGTTTGTTTTTCAAGGGATTCTTCAAAGGGTACCCATGTCCTAGGCTTCTGAATGTACTTTCTTTTTTAGTAACTCTCTAATATGTGAGGTCGTCTTATGGGTTGTATTTTCTCTAGTCCTTTTGATATTGTATTAATGCTTTATTAATATATTTTGATCATTTATGTTGGATGATTTCAGCATATGAAAGGTTGTTAAAAAATGAAGTTTCTATACATTTCTAAATGGCAGTTTTGCTTTATTTTGCTTTAGAAGTATAAAAATAAGGCAAAATCATTTTCAGGGTCCTTTTAACATTGACAATCCCAAAAACGGCCTCAAGATTCTGATAATCTTAAAAAGGCCCCAGGGCCTTTTTTGGGTTTTTCAGAATCTTGGGTGAGTTGTCAACGGGGCTGATATAGTTGTTAACGACGGGTAGATTTTAACAACTAAATCAGTACTTTTAACAACTATATCAGTACCCCATTAACAACTATACTAGCCCCGTTGACAACTCACCCAAGATTCTGAAAATCCCAGAAAAGGCCCTGGAGCATTTTTTAGGATTATCAAAATCTTGGGGCCTTTTTTGGGATTGTCAGTGTTAAAAGGACACTGAAAATGATTTTCCATAAAAATAAAAGCAGTTTTGTCATGACCATTATTTCAGTTAATTTTAATTGTCAGTTGACCAAATATGTTGAGCGGTTAATCCATATGTCATCTATGTTATTTTTGTTAAGGGGTAAATTTGTCTTAAAAGTTTTAAATCTAACTTTTTAAAAAAATGAACCAGATGATACATAAACTTCCAAAGCACATTTGCATCTTAGAAAAATAATGTGGACAAGATATCGACGGTTAGCTTAATATATTTGATCAATTAATAGTCAAATTTACTCTTTTTTTCACGACAAAACCACCCCTAGTCCCTTCTACTAAAATATTTACTAAAATTTGTCTCGCAACTTTTGAGCTCAGCTCAGAAGTCCAAATCAAACGGGAAGCACATAAGGTGCTTGTCCCTTATGTGCATGTCCCTCTAATTAGAGGGACAAACACATTTTATTTTATTATTTTTAATTTATTTATTTAGATTAAAATTATATGTTGCTTTCAGAACTTTTTTTTTGCACCCAGTATCTCAAATTAATTAGTTTCTAGTTCTGTACACAGAAATATTTGTCTTGTAATACCAGTATTCTGGAAATTAATTAATTTGAGTGCAAAAAAAAAAAATCAGAAAGGAACATACAATTTTAATCTAAATAAATAAAACATATAAAAAATAAAATAAAATATGTTTTTCCCTCTAATTAAAGAGACAAATACATAAAAAGCACATTAGGACAAGCAGCTAATGTGAAACCAATGAGATGTGTTCAAACTCAAAAAGAAGCCTTTGGTTAAAACGCGGGACTTGCCTGCGTTCAAGGATGGGACCCACGGAGGCGCAGAATTTCCCAGTTCTCCATCGACAAGGAGGATACAAATTCGGATCGATCTTCTCCAGCTAGTAAAGCTGAGTGTGCGCGCCTGCGCGGTAGGGTTTTCACTTTTTAGTCCTAAGTACGTTGAATCTTCTTTGTGCCAAATCCAAGCATTGACTATTATCTGATTCACTTGTCACTTCCCATCTTTGATCAATCAGAGACGGGAAGCGGGCTGAGCTGAGCTTTGAACATTCTCGAGAGATGCTCAATCTAAGTGTACGGAGGACGAAAGGGAAGGAGTAGCATTTTCGAACTTCAGAAACATTCGAACAGGTAATGGTTTCGGACTCTTTCACCTGCTCTGTGTTTGCTGCACCCTTAGGATTTTTTTTGGAGTGAATCCATTCCTTATATGTTACACTGTAACTTGGAATAATAGTGATTTTTCTCGGTCTTATGGGTTGCTTCTAGTTAGCTTTTTTCCTCTTTGAAATGTGTATATGGTTATAGTTCGATTCCAGATTATTAGTTGACAATGGTTGCTCTAATTTTCGGCTGATCGTTCACTGTTTGTCAATCTAATTTATGTATCTTCGATTTCTGAGCTCCGTTTGAATTAGGAATTTGTATTGTGTGGCGAAGATCAGTCATTATCTTTCCTGATTAAACGCATACATGGGTGATGTTTAGAAAGTAAATAAAGATTTACGAGTCTGTCTTCAACCCCCTTGCTGCTTTTAGTTGTATAGATTGAGGATGTTGTTGCAAGAGGTGAGCTTGTAATCATGATTTGGCGGCTGGGGAGTGGTTTCTTCTTTTCTTTCTGGCTGTAGAGTTTTCTTTCTCATTCTATTTGGGTTATAACTTCGCCTACTGTGATGGTCTGTTTCTTGCATGGAAGTTGATTAGAAAGTTATTTCAACCATGGTGTCTTGCTCCAAATATCAAACGTCTAGGGTAAAAATGTAAAATCCCGTTAACACAGCTCGCTGTGTTCTGGTTAATATGAACTCTGGGGTCAGAATTTTCTTTTCCCATAATTTTTTTTTTTCTTTTTTACAAATCTTGGTTGTAACTCTAGTTATACCTGCTTATCTGTCCAAATTTGACACAAATTGTGGGTCATAGCTCTTCTAATGTCTTTGTTTGGCATGAATGTTTTGGTCTAAAATTGTGGTTTTCACTGTTATTTGCAGTTGGGTTGAGATTCTGCATAAACTCTTGTTCTGTCCCATGCCTGTTAGAATTATCTAATCCTGCTTTTGGTCTATATTTTGTGTTAGAATTGTTAATCTAATTTGAGCTATATGTCACAGGTGTCACCAAGGATTTGTCTAGAAAATTTTGAGTGCCATTAATCAATACCTTTTGATTCAGTATCAATCCATCTGTTTCCCTTCCTTCAGTTAGACATAAGAAAATGGCTGCTATGATTTCACGAAGGTTAGGTTCTAGGCTTCTAAAACCATCTCATTCTTCTTCTCTGTCTATGTTTTCTTCTAATCTCAAGAAGCTGCAAAATCCAATCTCTGAGTCTCAACCTTCCTCCCTCTCCAATCTCCAATGTTATTCCACTTTCACTTTGGCTCAGTCTCCACAATTAACGGATTCAAAGATAATTGTGAAACCCAGAACTTTTTGGGCATCAAGTTCAACTTTAATATCCCAAAATTCTTATAAAATCCCTGGCTTGAAGGACCAGAGGAAGCTGTTTGGCCAGAAACCTAGAAATCTAGATCTTAGTATTCTGAGATCTTTCAATGTGGATTCCCGAGAACGTCTTACTATACAGTCATTGGTGGCAAAACCCAGATCTTTCTCAACTGAAAAACCATCTCCAGTATCTGAGAAACCCCAAGACCCAGAGGCATACCCTAGTCAAAATCCTCACTTCAAGCACCAAGAAATTGAAGGGCCTACTGTGGAACGTGATCTTTCAGCTTTGGCTGAAGAAACTCGAGATGTCCTAGAGAAGATGATGAAGAACATGTATAGCTTAACCAAGGCAATGGCTTTTCTGGGTCTGTTTCAGCTTGGATTAGGAGCTTGGATCACATATATTAACGGGTCTTCTTCGCCGATAACAGAGGTTTCTATACAAAGTTTTCTGGCATTTGCATTTCCATTCTCGTTGGCTTTCTTGCTGCGTCAATCTCTGAAGCCAATGTACTTCTTTAAGAAGAAGGAGGAAGAAGGAAGGTTACAGATTCTCACTCTGACGCTTCAGGTGGCTAAGCAATTGAATCTCTTCTTTGTGAGGACCCGTGGGGTTTCTATTATTTGTATTTCTGGCTTGTCAGCTGGAGTGGTTTATCTTGTCCACTCCAGAGTCAGTTGAAGAATTCTGAATTGTAAACTAACCATGTTTGTGGATTTTGATTGCTGTTGAGTTTTGGTTGACTTAGTCGTCAAAACAGAAAACGTTTCGTAGTTTTGACAAGGCAAGCTGCCAAGCTATATGGACCGGTTCAAATAAGATGGAAGTTGTTTAGGTTTTGTTTTTAGGTGTTAATACCATTTTAGATCCTTAAAGTTTCTCCCAATTTTGGTTTTGGTCTTCCAAATTTACTTCGTTTATAACAGTTAGTCCATGAAATTTGAAAATAACTTGGAGCCGAATCAAACTTCCTACTGCTCCCAGCAATTTCTTCAGGAGATTGCTTTCTCGTGCTGATATTATGCTTCAAGCCTCAACTATTTATTCTTTTATGATGAATCTGTGTTATGAAATCTGGTATTTCTAGGTCTTAAATATTGACCTTTTGCACCCAATAAAACATAATTGTGATGATAAGTGCTTATAGCGAAAAACTTCATTGCTAAATTTGTACATTTGTCCAAGTACCTATTAATCTAATTTGTGAATAGTACTATGTATCATATATAGATAGAGTGCCTGTTAGTACAACAGTATTACATATTTTATTACTTCTATTGTTTTTAATGTATGACCTAATTGTGGAGATGATGCTGGCCCTATATGTAAGATTTATTTAACATATTTATCATTTTTTCCCAAATTAACCTATTGATATTCCCTCAATAATAATCAAGAAGAAGAGGGAGGGAGGAAATCAAAAAAGATAACTACGGTGTTTTAGAAAAATATATCATACTAACTAATTTAATTAGCATCCATCCTTAATCTAATCAAATTAGTTAATTAAGGCTTTTACATTAAATACTAGAGGAGTATCTTGTAATATGAAATCCTTAGGGCACATTTGGTATCCTAGTTGGGTCCTTACCATTGAAATTGAGGGCATGGGATGCACGGCACAGCAGAAAGAGAAGTTCAAACTGATCCCAAAATTCATTTACCATGTCGTGTTCTTATTGGAAAATCAAGATAAACAACCCAACAGAGAGAAAGAGAAATTGGAAAGGGAATTAATATTCTGGACTTTCTGCTCTCGTCAACAACATATCTCCTATAAGTTCTCTTGCTTTTGAAAAAATTGTGTGTGGGGTTCCTTCTAATGGTAGATGCATATGGAAAAAGGTAAAAAATGTGAGGGAAATTATTCTATTGTGTTTGGTAAATTACAAAATGACTACGTTGAAAAGAGATATATATTTTTTTGGTAGAAAACAAGGGCCTCTCTTCTTGAGACTTATAACGTAAAAGGTTTTCGCCCCTCCCAATAAGTGCGCTTCTCGGTATTTGAACTTGTATTTTCCTCGTTGTGGGGTAAGGCTTTAATTGAATTTGCACAACCATACACATTTTAAAGGGTCCCATTCAATTGAAGGCTTGATCATCATTAAAATTGAAAGGGCTCCTTTCAAGGGCTTAATTGAATTTTCACAAGAAATTTATAGCACAATGCCACAACATTAATATACATTTATATACGCATCTGAATGTGATCTTCTTCTTCTTATCAAAATTACCTATGCATATAGTAAATTAGTCTGTTTTGTTTGATCTAATTAAGCAGCAAAAATTTCTGCCATTTCAGTTTGTGTTTGGGAACTCCGTTCTGGATTTGTTTAGTGTTGAATTTTAGACATGTGCATGTAGGTTGATATTGCCTTTCTATCAAAATGACTTAAGTCAGTTGATAGAACATACCTGATCTTAATTATTTTAATCATGATTGAGATGTAGTCGATTTAACCAAGGTTGGATTATTGCCCCTTAATTAAATCACGGTCTCAACCAATTCATTAAATAATCGATCATATTTTTAATAGCACGTGTTTGGGGTAATGTTGGGAAGAGGAATCTCTCCTCATCATTTTGACTATACGTTATGTTGCTTCCCTCTAGCTTAGTGTAACCCTTCTTGTGTACGATATCAAAACGATGGCTTCCCTCCCAAATTAAACTCTATATTCGCTAGCATTTTTAACCTTTTCATATACTTGCTCCCCAGTCAATGCCACCGGAGCTTCTTCATGTTGGTTTTGATTAGTTTTGATGATGTCTTATATAGATGCCATTATTAAGAGCAAAAAGTTTATATGATATATTTATCTCCTACATTGACTAACTACTATATTTAATGTAGATTAGTCCAAGTTGAATAATAGCTCAAGAAGGAGATAAGAGACTAAAGAAAGAAGGAATTGAAAAGAATGTCAAGTTCAAGAAGATGATGATATATTGAAGAATTAAATTATGAAAATGATCAAGAGAAGAAGAAGAGGAGAGAAGAAAGAAAGAATTAAATTATGGAGAATGATGAAGAGAAAAGAAGAGAAGAAAGAAGGAAGATCTTGTTGAATGGATTAAGAAAATCACTATTCAAGTCTTTAGATTGATGCTAGAAGTCTCCAATATCATATGGAAGTTGGAATGGATCAATTTGGAGTGAAAACCAGCAAAAATCAGTTCCAGCATGAGAAAACTCGAGTTTGGAACTCAAAACTCGAGTTTGGAACTCAAAACTCGAGTTAATCATTAACTGACTCGAGTTTGCAATGTCTTCAGCGTCTCTGGTGTCTCTGGACAAGGAAAACTCGAGTTTCCATTTAAAACTCGAGTTTCCAGCTTTCTTCAGCAACTCTGCTCTACTCTGTTTCACTTTCAGCTTAGGCGACGTCTGGTAATTCAATGATATCTCTCAAACCAGACATCGGATTGAAGTGAAACTAGTGGCATATGAAACTAGACTCCCAATTCGTCATTTGGATATAAATTTCAAGCCAAAAGGAGTTCAGATGAAGGAGCTATGAATTTATGAAGTTGACAGAGAAATTCACGCCACACAGAAAACTAACCTTCAATGTTTTGAGTATATCTCACAAAGTAAAAATCCGATTGAGCTAAAAACAGTGGCATATGAAAGTAGACTCAAAGGGCTTTCCAACAAGAGGTTACCCAACGAAAACGGAGTTCAGACCAGGGAGATATGGCCCTCGAAAGTTGATTGTTTATTCACGATGTTGCTCAGTTTGCTATCAAACGAAGCAAACTCGAGTCATTAAGTTGGAACTCGAGTTTGTCGGGGACAGAGAGCAAAATCTGATTTCTGGGAAAGAACGAAATTCGAGTCATTAAGTTGGAAACTCGAGTTTCCATCACACAGAGAGCAACCAACGTCAGAGCATCTTCAAAACTCGAGTTTGTGATTCAAAACTCGATTTTGCACCTCTGCTTCAAAAAATCAGTGTTTCGAAAATCTCGTTTTTCATCAAGAACATCCAGATGATTACCCAAATGATCTATAATACTTCCTAACATCATTTATATCATTTGTGTACATGTTTCGATGATTAAAACGAAGGATTAGAAGCAAATCTCAAAATCTCAGATTTGGGTCAGAACATCAAAAGCAGTGCAAAAGTTCTAACGACTAGTTTTATCTGAGTCTAACGGCTATATTTCTTTACCCAACAGTCATTAAAGCTTCAAACCGTCATATACTGATCTCTATCTATAAAAGAAGACATCCAATACAGAAAAACGTAGAGGAAAAGGATTACAACTTCAACATGCTGATATTCTTGTCATTCACACTCTGTTCTTCAATGTTTTCATAGTTTTATCATAGAGAGTGAAATGTTTTGTATTGTACTTCAGTGTTTATCCATTCACTTCTAAGAGAGGATATTTATTTGTAAACATCCTATCATTCTATTTGAGAGTTATCGAAGATTGGGTGATCTTGAGTGGGAAACCCATCGTAGTGATTACAACTTGTAAGGGAGTAAGTTCTAGTGAGAGAATTACTTGAGTACAGTGTGTAATCAAGTGGGTGCTTTGATTACAATTTGTAAGGGGGAGTGAATCCTAGTGAGAGGATTACTTCAAGTACAGAACGTGTAATCAAGTTGAAAGTAGATAGTGGATTGAAAATCTCAAGTGGAGCTTGAGGACTGGACGTAGGTCAAGGATTGGGCCGAACCAAGATAAATCACGCTTTTCATATTCTCTTCCCTTATCTATATATGTTTGAATGATTGTTTATCACTTTGTAAATTACTATTGTCATTCAAACTACTTTCAGTAAGTTGTGAAAAGATTTTTAAAGTTCTAAGTTGATAATTAGACACCCAATTCACCCCCCTCTTGGGTGATAACCATCTCTTTCACTTCATACTCTTGGCCACCAAAAAATGCCTTCTTTAATCGACGATATGGGTGGCCCCGTCTAAGAAATCTCCTTTGTTTAGCAAATTCTATAAATTCCCTCACCCCATTCTGATATTCAACACTCGTTCGTAAAGCATTTATCCAACTCTGGTCCATAGTAGAATTCCTATATACAGATGGAAAATCATTGATCATACATAATCCAAAAAAATTGAAACTTGCATAAAAAATAAGCCAACATCCAAATGCAAATATACGCTCAAAGAATCACTTTTACGGAGGAACGAACTTGCCCATTAAATGCATAACAAATAATCACTTTTGGTCATAAATGCATCACAGTGAATCCAAGAACCCAAATAAATGCAAGACGAGGAAATTAAATGCATGGGATGAAAGTCTTGTGGACTCACCTGTAGCATATAAATTCAAATGCGTTTGCTGATGAGTCTTACTTCTTCGGCCACGAACGTTGATGTTGCAGAAAAGACAACAAGAGTAACCTAAAAACACTTGTTGGTCAGTTGGGTAGGTCTAAAGTGCAAATATAATCTTAAAAAAAAATATTCATTAACAGAGAATACCCATAAGAATATTACATCGATTTCGTTAAACCCATGAAAAACCAAGAGCGATAAGCTGGAAAATAATAAAGTTATATAACCGAAACACCTCTTACAGCTTCATCTATAGACGTTTAGCTAAGGAACCAGATAGTGATTGTCGAGAGAGGAACGCGATTTCGGCGTGACAAGAGATATTCAGAGAGGGAAATTTAATTTTCCGCGCGACAAAGATACCTTATTTAGCTTTTAGGATTTTATTAATACCGGTTATTTATTAAATGTCCGGTCCTAAAGATACAACTAACATTTTAAGACCGTAGATTTAAAAGCATCCGGTCCTAACTTTTTATTAGTCATTTAAGTTTTAAGACCGGAGGTTTATAAAACATCCGGTCCTAAAATTCAAATACTCTTTAGATCCATTACTTATAAAATGTCCGGTCTTAATGGCCTTGGTGAATGAATAAAATAAAGGAAATTTTTTTGACAAAAAATAAAGGAAAATTATCATCCACAAGATACAGCCAAAAAGAAAAATACTGGAGAACAGCAAAAAAAAATACAAAAGCTTATGTTATTAATGTGATCTTACATATTCACGTACACGAGAAAAAAAAAACAAAAGAAAAAAAAGCTGAAAATTATCATCCACAAGAATCTGACTGAACATGCTTGGCGATATCGGCGTGAAGAGCATTAATTTCCCCCCGGATATCAGCAAGTTCCTGTCTTAGTTGCTCCAGCCTCAATATGAATCTCTCATTAGAGGAGAGCGGAGAGGGGTCAGAGGTAGGCACGCTGGGGCCAACAGGTTGTAGTGGGGGAGCACGAACCTCTGCATGGTCTGAAGGCTGGAGGGGGCTGGCAATCTCAGGACAGGGTCGGTAGAAGGATCAAGGGGGGTGCGGAAATCTCTTCGTCATCGGAAATAACAATGGGTCAAACGACCCGAGACCCTTCGGCCACAATAGGACGCACTCTCGCTGGAGGAGGCGCACCGTATAACGATCTAACCATGTCACGAGCTTGAGGTGTAAGAGTACCCCTACAAGCAGTTTGCTTGTATCTAACCATGGTTTCAGACTTTGAGCAGTTGGGGCAGAGAGCTAGGTAGTGAGGGAGGTAGTGAGGAGTTACGAGGTAGTGAGGAGTTAATAAGGACAGGGAGTTCGTGTGAGGAGTTAATAAGGACAGAGAGAAGGAGAGATACGCAACTGATAGTCAATTTAGAGCGTGTTTGTTTAAATATCCGGTCCTAATAGTCAATTAACAAATCAATTCGATAACTTTTAAGACCGACCTTTTATCTTGAATCCGGTCCTAAAACTCATTTTTTAATTCAATTACGTTTAAGACCGTCTTTTTATCATTTATCCGGTCCTAAAACTCATTTTTTTCAATTCAATTACTTTTAAGACCGATATTTTATCTTGTATCCGGTCCTAAAAATTATTTATTTTTATATTTCAATTTATTTTTTTCAAGTGAGAATTTTTGGTTAAAAAATATTTTCTTTAAAAACGGATTTTTACAATATCCGATATCAGCCTTCCCTATGTTGAAATGAATGATTCAACTTCAAAGAGTCTATTCGGCTTCCACATAAACTTGCCAATTAGGCGTCTCCTCGTATTCTGAGTAACTATGCGTCTCCTCATTAAATAGCTCCGTCGTTTCGCATTGTTCAGGATGGTTCTCTATTTAAACTCGTTGTTACTTTACTTTCTTCACATTCATCTCCATCTCCTCCTACAACCTCCACCGTAATGGCTCCTCCACCACGACGAGGTCTTCCTGCTGGGCGAAATCCTGAGGCACCTCCATATCCTCCTCCGTTGCCTCCGAACCCGAACTTCTGGCAAATGCTGCAGCACCTGATAGCCCGCGTCGATCATATAGACCGACGCTTGGGCCAACTGTTTAAGGTCTATCACACCGTCAACAACAAGTTGAACGCGGTACTCGACGCGAATGACGTTGAGTACCATACCTCTGATGACGACGTCTCCGACCCTTCCCTCCCCTCCGACAACGATGGGGAGGATTAGAAATATTTGTTTTTTTGTACTACTGCTGCCTCACAAGGCAGCAAAAAAAAATTAATTAAAATAATATTTTTAGATCCCAATCGCTTTCCTTGTACTTCCTTTATCGAGATGTTCTTTTCTTTTTTCCGACAAAAAGGAAACAAACAAAACATTGTCCTCTTCGTGGTGATCAACATTAAAAATTTGCAGAATAAAGTTAACAGTTACGACCATACAACACAAAAAAAAACATTGTTTACCTTATTCGAACAAAAACAAACAGAGTGACGATTCTTCTCAAGTTTGGACCATCGTTGTCGTCCTCTTTACTTACTCTGGTGTGAACATTTTTAGTGTCCTTTTCGTTATCATCTTTCTTTTTCCGACAAAAAGAAAAAGGACAAAGAAAAGGGACACCGATGATGATCTCCACATCCAGGTTAAGTAAAAACGAGGACAACGAAGCACAAAACTTGATAAGAACGCCAGAAACTTGGTTGTCTTGAACCCTAACGATTTGTCTGAAAACCGAGACACGAACTCTATTTAAAGGAAGAATATTAGGACCGGACATATAACAAATCCACGGTCCTAAAAGTTAAGCCTTATTTTAAAAATTTGAAGTTAGGAGCGGACAAATAAACAATATACGGTCCTAAAAGTTTCGCAAACTATTAAAATAAACGAAGACTTTTAAGACCTGACTCCTAACAAATACACGGTCCTAAAAGTCTAGCCATATTCTTTGGAATTTTTCGAAGACTTTTAGGACCTAATATTAATTAAATATACGGTCCTAAAAGTCTAGCCATATTCTTTGGAATTTTTCGAAGACTTTTAGGACCTGATATTAATTAAATATACGGTCCTAAAAGTCTAGCCATATTCTTTGGAATTTTTCGAAGACTTTTAGGACTTGATATTAATTAAATATACGGTCCTAAAATTCTAGCCGTATATTTTATAGTTTTAGAACCGGATATTTGACATATATACGTTCCTAAAAGTCTACCCATACTTTTTAGAATTAGACGAAGACTTTTAGGACCGGATATTTGTTAAATATACGGTCTTAAAATGGACGAAGACCTTTAGGACCAAACTTTTAAAAAATATACGGTCCTAAAAGTTGAGAATACTTTTCAGAGTCTCTTATGGCTCATTTACAACATCCGCATGTATCTCAAATTTCAAGCACTAATTAAATAGCTTTGTCCACCATCCCATTCATTCAGAAACCCAAAATGGACACACACAAATTGTTTGAAAAAATAAACAAATTTATTATTGAATTGCATTGCGTTATATTTACAAATGAATGAATTAGCTAGTCGAAAAAATAAACAAATGTATGTACAGAAGGCTATTGTTGCTACATCATATATTATTTACAAATGAATTAATTTAGGACATTAATTATTTCCTGACTTAGATTTTCTAAGACCAGTTTATACAGATATTCACAAAACACATGGCGTATGTGCTCCACTTCATCATCATCAAATGACCTTTCACAGACAAACCTCTGTAACATCAAAGACAGAAACAGAAATAACATATTACGTGCATATTTCATATGTAATGTTAAGCCATCAGTGACTGAATTCAGCCATAACATTTTACCTTTGCAGCGAATTTAGTCTTTCCCTCCGTCACAATATCATATATGTGCTTCATGACGTAAGGGCCACATAAGTTCGATTCTCGGTTGCCGACGGTCTAAAAAGAACAAGAAATATATAAGAGCATATATAGCTTACTGACCAAGTTCACAAGACAGTTATGCCATGTCCAAATATGTACTAACATTTGGTTGGTACCATTTAGGGTCTTTGAGATCAAACCCACCACGCTTTTTTTTACCGTTCTTTGGAAGGTTGTCATGCCACTATCATCAAAATCACAAATTTATCAGTAATGTTCACTGAAAATTCACAACAGAGATTTCAGACAAGACAATCAAAATGACATTCTTACTTGTTGATGATCTGCTTCAACGTAGCGATGGATCGCTGTGAGTGGAGCATAAGAAGATAACATAATGCGACTCCATGTTCATGACGACCAACTGATAGTGGTTGCTGAAATTTCAATACAAAGAAAATCACTCGATATATATATATATATATATATATATATATATATATATATATATATATATATATATATATATATATATATATATATATATATATATATATATATATGCAGAATTAAGTGAATTGCAGACAAGAATTGTGATATATATGTACCCGAGCCAGTATGGAAACAAGTACACCTTTCTTGGCACTTCACACACCCTCTTTGATATGTACTCCTATCTCATTTCCTTGGATGTTGTACTTGCATACACTGGGCACAAGAATCCAAAATCCTCGATTCTGCCCTGTTGAACAAGTTTCTCATGCATGCACCTACAAGAATGACATCGATCAGGGAATTAGTATATATGTATGTGTGTCTAAACGGTGCATTTAAATTATGTAATCAAGGAAGAAGATACTTACTTCATAAATACTTGAACACATGCACTAGTAACCTGCTGTCCAGGAAGCAGTATGGACTCTACATCTTCATTATCAACTAAAAGCGGTTGAGGATGATCGAGGCCTACTACTTCATTGACAGACCACGATTTATCTTTAAACCATCTGTTGGCTACCAAATCGGATATTTTTCCTTGGCCGTCAATTTAGCAGTAGGGATGGAACTTGAGGAGGGGGTGAAACTTGAGGAGGGGGTGGAGCTTGACGAGGGGATGGAGCTTGAGGAGGGGATAGAGCTTGAAGAGGAGTAGAGAGCTCTACAAGCTTCACTGGCCAAGAGATGAAGGTTCCCTTGACATCACTCACAAGCTTCAGCTCATCAGTTAGGAGAGGGACAGGTGCATCAATAATCACCTCTTCAACTGACACTCTGACTTCATTATCATCCATTTGTTGGTGGCATACAGTTGATCCCAAGTTGTGGACAGTCCCTTTAGCAACCAATTGTCTAAGACTATCACGATCCTCCACATATAGATGGCAAGGTTGCTCTGACTGTCCAACAATGCAGCTCCCTCTAGTGCTCTGCTGCTGCATAGGTGCAGCTGAAGGTGTCAAGGGATCCACAATTGTCTCTGGCCGAGAGCTCAAGAGACACTGCATTTTCTGATCCATCTCCTCCTTCATCTGTTTCAACTGAACTTGAAACATTTCTCTCAATGTAGCTTCTCTGGCCGCTGATTCCTCATTTAATTTGGCAACCGTCTGATCCATCTCCTCCCGGTAATCATACTTTGTCTGTGGCGTTTGGATTTACCAAAGTATTGCTTTAGGCCTACCCGTCCTCCAATCCCCCTTACACGCCCCGAGTGATCTGGTTTTCCGGTCGCAACGGTCAGAACATCATTCCTCCCGTCCGACGCAAAAGATCCCTCTGCCTCTTTCTTTTTAAGATCTTCCCGTAAGATACGATAACGAGAAGCTTAGTGATGAAACATGTTTAGTAAGTAAAAAATAACAATATCGATACTTACAATTGTTCAAGAACTACACGAGTTTTTCACTCGTGTAGGCGCCGCTTGGCTTTTGCCGAATATACAACCACAAGTCCTCGCGACGTATTGGAGATGGCGGCCGGTCAACTACCGCGAAGGATTGGATTCAGCTTCATCTTTTAATCTCTTCCGCTTGGCTGCCATCAAATCTTTTCGGCCTTTTCATATCCGCGCGAGAAGCCCCGTGTGGGCAATCATTCTTTCTCCCGATCTCTTGGTATTTTTCCCTTCTTTTCTGTGAATCAGGATTGAAAACAACTATCAATTATGAATTCCAGCCATGTCACTAACAGAAATTAGAGAACTTCTGCTTGATATGAACGTCAAACATTAATCAAATTCACTTCATCAAGTTTCAACATTTTACTTAAGGAAGATGTAGCATTGTAGAAGAAATTGGGAGAACCAAAGGAAAGGGAGTTGCAGAATTGATGCCAACTCAGTCAATTCATTCATTCATCATAAATGGTTCCTACACATATTGAAATAACTAACTAACTACTTGCACCGAAACCATTACACAGTTAACATACTAACTAACTAACATCAACGTCTAACCATATTACACAGTTTACATATCAGACTTGCATGGAACTAGGACATGCTCCTCTCATGCAGGACAAAGGCAGGAAATGCATACTTCTATTCACACACCAAACCATTTAACTAACAGGATTAGATGTACACAATAACATTCACATATCCGAACAAAGTTAATAAGCAAACAAAAGTGCAAACAAAACTAAATATAAACTCACCAAAGTTTCAGAACTGGTCCGCTTCTGAACAAATTGTTGCCAAGTTTGTTCATCAAGAAATTTGTACTTGTCCTGTGGTTTATGGTCGCTTCACCTCGGCAAAAATATACGTGTTAGCCAGAAAGGTCTTAAACTTCTTGAACCGCTCAGCACAATAAGACAATGTTGAGTCTTTCAACTTCTCAGAGTCAGGGACGGTGTATGTAAGCCGGATAGTGTCCCAAATAAGATCCTTTATCGTGCTTTTGTCCACATCTTTCTACTCATCTGTCAAGATGCTAACCTTGCTGCGTACTAGAGCGTCGACAAAACTAGTATATGTGGTTTTATTAGGACCGATAGGTTGCAAATTTTCATCAAACTGAATCTCCAGCTTCGTCCCAGAATTCCGACTAAGGGAAACCTCCATCATTCGTGTGCCGCTTCTACCACGGCATGCACGACGCTGAGGAGGCTCATTATGAGATGAAGAGAGTTCGTTCGTCTGACCCACACCAGTCAAAGCAGTATCTGGAGTTCCAGGAACACGAGTGGAATCGTTTTCACCGTTCATTTTCAAGAAAGTATAGAGGAATGCCTGAGCAAATGAGGGAGTAACAGAGGCTAACGGTACGTGGGGCGAGGAAGAGAGGTAATGCAACAGGAAGGGTTTCGCAACGTGAATAGGGGTTCTTCAGGGAGTGTGACAAAAGCTTCCGCGCGAAGAAACGTATATTTGGCGCTTCATTTTCAAGACCGGACAAATGAGTATATACGGTCTTAAAAGCTAACCTTTAAGACCGGTCTTTATATAACTCCGGTCTTAAAATTAATTAATTTTTTTTTTAAACTTTAGTACCGGCCTGATTTTAAGTCCGGTCTTAAAAGTCTAACATTTAATACCGGTCATTCGTAACTCCGGTCTTAACATTAATTAATTTTTTATTTAAACTTTAGTACCGGCCGTGATTTATGTCTGGTCTTAAAGGTCTAACTTTTAAGACCGTCTATTATATATGTTCGGTCTTAAAACTTTAATACCTTTATATTTTAATTTTTCCGTATTAATTTTGGAGTGTAGAAAATATAAGTCTGGTTGTATGAGATTTCTCCAAAAGTAATTGATATTTCAATTTTTTAATAACATTTTTAAGACCGGTTGTTATTTTAACAGGTCTGGATAAGACCTATGAAAAAATGATCCAGAATAAGAAGTTCTTTATATTTACAAATCTGCCACCGGTCATAGTTTTAGGAGCGGTCCTTCGTTAGTCCGGTCTAAATGAGGCGGTCTTAAAGCACTTTAGCGTATAAGAAGTTCTTTTTATTTACAAAACTGCCACCGGTCACACTTTTAAGAGCGGGGCGTCGATGATCCGCTCTAAATGAGGCGGTCTTAAATCCCTTTTTTGCACTAGTAAGGGGGAAAAAAGCATAGGAAGTGATTGCAAATGACACTTGCAACGTACTCCTCATGTCCTTAATGCTACAAGATATATTTATTTAATTTGATTAGATTAAGAAAATTAGTTAATATGACATATTTTTCAAAACATCCTAGTCATCTTCCTTAATTTTTTCATTTTTTTTTCTTCTATTTGATGGGCCTGTTTGGGTTGGCGGTAGGAGCGGTGGCTTAAAAGCTATCTGACTTTAGAAAAAGCTCGGTAAGAAAAAAAAATCAGGTTGTAAATAATGATTTGTGTTTAGACTAATAGTGGTAGAAGTGGCGGGGCCCGTGTCAAAAAGCTGAGAGTTTTTTGGAAAAAGCTTCATGGTGGAGTTTTTTCCTTCACGGGCTTTTTGAGCTTTTTTGACTTAAAGTCCAGTGAACTTAAAACTCAACTCAAACAGACCAAAAATCAGTTGGCAACGTTACTGACTTTTTTTTTTTCCAAAATTAACTGCTCCTAATGCTGCACTCCAAACAGGCCCATTATTGTTAAGGAATCATCAATACGGATAAATTAGGAAACTATTGACAAAAATGAAAATTACGTCTTATATTCAAGATCAATATCAACTCCTAAAATATGTTTTATATTTAGGACTGGAGGGAGTACTTAGTACATCATGGTGATAAACAAAAAATATCTAAATGTCAATGGCCTTGTAACTTAGTGATATAAAAGCTTTTGATTAATAGAATAGAAGATTGTGGGTTTGACTTTATAGCCTTAGCTTGTAGTGTATCAGTGTTATGCCTTTTTAATTCAAAAACAAAAGACTGTAAATACAACTACTAATATAGATATAGTAAGTATTGATGCTTCTAAATTGCTTTCTATCATTCTCTTCTTGGGGTGGACATGTGGTTACAAGTTTAAACCGTCAAAAAGATTTTCAATATACTCAGATGAGTCAATGAGAAGCCAAGAATTATAGAGATGGTGTAATTAATTAGGCTCAGAAGCTTAAGTGTGTAAGAGTTTCTAAGGAGGTTAATTATTGTTGGTAATCGTTGATGAGGTCAATATGATGAGATGAGGATTATATTTATTTAAGCGTTGCCTTGTGATTTTCTGATGCAGAAAATGATCCAAGTGAAGAATTCAAGCAACAAGGCAATGACAACCAAAGCACCAAGGGCTGCCACGTAAGCAACCTTCCATGTTCTTTGAGGTCTGAAGATGTTGAAACCTCCAAAAATGTTAATGATTCTAAGGATGATGGTAGTACATCCCACACTGTGATGATACATATTCCACCAAAATCTGTTCCTGTGGTCTTTCTTTGGTCTAAACACCAATGCCACGGCTTGAGCTTGCTCTGTTACTGGCTTTTTTTTTTTTTGGGAAAATCCATATGGGGGCCCTTTTAGCCCAAAAAAGGCCCCAAGACTCTAACATTCCCAGAAGAGGCCCCAGGGCCCTTTTTGACATTTGAATGTTAAATGAAAAGACAAAAACACCCTCATTTTTAGTTTCACTTTCCTCTCTTCTCCGTTTTTGACATAAATATCAATATTCTCTCTCTTCTCTTGCTCTGTTTTCCGGCAATGGAGGAAGAATCTGTTTTCCAGCGAAGGAGGAAAAAGTAGAAGAGTGAAAGGAAGAAATATCTCTGCTTATTCTTCCATCCAATGTCCAAGGGGGCTGTTTCATTGTTAATGACCATGCTACTTCATTTTTAATCATTATAGGGTTGAGTTAGTAAAATCTTGCTCTGTTTTTGGGCATGGAAACAGAGGAAAAAGTCTGTATTTGAGTGGGAATGGTTGAAAGTTATCAAGGAATGAAGGCTGAAAAAATGATGAAATTTGATAGTTGTTAAAGGGGGCTGTTTTTGTTGTTAATACCTTCAGTTTTAGTTGTTAATATGGCTGTTTAACTTGTTAATACGAGATGAAAGTGAAAACGCTGTAGAGTAAGTTGCTTTGTTTTTTGGGCATGGAAACAGAGGGAGGTTTGTTTGTTAGTGGGAATGATTGAATGTGAAACGCTGATATGAGATAGTTGTTAAAGGGGGCTGATATAGTTGTTAATGGGGGCTGATGTAGTTGTTAGTGGTTACTGATATTGTTGTTAATGGGGGCTGATGTAGTTGTTGAAGAGGGTTGCTTTAGTTGTTAGAGGGGGCTGATGTAGTTGTTAGTGGTTACTGATATTGTTGTTAATGGGGGCTGATGTAGTTGTTAAAGGGGGCTGCTTTAGTTGTTAGAGGGGGCTGATGTAGTTGTTAGTGGGGGCTAATGTAGTTGTTAATGGTTACTGATATTGTTGTTAATGGGGGCTGATATAGTTGTTAGTGGTTACTGATATTGTTGTTAATGGGGGCTGATGTAATTGTTAAAGGGGGCTGTTTTAATTGTTAGTGGGCGCTGATGTAGTTGTTAGTGGGGGCTGATGTAGTTGTTAATGGTTACTGATATTGTTGTTAATGGGGGCTGATGTAATTGTTAAAGGGGGTTGTTTTAATTGTTAAAGGGGGCTGATGTAATTGTTAGTGGGGGCTGATGTAGTTGTTAGTGGGGGCTGATGTAGTTGTTAGAGAGGGCTAATGTAGTTTGCTAATGGGGGCTGATGTAGTTGTTAGTGGTTACTGATATTGTTGTTAATGGGGGCTGATGTAATTGTTAAAGGGGGCTGTTTTAATTGTTAAAGGGGCTGATGTAGTTGTTAGTGGGGGTTGCTGTAGTTATTAGTGGGGGCTGATGTAGTTGTTAGTGGGGACTGATATAGTTGTTAATGGAGGCTGATGTAGTTGTTAAAGGGGGCTAATGTAGTTTGCTAATGGTGGCTGATGTAGTTGTTAGTGGTTAATGATATTGTTGTTAATGGGAGCTGATGTAGTTGTTAGTGGTTACTGATATTGTTGTTAATGGAAGCTGATGTAGTTGTTAGTGGATACTGATATTGTTGTTAATAGGGGTTGATGTAGTTGTTAATGGGGGCTGCTAATGTTGATAAACGAGTACCTTATTATATCTCATTTTCCTGCTTCTGCACATACAACTAACAATGACCAGAGATGCATGCAAGAAACAATTGTCGTTCTCATTCATATAAAATGTCATGTCACCTACATCATAAAATTTACAAAACTTTGTCCTACATATGAACTCAAGTGTTCTGCACAATTGTTGTAATAAAATCTGTCATACAACCACTGAAATTTAGGTACACTTAAAAACAAGTCAACCTATGTACATAAATACATATTTGTGGTCAATTACAATGTGTCCTAGCAATATGCCCCCTAATGTCTCTTCTTCTACTTGTGGTAGTCCTCAATCAAAGACAACACTTTTTGGCGATGGTTGTTGTGAGGATGGGTGATCAGCCACCACAAGAAGCCCACCTTCAAATCAAAAATTTCGTCCATAGAGTAGATTTCGGCATGTTCTTGCTTCTTCTTATACTAAAGCCTTCTTGCTCGTGTACCTACAACAATTGTAAATGAAGTTCATTTAAAATTACCCTTGATCATAATTAACAAAAATCATGAACCTGATAAAGAGAGCAACAACAAGAAGAAACAAATAATAAAACATTGATTTCAGGAGAATATGAAGGGACAGAATGTACAGGAACTGCATCCGCATAATTAAGTTGCACCTTTGTTTCATTTTTGTTGCTAGGATTTAAAAAAATCTCCTCACTTTTTGTCAGCTTTGAATCCCCCATTGAATTATTCAGGACTTCTACAAGCACTCCTAAGAGGAAGGGGAAAATCAGCATAATTTGAAACCAAAAAGTGCAGGTTTGGAAAGGGATGAAAACAACAATATGAACATGAAATGATAACAAAACCTATTGCAGGTGACAGTAAAGTTTGTTAACAACCATTGGAATAATGACAATCAAATTCTACAAGAGATGCAAGAACTACAAATGTAAGTTCAATCTTGTTCACTGTTACATTAGGGATTGGTGTGTGCTACATGGATTCCTAGATTCCTATAAAGCTGAAGAAGCACATCTAGCAAGATAGTACCACATCAAAACCAATACAACTACCAAAGTCCAAGCACAAAATTAAAATCTCCAGATGTTTTACCCAATATACCAGAGACACATACTTATAACCAGTCCAGTTTGTAAAGGCAAAAATGATCATCTTCATGTACCCATAAGAATATTTTATTGTGTTCGACTCTTGAGTCTTATCCACAAGGAAGAGTTACTGTTTCTTCATATAGAAGGAATACTCTGTGTGTGTGTGTGTTACAAGAATTTAACAAGTGAATATTCAAAGTGATATTCAAGGACATGAGGAGAGGGAGGATTTAGTGTTACCTTAGATGATAACAGATTCATAAAATGCAAAACGCTGATAAGAGAGTACAAAGATAGAAACCTTGTTGAGGAATTATCTGAGAGTAAGCACCAGGATATAGCTGAGAGACAAGCATCATGTGGTCATCAAGAGGATGAGGATTCATGGTGGTATAAATATATATGGATATGTCACTCTCCAATCCTCTTTCTCTCTCTATATTGTTATGTTCTCCCAGAAAGAGCCAAGTGTCTTTGAGATACTCATACAACGAAGGCATCCTTTATTTATAGGGAAAACGATGCGAGTGTCCTCTTGATGGGTTTCTTTCTTACTTTCAATGTGGAGGACTACATTTTTACCAAAATGCCCCGAAGCTTTTGTCAAGATTTACGGATGAGGGCCATTATATATGTCGTTTTTCCCAATTGTTATTATAGCAGCAATTTGGATGTCCAAACAAAAACAATGTACAAAAACAATGTATAAGTTATCCTATTTAATGATAGGTTCTTTTTTGCAACGTCCGTTCGTACATTGTTTTTGTTTGGACATCCAAATTGCTGCTATAATAACAATTGGGAAAAACGACATATATAATGGCCCTCATCCATAAATCTTGACAAAAGCTTCGGGACATTTTGGTAAAAATGTAGTCCTCCACATTGAAAGTAAGAAAGAAACCCATCAAGAGGACACTCACATCGTTTTCTCTATAAATAAAGGATGCCTTCGTTGTTGTATGAGTATCTCAAAGACACTTGGCTCTTTCTGGGAGAACATAACAATATAGAGAGAGAAAGAGGATTGGAGAGT
This sequence comes from Acacia pycnantha, assembly GCA_025563575.1. Taxonomy (NCBI): domain Eukaryota; kingdom Viridiplantae; phylum Streptophyta; class Magnoliopsida; order Fabales; family Fabaceae; genus Acacia; species Acacia pycnantha. The sequence goes on along the minus strand of JAMWYP010000199.1, from coordinate 959,443 downwards.
GACATATCCATATATATTTATACCACCATGAATCCTCATCCTCTTGATGACCACATGATGCTTGTCTCTCAGCTATATCCTGGTGCTTACTCTCAGATAATTCCTCAACAAGGTTTCTATCTTTGTACTCTCTTATCAGCGTTTTGCATTTTATGAATCTGTTATCATCTAAGGTAACACTAAATTTGAACTTGTGTCTCTATGTCTGGCCATATATATATATTCAGGGGAGACAAAGCCGAGACGACGTCGTAAGAAGAACAAGGGAGGAGAAAACGGATCCGACGGCGGAGTGAAGAAGAGGAAGCTGAGTGCAGAGCAAGTGAATATGTTAGAAATGAACTTTGGGAACGAACATAAATTGGAGCCAGAACGGAAGGACAGGCTGGCGTCGGAACTGGAGCCTAATATTATACATATATTGATGGTTGAACTTGCACGTAATACGTTGAGAAAGCTCCATAGATTGTCTGTTTAGAGTGTAATCGTGAATGTAGGTACTGTGGCCTAACAAAACATACATAAATCAAAGGTATTTTAAGGTGGCACGTTTAGTATGTTGGATTGTAATTCAGTCTTTATTTTTTAATTTTTTAATTTTTTGTCCTTCAAAATAATTATCATTTTTATGGTCCTTCTTAATAAATATTATTTTTCTTAGGTCCTTTAACATAATTTTCCCTTTTATTAAATGTTGAATAAGCTCATCATTCTTTTTTTAGGATCTTATCTCCATTCTTAAATTTTTATTTTCTAAAATCATTATTATGGTATTTTGTAAATTAATTTTTTAAAATTTTGTTTATATTGTACTTATGAATTGTGTAGATTAGATTTTAACCCCTTAAATTTATTTATTTATATTTAAAATAATAGTTTTGTAAAATATTAGTATATATAAATCATATATATTTTTTAATCTAACGGTGGAGATGGGATTTTAAAAAAATAAAATAAAAAGAAGGATTCTAACTGAACCCAAATCCAAGCAAAAAATTGTTAAAAAGCATCATAACAACAAACTAAGCACTTACCCCTTGTCCCTAGGTTTAACTGACAAAGGGGTCGGACACTCCCATCAAATGGGGGATATGATTCTACAATTAGTCAAGGCGTTGGAGAGGAATCCTATGTGATGTGAAGCAGTGAAGAAGTGAAGAGGTCGAGGTATATCCTACCGGGCGGAATCAAAGCGCCCTGTCCTTAAACTGTAGGTGAGACCGACCCCTTTCCTAAAATTTCTATATAAAACAAAAACAAAACAAAAAAAAAAACAAACAAATGATGAGAGTTGCCGAAACATCACAAAATAACCAAGTTCAATAAAGATTGCAGTATAGAGAACCTAGATCGTTTCTCTCAAGGAATTCACAGTAGGTCTAAAATCAACAGTAAACAAGTAACACAGTAACCAGAATGGGAGAGTTTTTCAATTCAATTTAAACGAAACAAAGACTAAAACAAAATATAAGAAAATGAGATTAATCAGATTAAAAATGATTAACCCAGAATTGGGATTCCATAACCTTCATCGGACAAAAACATAATAATCGAACTCGTGATTGATTCTGGACAAACCGAAATCTCTGCATTTATCCAGAAACTCCCTCGACTAGACGATCGCCTAGCATTTGATCAAACTCATGGCGAGCTCGCTGTGCGATCGCACAACGCTCTCTTAACCCGGTCCGACTTATGTCCTTGGGATATCAATCTGGGTATTAAATCTAATACCCATTCCGCAATCATAATCGGATCCGATTAAAATAAACAGAAACGAATTACGTTACCGATTGAATTATTCGTTCCATGGGTCAATCACAAAAGCTGCCAAGCATGCGGGCCTCTCGAAAAGATTGAACATGATGAACAATTCACGAATCCTCAATCCAAGTGGGTCAATCACAAAATCCATGGGTCAATCACAAGCATGGCTAGGCAAAACTCAGAAGAAAAGATGAAGAAGAACATGAACATGATGAACAATTCAGAGAAAATAATAAGCTTCTAATTTAATCCAAAAGTCTCATAAAGCATAATTGAGAATATCGAGAATATTGAGAATATGTTTGTAGCCACCATCTAATCTTCCTTATATAGGAGAGATGACTAAACAAAAATAGGAATCCCCTAATTATAGGAAACCTCTAATAAATAGGAAATCTCTAAAAAAAATAGGAAACCTCTAACAAATAGGAAACCTCTAATCAATAGGAAATCTCTAAAAAATAGGACACCTCTAAAAATTGGTATTTTATTACAAAATTCGGGCAAAATAAAAATCCAGAAAAATGCATTTGTCTTTAGCTCCAATTTCTTCCATCTTCTTGTCCGAATCAGCCTTCCGAGTCTTCATAACAATTGTAGCTCTCTGACTCATCTGAAAAAAAAAAGAATCAGGCTAATCGGATATTTTAATCAAAAGTTATGACGAAAATACTAAATCACTGTAATTCTGGAATTTAATCATAAAAATGAATTAAATCCAATTAAAAGCTCAAAGCTCGATTAAGTAATAAAATCCATTATTTATTAACTAAACAATCCTAAATTTATTCACCAAGAGATACAAATAAGTGTAATAATATTCAATTATCAACAAACTAAGCACTTGGATCAAATAAACCCCCAAAAAAAAAACTAGGACCTCCCAGCTAGATTTATAACAAAGAATAAAAGAAAAGCGGATTAAAAGGGAGTTGGCTTACATCCTTTGCATTGTTGGTCCGTTTCCATGCGCTGCTTGAAGCGGCAACATTTTTTGCCCTAAAAGATGACCTGGTCCCTTCTTTTAAAAATAAATAAATAAATAATTTCAAGGTATTGTCGGGTAGTAAAAAAAATAATCCAGGATACTGAATGATATAGAAAAAAATCTTCATGATCTTGAAAAAATATTTCAGGGTATTGGCTGATATTAAAAGGATACTTCAGGATACTGACTGGTACTGAAAAAATAATTAATGATCTTAAAAAATTATTTTAGGATCTTGAAAAAATATTTCAGGTACTTACTACTACTGTTTTTTCAAGATCCTAAAATAATTTTTTTAACATCATGAATTTATTTTTCAATATCAGTCAGTATCATTTTAGTACTAACAGTACCCTAAAATATTTTTGCAAGATCCAAAAATAATTCTTTAGGATCTTGAAAAAACATTTCAGATACTTACGCCAAAAACGACGCTGCTTCAAGCAGCGAATGGCAGCGGACCAACAACGCTAAGGATGTAAGCCAACTCCCATGTGAAATGGTAAACCTAGCTTTGGTTCGATTATGCTTCCCGTTTGCTGCGTCTTTTGCGCCAAAACGACGTTATTTTGGCACAAAGGATGCATCTTTTTTTTTTTCTAAAAAATATTTGTTTTGGCGCAAAGGATGCAACTTTTTTTTTTTGTAAAAAATATTTTAGGTACTGATTGGTATTAAAAAGATATTTCAGGATACTAAACAATACTGAAAGAATATTTTATGATCTTAAGAAATTATTTTAGGATCCTGAAAAAGTATCATGAATTATATTTTTAGTACCTGTCAATATTTTGAAATGTTTTTTCAAGATCCTAAAATAATTTTTAAAAATCATGAGTTATCTTTCTAGTACTGAGTCAATATCCTGAAGTATCTTTTTAGTACTACTATTCAATACCTTGAAATATTTTTTTCAAGATCCTAAAATGATTTTTTAAGATCATGAAATATTTTTTTCAGTAGCAGTTAGTATCATCAAGTGTCTTTTTCGTACCAGTCAATATCCTGAAATATTTTTTCAGGATCCTAAAATAATTTTTCAAGATCCTAAAGTATTTTTTCAGTATCCTAAAATATATATTTAGTATCGGTCAGTCAATACCCTAGCTGAAATATTTTTCAAAAAAAAAAAAAAGCTGCATCCTTTGCGCCAAAACGGCGCCGTGTTGGCACAAAGGATGCAGCGGACTGAAAGCATAATCGGACCAAAGCCAGGTCCGATTAAAAGCCCCTTCTATCCTACATTTTCAACTTGAAAAATAAGCCCAAGTTAGCCCAAAGCAGTGTTAATCAAACTATGATGAGAATCCATATTGGGGTCCAGTTGCTTGTCATTGCCATGGTTTGGTCCAATATGAAAGGTTTGTGGGAATAAGATTTGGCCCAAAAATAACTTGGCCCAAGTTAAAGTGCCTGTCCCAAACCAATTTAATCATTTTTTAAATAAAATAAAATAAAAAAAAACTCTTTTGCACGATTAAATTCATCTCACATATAATACGTATTTATATCACTTTGATCGTATTTATAATTCTAATATAATACCTCTTTGGCATATGAAAGGCTTTTAAATTTATGCGTGTAGTCGCAAAGGCTTTGGTTCACTTCCATGATGATTGGCATCTGGCACGACTTTTCCTTGTCTTTACTTTATCATTGAGCTTTTAGCCTCAAGTTTGTTTTTCAAGGGATTCTTCAAAGGGTACCCATGTCCTAGGCTTCTGAATGTACTTTCTTTTTTAGTAACTCTCTAATATGTGAGGTCGTCTTATGGGTTGTATTTTCTCTAGTCCTTTTGATATTGTATTAATGCTTTATTAATATATTTTGATCATTTATGTTGGATGATTTCAGCATATGAAAGGTTGTTAAAAAATGAAGTTTCTATACATTTCGAAATGGAAGTTTTGCTTTAGAAGTATAAAAATAAGGTAAAATCATTTTCAGGGTCCTTTTAACATTGACAATCCCAAAAACGACCCCAAGATTTTGATAATCTTAAAAAGGCCCCAGGGCCTTTTTTGGGTTTTTCAGAATCTTGGGTGAGTTATCAACGGGGCTGATATAGTTGTTAACGGCGGGTAGATTTTAACAACTAAATCAGTACTTTTAACAACTATATCAGTACACCTTTAACAACTATACCAGCCCCGTTGACAACTCACCCAAGATTCTGAAAATCCCAGAAAAGGCCCTGGAGCCTTTTTTAGGATTATCAAAATCTTGGGGCCTTTTTTGGGATTGTCAGTGTTAAAAGGACACTGAAAATGATTTTCCCTAAAAATAAAAGCAGTTTTGTCATGACCATTATTTCAGTTAATTTTAATTGTCAGTTGACCAAATATGTTGAGCGGTTAATCCATATGTCATCTATGTTATTTTTGTTAAGGGGTAAATTTGTCTTAAAAGTTTTAAATCTAACTTTTTAGTGCTAAGTACGTTGAATATTCTTTGATCAATCAGAGACGGGAAGCGGGCTGAGCTGAGCTTTGAACATTCTGGAGAGATGCTCAATCTAAGTGTACGGAGGACGAAAGGGAAGGAGTAGCATTTTCGAACTTCAGAAACATTCGAACAGGTAATGGTTTCGGACTCTTTCACCTGCTCTGTGTTTGCTGCACCCTTAGGATTTTTTTTGGAGTGAATCCATTCCTTATATGTTACACTGTAACTTGGAATAATAGTGATTTTTCTCGGTCTTATGGGTTGCTTCTAGTTAGCTTTTTTCCTCTTTGAAATGTGTATATGGTTATAGTTCGATTCCAGATTATTAGTTGACAATGGTTGCTCTAATTTTCGGCTGATCGTTCACTGTTTGTCAATCTAATTTATGTATCTTCGATTTCTGAGCTCCGTTTGAATTAGGAATTTGTATTGTGTGGCGAAGATCAGTCATTATTTTTCCTGATTAAACGCATACATGGGTGGTGTTTAGAAAGTAAATAAAGATTTACGAGTCTGTCTTCAACCCCCTTGCTGCTTTTAGTTGTATAGATTGAGGATGTTGTTGCAAGAGGTGAGCTTGTAATCATGATTTGGCGGCTGGGGAGTGGTTTCTTCTTTTCTTTCTGGCTGTAGAGTTTTCTTTCTCATTCTATTTGGGTTATAACTTCGCCTACTGTGATGGTCTGTTTCTTGCATGGAAGTTGATTAGAAAGTTATTTCAACCATGGTGTCTTGCTCCAAATATCAAACGTCTAGGGTAAAAATGTAAAATCCCGTTAACACAGCTCGCTGTGTTCTGGTTAATATGAACTCTGGGGTCAGAATTTTCTTTTCCCATAATTTTTTTTTTCTTTTTTACAAATCTTGGTTGTAACTCTAGTTATACCTGCTTATCTGTCCAAATTTGACACAAATTGTGGGTCATAGCTCTTCTAATGTCTTTGTTTGGCATGAATGTTTTGGTCTAAAATTGTGGTTTTCACTGTTATTTGCAGTTGGGTTGAGATTCTGCATAAACTCTTGTTCTGTCCCATGCCTGTTAGAATTATCTAATCCTGCTTTTGGTCTATATTTTGTGTTAGAATTGTTAATCTAATTTGAGCTATATGTCACAGGTGTCACCAAGGATTTGTCTAGAAAATTTTGAGTGCCATTAATCAATACCTTTTGATTCAGTATCAATCCATCTGTTTCCCTTCCTTCAGTTAGACATAAGAAAATGGCTGCTATGATTTCACGAAGGTTAGGTTCTAGGCTTCTAAAACCATCTCATTCTTCTTCTCTGTCTATGTTTTCTTCTAATCTCAAGAAGCTGCAAAATCCAATCTGAGTCTCAACCTTCCTCCCTCTCCAATCTCCAATGTTATTCCACTTTCACTTTGGCTCAGTCTCCACAATTAACGGATTCAAAGATAATTGTGAAACCCAGAACTTTTTGGGCATCAAGTTCAACTTTAATATCCCAAAATTCTTATAAAATCCCTGGCTTGAAGGACCAGAGGAAGCTGTTTGGCACTTTGGCCAGAAACCTAGAAATCTAGATCTTAGTATTATGAGATCTTTCAATGTGGATTCCCGAGAACGTCTTACTATACAGTCATTGGTGGCAAAACCCAGATCTTTCTCAACTGAAAAACCATCTCCAGTATCTGAGAAGCCCCAAGACCCAGAGGCATACCCTAGTCAAAATCCTCACTTCAAGCACCAAGAAATTGAAGGGCCTACTGTGGAACGTGATCTTTCAGCTTTGGCTGAAGAAACTCAAGATGTCCTAGAGAAGATGATGAAGAACATGTATAGCTTAACCAAGGCAATGGCTTTTCTGGGTCTGTTTCAGCTTGGATTAGGAGCTTGGATCACATATATTAACGGGTCTTCTTCGCCGATAACAGAGGTTTCTATACAAAGTTTTCTGGCATTTGCATTTCCATTCTCGTTGGCTTTCTTGCTGCGTCAATCTCTGAAGCCAATGTACTTCTTTAAGAAGAAGGAGGAAGAAGGAAGGTTACAGATTCTCACTCTGACGCTTCAGGTGGCTAAGCAATTGAATCTCTTCTTTGTGAGGACCCGTGGGGTTTCTATTATTTGTATTTCTGGCTTGTCAGCTGGAGTGGTTTATCTTGTCCACTCCAGAGTCAGTTGAAGAATTCTGAATTGTAAACTAACCATGTTTGTGGATTTTGATTGCTGTTGAGTTTTGGTTGACTTAGTCGTCAAAACAGAAAACGTTTCGTAGTTTTGACAAGGCAAGCTGCCAAGCTATATGGACCGGTTCAAATAAGATGGAAGTTGTTTAGGTTTTGTTTTTAGGTGTTAATACCATTTTAGATCCTTAAAGTTTCTCCCAATTTTGGTTTTGGTCTTCCAAATTTACTTCGTTTATAACAGTTAGTCCATGAAATTTGAAAATAACTTGGAGCCGAATCAAACTTCCTACTGCTCCCAGCAATTTCTTCAGGAGATTGCTTTCTCGTGCTGATATTATGCTTCAAGCCTCAACTATTTATTCTTTTATGATGAATCTGTGTTATGAAATCTGGTATTTCTAGGTCTTAAATATTGACCTTTTGCACCCAATAAAACATAATTGTGATGATAAGTGCTTATAGCGAAAAACTTCATTGCTAAATTTGTACATTTGTCCAAGTACCTATTAATCTAATTTGTGAATAGTACTATGTATCATATATAGATAGAGTGCCTGTTAGTACAACAGTATTACATATTTTATTACTTCTATTGTTTTTAATGTATGACCTAATTGTGGAGATGATGCTGGCCCTATATGTAAGATTTATTTAACATATTTATCATTTTTCCCAAATTAACCTATTGATATTCCCTCAATAATAATCAAGAAGAAGAGGGAGGAGGAAATCAAAAAGATAATTAAGGTGTTTTAGAAAAATATATCATACTAACTAATTTAATTAGCATCCATCCTTAATCTAATCAAATTAGTTAATTAAGGCTTTTACATTAAATACTAGAGGAGTATCTTGTAATATGAAATCCTTAGGGCACATTTGGTATCCTAGTTGGGTCCTTACCATTGAAATTGAGGGCATGGGATGCACGGCACAGCAGAAAGAGAAGTTCAAACTGATCCCAAAAATTCATTTACCATGTCGTGTTCTTATTGGAAAATCAAGATAAACAACCCAACAGAGAGAAAGAGAAATTGGAAAGGGAATTAATATTCTGGACTTTCTGCTCTCGTCAACAACATATCTCCTATAAGTTCTCTTGCTTTTGAAAAAATTGTGTGTGGGGTTCCTTCTAATGGTAGATGCATATGGAAAAAGGTAAAAAATGTGAGGGAAATTATTCTATTGTGTTTGGTAAATTACAAAATGACTACGTTGAAAAGAGATATATATTTTTTTGGTAGAAAACAAGGGCCTCTCTTCTTGAGACTTATAACGTAAAAGGTTTTCGCCCCTCCCAATAAGTGCGCTTCTCGGTATTTGAACTTGTATTTTCCTCGTTGTGGGGTAAGGCTTTAATTGAATTTGCACAACCATACACATTTTAAAGGGTCCCATTCAATTGAAGGCTTGATCATCATTAAAATTGAAAGGGCTCCTTTCAAGGGCTTAATTGAATTTTCACAAGAAATTTATAGCACAATGCCACAACATTAATATACATTTATATACGCATCTGAATGTGATCTTCTTCTTCTTATCAAAATTACCTATGCATATAGTAAATTAGTCTGTTTTGTTTGATCTAATTAAGCAGCAAAAATTTCTGCCATTTCAGTTTGTGTTTGGGAACTCCGTTCTGGATTTGTTTAGTGTTGAATTTTAGACATGTGCATGTAGGTTGATATTGCCTTTCTATCAAAATGACTTAAGTCAGTTGATAGAACATACCTGATCTTAATTATTTTAATCATGATTGAGATGTAGTCGATTTAACCAAGGTTGGATTATTGCCCCTTAATTAAATCACGGTCTCAACCAATTCATTAAATAATCGATCATATTTTTAATAGCACGTGTTTGGGGTAATGTTGGGAAGAGGAATCTCTCCTCATCATTTTGACTATACGTTATGTTGCTTCCCTCTAGCTTAGTGTAACCCTTCTTGTGTACGATATCAAAACGATGGCTTCCCTCCCAAATTAAACTCTATATTCGCTAGCATTTTTAACCTTTTCATATACTTGCTCCCACCAATGCCACCGGAGCTTCTTCATGTTGGTTTTGATTAGTTTTGATGATGTCTTATATAGATGCCATTATTAAGAGCAAAAAGTTTATATGATATATTTATCTCCTACATTGACTAACTACTATATTTAATGTAGATTAGTCCAAGTTGAATAATAGCTCAAGAAGGAGATAAGAGACTAAAGAAAGAAGGAATTGAAAAGAATGTCAAGTTCAAGAAGATGATGATATATTGAAGAATTAAATTATGAAAATGATCAAGAGAAGAAGAAGAGGAGAGAAGAAAGAAAGAATTAAATTATGGAGAATGATGAAGAGAAAAGAAGAGAAGAAAGAAGGAAGATCTTGTTGAATGGATTAAGAAAATCACTATTCAAGTCTTTAGATTGATGCTAGAAGTCTCCAATATCATATGGAAGTTGGAATGGATCAATTTGGAGTGAAAACCAGCAAAAATCAGTTCCTAAAGATGAGAAAACTCGAGTTTGGAACTCAAAACTCGAGTTTGGAACTCAAAACTCGAGTTAATCATTAACTGACTCGAGTTTGCAATGTCTTCAGCGTCTCTGGTGTCTCTGGACAAGGAAAACTCGAGTTTCCATTTAAAACTCGAGTTTCCAGCTTTCTTCAGCAACTCTGCTCTACTCTGTTTCACGTTCAGCTTAGGTGACGTCTGGTAATTCAATGATATCTCTCAAACCAGACATCGGATTGAAGTGAAACTAGTGGCATATGAAACTAGACTCCCAATTCGTCATTTGGATATAAATTTCAAGCCAAAAGGAGTTCAGATGAAGGAGCTATGAATTTATGAAGTTGACAGAGAAATTCACGCCACACAGAAAACTAACCTTCAATGTTTTGAGTATATCTCACAAAGTAAAAATCCGATTGAGCTAAAAACAGTGGCATATGAAAGTAGACTCAAAGGGCTTTCCAACAAGAGGTTACCCAACGAAAACGGAGTTCAGACCAGGGAGATATGGCCCTCGAAAGTTGATTGTTTATTCACGATGTTGCTCGGTTTGCTATCAAACGAAGCAAACTCGAGTCATTAAGTTGGAACTCGAGTTTGTCGGGGACAGAGCAAAATCTGATTTCGGGAAAGAACGAAATTCGAGTCATTAAGTTGGAAACTCGAGTTTCCATCACACGAGAGCAACCAACGTCAGAGCATCTTCAAAACTCGAGTTTGTGATTCAAAACTCGATTTTGCACCTCTGCTTCAAAAAATCAGTGTTTCGAAAATCTCGTTTTTCATCAAGAACATCCAGATGATTACCCAAATGATCTATAATACTTCCTAACATCATTTATATCATTTGTGTACATGTTTCAGATGATTAAAACGAAGGATTAGAAGCAAATCTCAAAATCTCAGATTTGGGTCAGAACATCAAAAGCAGTGCAAAAGTTCTAACGACTAGTTTTATCTGAGTCTAACGGCTATATTTCTTTACCCAACAGTCATTAAAGCTTCAAACCGTCATATACTGATCTCTATCTATAAAAGAAGACATCCAATACGAAAAACGTAGAGGAAAAGGATTACAACTTCAACATGCTGATATTCTTGTCATTCACACTCTGTTCTTCAATGTTTTCATAGTTTTATCATAGAGAGTGAAATGTTTTGTATTGTACTTCAGTGTTTATCCATTCACTTCTAAGAGAGGATATTTATTTGTAAACATCCTATCATTCTATTTGAGAGTTACTGAAGATTGGGTGATCTTGAGTGGGAAACCCATCGTAGTGATTACAACTTGTAAGGGGAGTAAGTTCTAGTGAGAGAATTACTTCGAGTACAGAGTGTGTAATCAAGTGGGTGCTTTGATTACAGTTTGTAAGGGGGAGTGAATCCTAGTGAGAGGATTACTTCAAGTACGTAACGTGTAATCAAGTTGAAAGAAGATAGTGGATTGAAAATCTCAAGTGGAGCTTGAGGACCGGACGTAGGTCAAGGATTGGGCCGAACCAAGATAAATCACGCTTTTCATATTCTCTTCCCTTATCTCTTACATTCCAAAGATATATGTTTGAATGATTGTTTATCACTTTGTAAATTACTATTGTCATTCAAACTACTTTCAAGAAGTTGTGAAAAGATTTTTAAAGTTCTAAGTTGATAATTAGACACCCAATTCACCCCCCTCTTGGGTGATAACCATCTCTTTCACTTCATACTCTTGGCCACCAAAAAATGCCTTCTTTAATCGACGATATGGGTGGCCCCGTCTAAGAAATCTCCTTTGTTTAGCAAATTTTATAAATTCCCTCACCCCATTCTGATATTCAACACTCGTTCGTAAATCATTTATCCAACTCTGGTCCATAGTAGAATTCCTATATACAGATGGAAAATCATTGATCATACATAATCCAAAAAAATTGAAACTTGCATAAAAAATAAGCCAACATCCAAATGCAAATATACGCTCAAAGAATCACTTTTACGGAGGAACGAACTTGCCCATTAAATGCATAACAAATAATCACTTTTGGTCATAAATGCATCACAGTGAATCCAAGAACCCAAATAAATGCAAGACGAGGAAATTAAATGCATGGGATGAAAGTCTTGTGGACTCACCTGTAGCATATAAATTCAAATGCGTTTGCTGATGAGTCTTACTTCTTCGGCCACGAACGTTGATGTTGCAGACAAGACAACAAGAGTAACCTAAAAACACTTGTTGGTCAGTTGGGTAGGTCTAAAGTGCAAATATAATCTTAAAAAAAAATATTCATTAACAGAGAATACCCATAAGAATATTACATCGATTTCGTTAAACCCATGAAAACCAAGAGCGATAAGCTGGAAAATAATAAAGTTATATAACCGAAACACCTCTTACAGCTTCATCTATAGACGTTTAGCTAAGGAACCAGATAGTGATTGTCGAGAGAGGAACGCGAAGCAGCGACGAAGCAACACACAAACACTGGAGTCAGAACCTGAGTATTCACTTTCGGCGTGACAAGAGATATATCTTCTATAAGTTCTCTTGCTTTTGAAAAAATTGTGTGGGGGGTTCCTTCTAATGGTACATGCATATGGAAAAAAGTAAAAAATGTGAGGGAAATTATTCTATTGTGTTTGGTAAATTACAAAATGACTACGTTGAAAAGAGATATATTTTTTTGGTAGAAATCAATGGCCTCTCCTCTTGAAACTTATAACGTAAAAGGTTTTCGCCCCTCCCAACAAGTGCGCTTCTCGGTATTTGAACTTGTATTTTACTCCTTGTGGGGTAAGACCTTAATTGAATTTGCACAACCAAATTACACATTCTAAAGGGTCCCATTAAATTGAAGGCATGATCATCATTCCTTTCAAGGGCTTAATTGAATTTTCACAAGAAATTTATAGCACAATGCCACAACATTACCCCAAACATGCGCTCAATACTAAGGTATTAAAAATATGATCGATTATTTAATGAATAGGTTAAGGTGCAGATTTGTCAACCAACTATTATCCGAGGAGCGTCTGGCACAAATAACAATTGAGGGGACCAAAATTATCAATCAACAATTAAAAAGTGAAAAAAAAAAACACACAATTTGGTGCAGATTCGCCAACGAACTATTACCCCGTCACTGTCTTGGTGTCTTCGTCTTCCATTGATTGTCACAGTGTCGGCGACGTCGGCATCTCCAAAGCTTCCATTGTTGTTAGGTGTTCCACTCACCCTCTCGAACTTATCCCAACAGTCCATAGCTTTCGACCGGCACGCACCTTGCACCTTGGTTTCATTCCTCCGATGCCACAAACCGCAACCATCGCTGCCACAACGCCTGCTCCCATGGGACCCATCTCTGTTGGTGTTTGCTTTATCCAACAAGAAGGTTTAACCGCTCTTTTCTCCAGCGTTTTGCCACCGTCCTACGCCAGTGCCTCATATTTTAAATTAATTGTGGCAGTTTTTTTTTTAACTTTTTAATTGTTGATTGGCAATTTTGGTCCCCTCAATTGTTATTTGTGCCAGACGCTCCTCGGGTAAGAGTTGGTTGGCAAATCTGCACCTTAACCCTTAATGAATTGGTCGAGACCATGATTTAATTAAGGGGCAATAATCCAACCTTGGTTAAATCGACTACATCTCAATCATGATTAAAATAATTAAGATCAGGTATGTTCTATCAACTGGCTTAAGTCATTTTGATAGAAAGGCGATATCAACCTACATGCACATGTCTAAAATTCAACACTAAACAAATCCAAAACGGAGTTCCCAAACACAAACTGAAATGGCAGAAATTTTTGCTGCTTAATTAGATTAAACAAAACAGACTACTTTACTAGATGCATAGGTAATTTTGATAAGAAGAAGAAGATCACATTCAAATGCGTATATAAATGTATATTTCTTACCCCTTTTTTTATTTTTAGTTGGGGACTGAATGGTCCCAGGCAGGGTCGAACCCTGATACAGAGGCACAAGGCCAGACACTAGCACTTAAGGCCAGCTAACAGGCCACTGCGCTACCGAAGGCGCTACCCAGGGTCGAACCCAATTTTGACTACACGTTATGTTGCTTCCCTCTCAGCCTAGTGTAACCCTTCTTGTGTACGATATCAAAACGATGGCTTCCCTCCCGAAATTAAACTCTATATTCGCTAGCATTTTTACTACTTTGAATATCTTAATGTTAAGAAATAAGTGATTGAGTGATTATCTAAGAAATAAGTGTATAAATATTTGTTTTCGACCCGTTTTTTTCCCCTAATGAATGCGATCCAAGATAATAAGAAATCTTAAAAATGGTGAACAGAGTAAGGGGGAAAAAAGTATAGGAAGTGATTGCAAATGACACTTGCAACGTACTCCTCAGGTCCTTAATGCCATAAGATATATTTATTTAATTTGATTAGATTAAGAAAATTAGTTAATATAACATATTTTTTAAAACACCTTAGTTATCTTCCTTAATTTTCTCTTTTTTTTTCTTCTATTTGATAAATTGTTAAGGAATCATCAATACGGATAAATTAGGAAACTATTGACAAAAATGAAAATTATGTCTTATATTTAAAATCAATATCAACTCCTAAAATATATTTTACATTTAGGACTGGAGGGAATACTTAGTACATCATGGTGGCAAACAACAAATATCTAAATGTCAATGTCAATAGCCTTACTAAAAGCTTTTGATTAATAGAATAGAAGATTGTGGGTTTGACTTTATAGCCTTAGCCTGTAGTGTATCAGTGTTACGCCTTTTTAATTCCAAAAAAAGACTGTAAATACAACTACTAATATAGATATAGTAAGTATTGATGCTTCTAAATTGCTTTCTATCTTTCTCTTCTTGGGGTGGACATGTGGTTACAAGTTTAAACCGTCCATAAGTATAATGGTACTACAAAAAAACTGACGTTTTGTAGCGATTAAAATTACGTATTTGTAGTGATTTTAACCGCTACAAATGACATTAGTAGTGGTTTAAAGAACTGCTACAAAATACACCGTTGCAAGATGTTTTATAGGGGTTGTCTAAACTGTATTAGCAACGGTTTTGAGTTACCGCTACAAGATGTCCTCAAGATGACGAATTTCAAAAAAATTGGCGCTCAAATTTTGTAGCAGTTGTAAAACCGCTACAAATATTTAATCCGAATTTAAATTTAAATTTTTATTATTGCAAAATTGAAAAAAAAAAAAAATCATAATTTGTGTCCATTGTTACAATATTATGTTGAATATTTTTATTATTTAAGTGACAAATTAAATGATAATATTTAATATTTAAAAAACTGATTAACTCAAGTTAGATAAGTATAAATATTATGTAGATATAATATTGAGAATGTGTAGATAATAAGGATTTATTGTGTTGTCCACCTCAGAGTAAAAAAATTATGTTGTACATTAGATGATATTTGATTATGTAAAGAATGTTGATGATGATAGAAGGAATATTGAGGAAATATACTTAAAGTTTTGGATAAGGAAAAAAATAGTATCAATATTATAAGAAGGAAAAAATAAAACATTGAAATCAAAGATTTTGTAAGGGGTGGGAAGAAATGAGAGAAAACGAGAGAGAAGGGGGGTGGGAAGAAATGAATAAGTGTGTGAAATGAGGTGTGGAAAGGATATTTATAGGGATATACGTAACATTTGTAGCGGTTGATGTGACGGAGTTTGTAGCGGTTAAAACCGCTTCAAAAATTCATTAGTATTTTAAAAAAATAAATAATTTTCAAATTTTGTAGTGGTTACACTAAAAACCGCTACAAATTAATGAACGTTGGTAGGATTCGAAATATTCAAATTTTAATATTACACACTTTGTAGTTTTGTGTGTTTTTGATCTTACAAAACCGTTACAAAAATTCATTGGTATTTTTAAAATAAATAAATAAATTTCAAAATATCACATTTTGTAGCGGTTATACTAACAACCGCTACAAATTAAATATGAACATATTTTTAAAAAAAAAATAAACTTGGCGGGATTCGAAATATTCAAATTTTAATATTACACACTTTGTAGTGGTTGATCTAACAGTTTTTGTAGCGGTTCAATGTAGCGGTTTCAAAACCTCTACAAAAATTCATTGGTATTTTTTAAAACAAAATTCAAAATATCACATTTTGTAGCGGTTATACTAACAATCGCTACAAATATGAACATATTTTTCTAAAAAAATAAACTTGGCGGGATTAGAAATATTCAAATTTCAATATTACACACTTTGTAACGGTTGATGTAACAATTTTTGTAGCGATTCACATTTGTAGCGGGTTTGTTTGCGTTTTGTAGCGGTTACAAAACCGTCACTAATGGCGCGCCAAACTGGCGCCATATTTGTAACAGTTTGTATAAATAAACCACTACAAATTTGGCGTCATATTTTGTAGCAGTTAGTTTATGATAACCGCTACAAATGTCGTTCACGAACCAGCACGCCACTTGGCGCGAGTCATACCGCTACAAATTCACATATTTGTAGCAGTTTATTTTGACCGCTACAAATTAACCGTCACAAAATGACTTTTTTTTTTTGTAGTGATGGGCACATGAGTTATGGTCAAAAAGATTTTCAATATACTCAGATGAGTCGATGAGAAGCCACGAATTATAGAGATGGTGTAATTAATTAGGCTCAGAAGCTTAAGTGTGTAAGAGTTTCTTAGGAGGTTAATTATTGTTGGTAATCGTTGATGAGGTCAATATGATGAGATGAGGATTATATTTATTTAAGCGTTGCCTTGTGATTTTCTGATGCAGAAAACGATCCAAGTGAAGAATTCAAGCAACAAAGCAATGACAGCCAAAGCACCAAGGGCTGCCACGTGAGCAACCTTCCATGTTCTTTGAGGTCTGAAGATGTTGAAACCTCCAAAAATGTTAATGATTCCGAGGATGATGGTAGTATATCCCACACTGTGATGATACATATTCCACCAAAATCTGTTCCTGTGGTCTTTCTTCGGTCTAAACACCAATGCCACAGCCAGAGCTTGCCCTGTTACAGGCTTCTTCTTTTTTTGGCCTAAGCCTGGCCTAAAACCTGTTAGCATAGAATAATTAACAGGCTCAAACCGTTTGACAGGTTTAAAAGGTTTCTTAATAAGCCTAGGCCTGTTAATTCAAGGAAAAAGTGAGTTTGTGTTAAAAAAAATGTTTTTAGGATTTAGCTTATTAAAATGATGTGAATTTTATTTTAAAATATTTGTATATTTCATCGTAAAAAATATATATATATATGCTTATTTTTTTTAAAGCAAAAAAAGTATTATACACTTTAGTTTATTTCTATTTTTTTAAACCCTTAATTAATGAATATGCATGTATTTGTATAGATTTTATAAAATTTGTTCTTATTTCATGTTATTGATTTTTTTTTTTTAGTTGACAATTTGTATACATTTTGAATGGGATATATTCGTAGATTTGGATTCAAAAACAGTTTTTTGGTTAAACAAGAAGATTCTGAAAGTGAGACCTCATAAGCAAGATTATAATTATAGTATGCCCCCTTCCGTTATAAATATAACAAAAAAATTGAATTACACAAATAAAAAAGTTAGTTAAAATTAGTGAAATGCAATAAATACTCCCCTCGTCCTAAATATAAGACAAAATTAAATTTTTTTAAGAGATTAAAGAAGCTAAATAAGTTACTTAATTATATCATATATTATGTATAGTTAAACTATATATCAGTTTATAAATCAAACAAATTAGTTTAAAGAAAAAATAAAATAAACAGATGACATCTGAATAGACATCCTTCACTATAGCAGATGCATCAACGACAGGTTCCTAGCCTGCCCTAAGAAAAAAGGGGAAAACATTTCACTCATTCCTAGCCTATCTATAATATCTTCCAAAATGAAGCTACAAAATAAGAGACAGTAGAATAAAACATACAAGGGCAGGGCCCATCGTCTCCACAAACTTCAATTCACCTGTACTGTACTAGTGGTAGTCAAAACTAAAATCAAGATCCAAAGTTTCCTACTACTTCCGAAACATTCTTCCCATCTTCACCTGACCAAAATCCAGCTTTATCAAACTAGAAAAACAGAGAGATCTCTAATTTATTGCAATGTCCTCCACCATTTACAGAAGAATAGTATTTCAAAAAATTTATCCATGATTGTCCCTGAATCCCTTTCTTATTTTGTGAACAAAGCCCATTCTGATGCAATCTTGGTCACTCATCATTGTAGGAACCAAAATCTCGTGGTGTGCCAAAACTGCATTCCGTTTTAGTTTCTCCTCTGACACATCACACAGGTGAGACTACAACAGAAGAATGATATTTCCAATAATTTGACCAGGCCCAGTCCTTCAGTTCTTTCTCTTTTTGTGATCAACATATGGAAAGCCACTATTGTGCAGCTATGAGCCTCCCCATAATTTTGAGAACCAAAAGTGGTATCAAAAGCTGCCTTATGTTTTGGTTTCTGTTCTGATATAGGTGAGACTACGGGCAAAGGGTGCAGAACCACTGCTGGTATTTAAAGAAGAGCCATTATCAGAAGTGCCCTGAGCATCCCTCTTCCACTGCAAGCTCCTGGCTCCAGGTTTAATTGGTGTCCAAGGCCTAAAGGTTGGAGTACCCCTTGGAAAGGGGACTCCGGAAAACCCAGCAGAAGGAAATAGAGAACCCCTCATTACGCGTGGCCATGCTGTGGTTGGAACAGATTCTACACGTGCGGCACTTTTCTTCACAACCTGCAAAATGAAAGTAACGTCACTTTAACTTCTCATTCACTAACCATGTCTATTAGCAAGACACTAGAAACATTATGCGCAACATGCATCATTATCCAGCATGCTTTCTCCCAGAGTATAGCAGTAATTTTACCCTGCCAAAATCTTGCAAACATAGCATGGAGATGAGATGAAAGTTGTATATTATCTTTTATGTGTATTACATGGAAAGTACTGGTGTTTAAAATTTAAATAACAATATTTCCTGGATGTTACCATTTATTCTCATGTCGTATATACCTTAAGAATGCGTGACATAAAAGAAGTACCATCCAGAGATAATGCATTATCAGCAGCCTCTTTTTTCATGAATTCCACATAAGCTGACCTGCTCAAGAAAGGAAAATCAGTATAGAGTTGCCCTAAAAATAAGGACAACCAAAGAGCAAGACCAAAATCTGAGACGTCCTACCCTTTTGGTTGGCCTGTTGCTGCTTCTGTAAGTATAATGACTTTTAGCACTTCCCCAAACTTGTTAAAATGACGAGACAAGCTATCTTTGGTGGCAGCAAAATGTACCTGAGACAATAAAAACCGTGAAAATTCAGATAATGAACAGATTCTGCATGTCCCTGAAGCCTGCCCACCCCAACCAAGAAGTCCGCAAAAAGGAGTCAGAGCTATTACATTGCTAACAAAAATGGTTCTGGAATCAGCATCATCTAAAGGACGACCAGAAGCACTTGAACCTGGGAATTCAAAAGAGGAATGTTTAGGTAGATCAGAGGTGATTCAAAGTCTATAATAATGACTGAAAAATTATACAGAAACAGCAAAATAAAAGGGGGTAACATGCGTGCAGCAAGCATGAAAAAAGTTGACATTTTTCTTTTGGTCGCAGGAACAACTTCCATGAAAGGGAATCTAGAACTAACCAAGAGTAGATGATTGGGTCTTCTGAAACTCTTTCCGAATATCAGCAGCTTGGTTTCCCTATTAAATGTCATAAGATTAATGAAGATAAGCTATACCTGAAATCATCATGCACAAAATGATGATCTAACATAAAGTGTCTGAGACTCTGAGTGTGTATGCATATTTAGCCAGGGGGGAAAACATGTATAAACTTATGCCAGTAACTCACATTTCCATTAGTAGACTTCAAGGGTTTGGAATTCCCCCTCAACAGTTGCAGGCCACATCCGGAAGCTCCTGTTTCACTATCTGCTGTTCTGTGACCATCAGCTTCTGCAACCTCTCTTGATTCCTGATATTCCCGTAGTTTCCAAGTATTTACATTAACAGAAATATTCCTAACTTTATTGGAAGCATTAGGTGCAGCAGCAGTTTGCTCCTGATTTCTATTCCTTTTTGGGGGCATACTATCATCTGCATTTTTTACTGCACCATACTGTCCCATCAGTGAATCCTCACTTCTGTTTCCACTAGAGAAGCCGATCTGATAAGCATCAGTCATTTGATGATCCATGGCATTGACATCATCAAAACATTCATTATGCGAAGTAGAATCGGAAAGAAAACCACCCTCGTGGTCCGACAGAGTCACATTCGCATCACACTGCCCAATGTAGTCGGATCTTTGAAGATATAGAGATCGGTCTAGTTCCTGACTTGTATAATTATCTCCAAGTTGTTTGTCACCATCCAGTGGATTCATGCCACGACCAAGTCGGTCAAATACACTTCTTGAGGATTTGATTTCCCTCACATCTTCAGAAGCTTCTGCTGCAGCATTAATCACAGTAGCCATGGGATTTTGCACCCGCAAAACAGACTGCTTCACCTGAGGAAGTTTGACAACAGAGGAATTATCGGAGGGAGTCGAAACCACAGAACGAAGACGCTTCAATGAGGGCTCCACTGTCGTGCCCAGATTAGATGGCCCTGATGTTGCCACTGCATCCCGCACTGCAAACTGGAGTAGCCTTCGAGTGGCATTCATAGTTGCTTTTGAAACTTCATTCTGTCAATTTCTTATATGTTAAAAGTTTAAGAACCAAAAGCTATAGCCGCTACTGATTGGAGAGGAAAATGGGGGTAACAAGGAACCTTATTTGCTTCAGAAGTGTATTAGATTTTCACACAGCCAGATCATGGAATATTGAAAGTCACTTAAAAATGCATCTATAGAATCCCTCTTTAAAATTTTTATGAATAAAATCAATATAAAAGTGTCACATGAAAAAATACACCATTCACATCATGCTGAACAAAAATAATTAAGAAGCCACTTTTGCACTATCCCTCTAGCTGT
The DNA here is from genome assembly GCA_025563575.1 of Acacia pycnantha. Taxonomy (NCBI): domain Eukaryota; kingdom Viridiplantae; phylum Streptophyta; class Magnoliopsida; order Fabales; family Fabaceae; genus Acacia; species Acacia pycnantha. The sequence continues at coordinate 938,610 of JAMWYP010000199.1, read as the reverse complement.
ATGAACATATCATTATGTTCCCTCTTGGAACAAAAACTACCAGTTAAAACCATAGAAATTTGTCCTTGAGTAGATATTATATAATCAATAAATATTACGGGAGTTCAAACCTTTGTTTTCAGCTGTCCATCAGGCCGGCCCCTTTTCTTCCGAATTGGGGATATAGATCGTGACCTTGGACTGCGATTTACTTTTGACCGGGCTTTTTCCTCCAAATAAGCATTGTCAATCTCAGAGCTCCGCAGAGGAGGTGGTTCAGCTCCTCCCCTCACTGCTTCCTTCCAGTCTTTGTTACGCCGACTTGTTGACAACTTGCTAGACTTTCCTCTTTCTAGTTGTGAATCTAAATGCTGAGAAACGTCATTTCCTGCATGGACCTCTGATGGGAGTTTTCTCTTGAGAGATTCCTCTTGCAATTCTTTAGGTTGTACATACAAATCTAAATGGACAGCCAGATGATCCCACAGCCTAAAAAGGGGTAAGAGCAATGTCATTATACATAAAGTTAAGAGTGAATGTATGATGTTAGCAATTAGCTTTACTCATTAAAGAGGAATAAAAGGAAATTACCATGATACAAAAGAATCACTATCATCCCCCAAAAATACATCCAACTCACTCTTGGCTGCTTCTTTGCATCGACCATTCCTCAACAACACTATGACATATTCCTGCATGGCATAGGTTAAAATCCATTTTATGTTTGTAGTCAGCAATTTTTCAGCATCTAGACAAATTCAAGTCCATCAAATTATGGAAACAGCAAAAAACTAAATTGAATCATTAGAATCAATATGAAAATGGAAAAATTAGAACACAAAAGATGACCTCCATCAGGTTAACTGCAGAGGTCAGTAACTTCATGGAGGTTACTTGGCTAAAAGATAGATATAAAAATTAATGAATGTGAGACACCAATACAAACATAGGCACGCATGCTTATATCCTTGCTTAGTGGGATAAGGCTTATTGCTACTATAACAATAACAAGCCTTATTTCATTATATGGAGTCGGCTACATAAATGCTATTGTGCTTTGTAAACCAACCATTTTTTTTGGAAAAATCATTAACTAAAAGGTCTAATTCAATAACTTCATTAAGTGTTCTCTTCGATTTTTCTCTAACCCTCCTCACTAACCCCATCAACAAAGCCTTCTTTGTACATGATTGAACCACATTAAATGATTTTCTACCATTTTCTCCTTAATACATGCCACATCAACTTTTCCTTGTATATGTTCACTATGAATGTTATCTTTCTTATATGCTCACACATCCATCTCAACATCTTCATCTACCCCAGCTTTTTATTCTTGTTGTCCCTTCAAAACCTATCATTTACTACCATATAACATTTTTGGTCTTATAGCAGCTTGATAAAACTTCCTTTTAACCTTATTTACTTCACCCTTAGGAGCTAAGGCAAGAACACTTATATGCGCTTGACAGGGGTTTGAGTATACAATATTGTTATCAAGTTTCATGCCCTTAAATTTATGAAGAGCATTTCATTGTGAAATGACCAACAATCCATAATCCTATTTTCAACATGAAAAGTTAAATCCCGCTTTGCATATGCTAGATATACCACTGCATAATGCGCAAATATTTTAATCTGTGAATTTTTAACTAATTCAGCCATCTATCAACATTTATTACAATTTTCCTCCTCCAACTATCTCTCCCTCCCTTCAATCCAAAGTATGCTCATACCAGAAACTGTTCCACATCATTAATCAGTAGGAAAATCAATTCCTCCTTTCTAGCCACCATTCATTCCATCAAAGCAAGAAAACACGGGAGTGATAGGTTGGTGAAGTTTCTCTCCTGGTTCATTTTTCAACTAGTCAAACAAAACAGCTACTATAAAACTCAATGCAAGACTTGAGACCACCATAAGGGTCCATACTTGGACATATAACGGCATTCCCCACTGGCACAGAAATCAGAGCAGTAAAAATTAAGACAGAAGCAGAAGACTAATCATTGCTCCAAAAACCAATCAACAACGCATGTCATAACAATTCAAGAACAGAGAAGCACGCTAAATGGACAGCGCAGACTGATAGAGTCCCACTCATGCATTGAACACACAATCTGATATTCGTACCACGAGAGTTTCATCAGTGTATTCGCCCATGAACTCCTTCAACTTATTCATCACTCTTTCCTTCAGCCTTTCCACTCCATCAGCCGAGAAATTTGCATTGAAGGCCCGATCATCCACCCGATCCGAGCTCCCCATTTTTCAATGCAACAACGCAGTAAATAAAACCCTAACAGCGTGTATCTACCAAATACAGAAAAACTCTATCGAAATCGCGATGGCCTCAGAACCCTGACTAACTGTGAAGCGGAGTCAGAATCCTTCGACACAGTGATGGAAATCCCTCCGGGAAGAGAAGGAAAACGACGGCGATAGGACTTGACCGTTGCGATGAAGGATTATCGGCATTGATGGAAAAACGCAGTGAGAGTTTGACGCTCGCGGGTAGGGAAAATGAGAGAATCAGAGAGATCGAGAGGGACTTGATGTAGTCGGTTACTGTACCCTACCATAGTACCATGGTCCATGGTCCATGGTCCATGGTCCATGGCATGAAATGCCGTTTACAAACACGTAATCGCTAGGGGAAGGAAGAGACTAACGTCGCTTATTAAACTATTAAAAAATATTGTTCAAAAAAAAAACTATTAAAAAATAAGTAAATAAATTCAAAAACTGGTAGATACTGATCATGATAATTTAAGGGTAAAAGAACAAAGGGTTAAGGTGCCATTTTGCCAACAAACTATTGGCTCAGGAGCATCCAGCACAATTAACTATTAATTGGACCATAAATACCAACAAACTATTTAAAATGTTAAAATAGCACAATTCCGTTAAAAAAAAAATTTTAACTCCGTTAAAGGGATTCCCTTCCTTCCAACTCCATCCTCGTCCCTGTCTAATTAAAATACCTTACCAATGTTTCACTTTCAATTACCGTATCATGGCATCAGATTCCACAGATAGACTTCCGCCTTCCTCTTCTTCTCTGTCTTCAAACCGCACTTTCCTCTATGCTCATCTCCTTGTTGCTTTCTGGTTTCGCTTTCAATTTTCTTCGTCGACCTTGTGATCCTCGCTCTGTGACCTTCGGCCTGTCTTTTTCGATCTGATTTTTCTTCGATCTGTGGCTTTCTGCTTTGTGATTATTTCATTTGTCCTTGATTTCTCTGCAACTCCTTCCAATGGCTACCGAGAGTTCCTCCTCCTCTGTCTCGTCGCTAGCTCTGTCACGTCATTTCCAAAAGCTTGAAGCGATGTCTGGGAATTTGCCTCCAGAGATTATGTTAGAAATTCTTCACAGATTACTCCCAAAGTCTCTTGTAAGATTCACCTCTGTTTGCAAATCTTGGATTTCCCTTATTAAAGATCACTCCTTCATATCCGATCACCTCAACCGTACTGTTCAACCCAGAAATGGCAACAGTTTCCTCCTTCTCCAACTTCATACAGATAATTATCCGAAATTTTACTCACTCCACTCGTATAATCAACAAACTAATAGCTTTTCTTCTCAGAGATTTTCATTCACTCCTCAACCTCAATTGTATGGTTATTCAACTGTGGTTGGCACTTGCAATGGACTGGTATGTTTTGCTCAACATTCAATCGTTTATTTCTCTACTCTCATTATTTGGAACCCTTCTCTTCGAAAATTCGTGAACCTTCGCAAACCAATCATGTACCGCAGCAACCGAATTAACGAACATGTGCAATATCAAGATCGACTACTTTATGGATTTGGTTTTGATTCTATGAAGACGGATTACAAGGTAGTTAGACTTGTGGTTCTCAACAATGAACAAGATAGTCCTCTAGTTGAGGTGTATTCTCTTACTTCTCGTTCTTGGAGAAGAATCAGTGGTAGGGTTCCTCTGTTTTTCATTCCTGCGCATCTAGTGAAACATTGGTAAGGTATTTTAATTAGACAGGGACGAGGATGGAGTTGGAAGGAAGAGGATAAGGATTGGAATATGCGTTATGGAAAAGAAGGTGAAATGTGGCTGAGGGAATCTCCTTTAACGGAGTTAAATTTTTTTTTAACGGAATTGTGCTATTTTAACATTTTAAATAGTTTGTTGGTATTTATGGTCCAATTAATAGTTAATTGTGCTGGATGCTCCTGAACCAATAGTTTGTTGGTAAAATTGCACCTTAACCCAAGAATAAAAATACACATGTGTTTTATCCCAGGAATGCCTAGTATCATATGCTTTTTTTGGGAACAAAATACACACGTGGTTATCATTTTGGAGCAAAAGTCACATCTCACTATTATGTTACTGTTCACTTTAGCTCTTTCTCTCTCATCATAGTGAACAGTAACATAACATAACAGTAGGATGTGACTTTTACTCCAAAATGGTAACCACGTGTGTATTTTTACTCCTAAAAAAAGCATATGGTGCTAGGCACTCCCAGAGTAAAGCACATGTGTATTTTTGCTCATTTACCCATAATTTAAAGCTAATTTAAACTGTTCAAATTTCAATATAATAATAAAAGCAGAGAATAAAAGCTAAATCTTTTATGATTGTTGTTGTTAAACTTTAGAAAATTGCTGAGTCTTTAAAAAAAATTGAAAATTTATTTCATTATTTGTATATAAATTAAACTTTCATATTATTGATAATTGGAATTTTGATAATTACAATCAAATTAAAAAATTTAATATTTACTGCAAATTAAGCTTTCATATCTATATATCATCTTACGTTATTTAAAAATCAAACTTACAAATTTAAATCTTTCATTAGTATTGAATGAAATTTTGTAAATCTATATGTATTTAATTTTCTTAGCTAAAAGTTATGGGTAATTTCCCCTCATAATAACAATTATTTTAATTTATATATCTTGACATAAAAATGAATTTTTGCCTTTTTTTATATAGAGATTTTAAGAGAGGGGTTGGGCTCACTCACGATCTAAGAGCAGGGCGTTTTAACCTGTTCTGCAAGGGAACAGGACTGAGAATACACAAGCCTCCACATCAGCCTGAGTTACCCCAGCATCCCAAGCTCTAGGATGTCACCCCAACATCGCGACAGCTGAAAGAATCGAACCCTCTCTATTTATGAGAGTGTCCGACCCTTCGACCATTTAACCCACGGATTGTTTTTGAGAGCTCTAAATGGGTTTAAAATTAACGGAGTCTTATACCCAAAAATAATTTAGTTTGTGAGGGATTCATGATCCTTTAGTTTGTTGTAGTTACTAATTTAGTTTTCACATTATATATTTAACCTAAACATTAGAAAATAATTATTTTACTTATAAACATATTCTATTATTCATAGTCGGTATGCCCTACTCAAACGGATTTATGAGCAGGGTATCCTCATCCCTCAAAATGTGAGGAACCCTTTTTTCATATATTTTTATTTATTTGAATTAAATTGTGTGCTGCACTTGAAGTATTTTTAACACTCAAAGTATTTTTGATACTCATTATCTCAAATTAATTAATTCCCGCTTTTCAAAGAAAAAGATGAGTAGGAATGTGGATTTATTAGTCACAGCCATTTTTCCTAACCACCCGACATTACTTTCAAACTACAAAGATTAATTATGTATATATGATTATGAAATTTTAAGGATCCAATTGAAAATGATTAAATTTTAAAGGTCAAGTCGATGTCTGAGGTAAATTAAAAAGATCAAAAGCCCTCATATATTATACTGAATTACTGATACAAGAAAATAAATTGAACAGATAAATTAAACTTGTAGATTTTACATTTTTCAATTCAGTATAAAAAAGTTTTTAGCAACAAATTATATAGTTTTATTTTGAGTAAAATACTTTAACCACCCTTCTATTTTGATTTAATTACACAGACATCTTCTCTATTTTATAAACATACACTAATATCCAAATCAGTAAGAATATTCCAAAAAGATTCTAAAAATATATATTTTAAATTTATATCAAAATACATTTAATTTACTAATCTTCCCTTTATCATATCAAATCCCTGATTTATGTGTAAACTTTGCAAATAGGGAAAAAAAAAACAAATTGATAGCCGTGCAGCTGTAAGTAACATCTTAAATTTTAATTTTGAGATTTAGAGTTAATTAAGACTGAAACTGAGGTGTGTATAAAAAAAAGACTGAAACTGAGGTAATAAATACTATCTCCGGTCCTAATTATAAGAGCTAGTTGACTTTTTTTGGAGAGATTAAGGAAACTAAATAAGTTACTTAATCATCTCATATGTTGTGTATCCGTATATTATATATTAGTTTATTAGTTAAACTAATTAGTTTGAAGAAAAAAGGGAGAATTATAATAAAGGACCTAAGAAAAATAATATTTATTAAGAAGGACCATAAAAATGGTAATTATTTTGAAGGACCAAAAATTAAAACATTAAAATAAAAAGACTAAATTGCCCTTGGTCAAATTTCCTATATTATCTCTAATTAAATCCGAATCTGAAGTGATTGATTGAAAATGATAAATAAAGATCAAATCAGAATCTGAAATATGCAAGTTAGAGTCTTTATTGGTAACTTTTTATCTCTCTTGTGAAGAAGAAATCGTAGGTTCTTTCATCCACAAAGATCTCCTAGGCCTCCTCCCCCTTGTTCTATGATCTTCAAGTTCTTCTCCCTGGTAATTTTTTTATCTAGTTTTCCTTTAGTTCGGTTCTTGTTATAATAATTAAAATCTGATTAATCCTTGCCCCTTAGTATTCTATATTTTTCAAACTTCTGTTTTGAAACACCGAAGTCAAATTCGCATGATCCGTCACTTTTATTTCTTTATGTCGAATGGAAAGTTCCCATATATTATTGTTCAAAAAAAAAAAGGGTTAGTAGATATTGACCTGTAGGTTTTTTTTTTTTTTGGGTTAATTAGTTATTTCATTTGATACTTTTTGATTTTGAAACTTATTTAATATTATTCAGGAAATCAGTTCAACAATAATAGAGCCTAGAAAATAATGGATTGTCAGCATTCGTTGGAGATTTTTTGTTACTTTCATATAGGTGGACAAATCATTAATGAATCAAGAGGAGTGCTACGTTATGAAGGAGGGAGAACAATTGGCAAAATGATTGAACATGGGTTATCATTGACAGAACTAATAACCATGATATCATCTTGTTTTGGGGAAGAAATAAGTGGGAAGAGACTTAAATATAGTTTAAAGTTTGATCCTTCTCAGCTTATAGACCTTATTGATGATGATGGAGTGAAGCAGTTGATAAAATACAATGAAGGTTGTGCTCATTTGTACATTACTGAAGATCAAAATAGAACAACAATAAGCCAATCAACACAAGGGTAAGAGATTACTTTACAATATTATGTGTATGTAAGTTTGAAATACTTTCATATTAGTGCATTTAATAAATAATTTTGGGTTAAATGTAAATGCAGTGTGTACACATCACAAGGACAACCTCAATTTGCTACTCCCACATGTGAAAATATTTTTGCTACTCCTCATGCAAATCAAAGTGTCCCTGCAACAATATCTGAGTTAAATTCAACAAAGTGGCGTGAATTAATTGTGGGAAGTGGACAGATTTTTGATGATGCAGTTGCTTTTAGGGAAGCACTATACAAATATAGTGTTGCACACAAGTTTAGATACAAGTTTTTAAAGAATGTACCGTATAAGATGATTGCAAAGTGTGATGCTGATAGATGTAAGTGGAAGATCACAGCCTATGCAATGGCAAATAATACTCCATTCTTGCGTGTGAAAACCTTTGATAATGAACATGATCATTCAGCACAAGACAACATGCAAGTGTCTCATATAAATAGGTCAGATCTGGTGGCATCTATAATTGCTGATAATATTAGGACCAATCAAGGCAAGGCACCCAATGATATCCGCAATGATTTGTTTCAAGAATATGGGGTACATTTGAATTATCATCAAGCTTGGAAGGTGAAAGAGAGAGCTTTGGATAACATTAATGGGTCAATACAACAATCATATATGTTAATCCCTTGGCTATGTAATCGTTTAATTGAAGTTGATCCACAAACACTGGCCAAGTGGACTTCATCTGTCAACAACCATTTTGAAAGGCTATTCATAGCATATGGTTGTTGCATAAATGGGTTTTTGCTTGGATGTAGACCAATTTTATATATTGATGGTTGTCACTTAAGCGGTCCATATTTAGGGACGCTCTTGGCTGCATCTACTTATGATGCAGATAATGATTTGTATCCACTGGCTTATGCCATTGTAAGCGGAGAGACCTATGAAGATTGGTCGTGGTTCTTGAGGAATGTGAAGGAATTGATTGGGTCTCTACAAATAATTATCGTTTCTGATCGTCATAATGCAATTGTTGGTGCAGTTAGAGAAGTATTTGGTGGGTCTCGTCATGCCTTTTGTTATAGGCACGTAAAAGAGAACTTTAGTGCTGAGTTCTCTAAAGCATGTAGTGGACATCGTAGAAGGCGTAAGGAGGATGCATTAAAACTGCTTGATAAAATTGCATATTCTCGATTAGATATGGATTTTGTTAAGGCAATGGGAAATCTTAGGTCCTTGTCTGACGACTTAGCAAGATGGGTTGAGACAAAGTGATGTTGATAAGTGGGCTATGTCACGCTTTCTATTTAGACGTTGGGACAATATTACCACTAACCTTGCAGAATCTTTTAATGCATGGTTAGTTAAAGAAAGAAGAGATAATGTATGTGTGCTGATAAATGAGCATCGACAGAAGGTAGCAAAAAAGCTTTATGTTGCCAAGGAAGCTATGGGGAAGTGGAAAAATGGTGTTGGACCCAAAATTGAAGCTATACTAAAGGAGAATGTTGCTCAAGCTGAAGGTATGGTGGTAGTAGATCACGGTTCAGGTCGAGTGCTTGTTCGCGTAGGTCGAAAAGATTTAAGAGTTAATGTGGCACTGAGAGAGTGTACTTGCCAAGCCTGGCAAATGTCAGGAATCCCATGCCCTCATGCCAAAAGATCTACATGAACACCATGATCCCAGTAGAAACTCATGATATGCCCAACTTAAACCAATTGTCCCTCGATGATTATAGGACAAATACCTTTTTACAACCCCCAATTACAAGTCGACCACCTGGAAGACCTAAAAAAAAGCGTCGTGAATCCCAATTCCAACATAAGGTGCAATATCAGTGTTCTCGATGTCACCAATCTGGACATAATCGTGCGAGCTGTACAAATCCTAACCCAACTGAACTATGATGATGAATTTGTGAAGATAATAGGTATAGATCTTTTTTTTAATCATTCAATGTTATCTCTAGCTTTATAGTAATAGAGACAATGTTTTGTTTTTGTATATCCAGGTTCAAATTGAGCTTTGTGGTGATGGAGACAATGTAAACAACAAGGGCATCATTGGTGGCTTAAACAACTAGCTCTGTAGGATATATGCTTTGCAAAACATTTGATGGATTTTACATATAAGTTTGGGTTTATGACTTGTGTGCTTGTAAACAGCTTTTATTTATTATGCAGGATAAGTTGTTTTGGAGTTTTGTTGGAACTATTGATAAATACTCCTTAGAATGATTTAATCAATGGCCAGATTTTTCTATCATCAAACATAAATAATTGCTCTTATATTGTAATTGTAGATTCTAATTGTACAAATTAATAGTGTGAGACGCAAAAATGAGAAAAGAAAAAAGAAAAAAAATGAATAAGTGAAGTAAGCACAAGAATCAATCACGTGCATAAGGATGGAATTTGGAAGGGAGTAGTACTTGCACCACAGTTCTAATATATGACATATTATAAAAAATATTGAGCCCTAAAAGTAAAATGTTTTTGTGTGAATATATCTCTTTTCAGGTAAGCATGGAGCCGTAACAGTATATAACAAATTAAAACGTTTTTTTTTTCTTCACCTTTACGCAAAATAATGTTTTAATTGTTGATGTATTTTAGTTAGTTTCAGATTTGGTCTTAGGTCTTAATCAAGGGCAATTTGGTCTTTTTATATTAATGTTTTAATTTTTGGTCCTTTAAAATAATTACCATTTTTATGGTCCTTCTTAATAAATATTATTTTTCTTAGGTCCTTTATTATAATTTTCCCAAGAATAAAAATAAAAATAAAAATACTCTAAAGTAATTTAATTAGCTTTCTTAATCTCTCCAAAAAAAGTCAACTAGTCTTGTAATTAGGACCGGAGGGAATAGTTGATCTCGCCGAGATGCGCAAAATCATCCTTCCCGCTTGGCGCAATCGGTGAAGAAAAGCATAGAACATTGACTATATATATAGATGAAGAGTTTTGATGTGAATGAGCAACTCCCAGAGTTGTCTATATATATATTTTCTTAATTCACAGTCCAATGCCTGTGTTTAATGGTATAAGATTTCTGACAGAGAACTCAGAACCATCTATTTGTAGATAGATTTCATGCTACCATATCATAAGATTATCGGGGGAATTTCTCAATTTTAGACATATTTTATTGGGTTAAGTACCAATTTTGCCCCTGAAGTACGCGCCCAGGAACAATTTTGCCCTTTAAGTTTTCGGTGTAGCAATGTTACCTCTGAAGTATCAAAACGTAGTAATGTTGGCCCTCCGTTAAAAACCCCAACGTAGACTGTTAGTTGACCATGAGAGTTTTTAATGGAGGGGCAACATTACTACGTTTTGATACTTCAGGGGCAAAATTGTTACGCCAAAACGTAGCAATGTTGCCCCTGAAGTCTCAAAATGTAGCAATGTTGCCCCTCCGTTAAAAACCCTAACGTTGACCGTTAGTTGACCGTTAGGGTTTTTAACGGAGGGGCAACATTGCTATGTTTTGAGACTTCAGGGGCAACATTGCTACGCTGAAAATTTAAGGGGCAAAATTGCTTCTGGGCGCATACTTCAGAGGTAAGATTGGTACTTAACCCTATTTTATTTCATAGTTACGATGGAATCAGTAATATCTGGATCTAAACATCAAAAACCTGATTAATCCAGTTCGACATAATTGAGGTTCCTTAAAAGAGGTGGGAATCTTTTATTGGAAGATGTTTCCATATTTAGGATCAAATCCTTACTTCTAGTTAAAGGGTTAAGATATCGACCACCTCAACTAGTCTCATGTTGGTGTGTGTGTGTGTCTATATATATATATATATATATATATATATATATAGTATAATGTTATTGGGCATGTGTAATGAGCTTTATTCTCTTGAATAATAATTTGCCACAGAAGTTTTATTTGAGGAGTAATGTTACCCTAAAAGTTTTTCTTGTTTCAGTGTTGTCCTGAAAGTTTCAAAACGTAGTAATGTTGCTCATTTCTATTAAAAAGGCAATGGTCAATATCAATTTTGTGACGGTCAACATTAGTTTTTTAACGGAAGAGGACAACATTGCTATATTTTGAAACTTTCAGGGCAACATTGCTCCTAGGCTTATACTTTCGGAGAGGATTTGCTATTTAACCCTAATTTATTTATATGACTGGTCACAATAACATAATTTAAATCCAAAATAAATATATTAATCTAGGATCTGTAAAATGAATCATATTGTTTCATGAAAATATATCAATTGAATTGTAGTAGTAGTAGTATTGTTATTGTTTTGATAATTGAGAATGGCCAGTGAACAAGATGACTTGCATGTTAAGTCAGTTAGATTTGTTTCAGGTTCCCTACTCATATTAAGGACCTCTCACATACTTTGGACGCATGAATTATTATCATTTAATTATAAAATCATATTAAAAAAATAGAACATGTGGTCGTGTGTTATTAGAAAATTTGATGTAATGAAGCAGGATCTTAAAAAAAGATGATAAAAAAGAAGGCTAAAAGCCAGGGTTACATAACAAAATTAAAAAGAAGGAGAAAAAGTTCTCAAACACTCTTGGTCAACCCAAGTACGCAAGTGGCCAAGACAAGCCTGAAGAATGGCAGACCGAGAAATACCCATTTTCGCCATTGCATCCGCAATCTGATTGAGCTATCTTGGAACATGACAGATAAACACATGCCAATCTCTACTCTGCATATCCTTAATCAGATCCATTTTGAGATTGCCATAAAGGGATTCAACATCTTGAACTCTATTAACCAGGTCTAAGGAGTCTGACTCTAAGATGATCCTCTTCAAACCTAAATCCCATGCCAACTTTAGGCCTTCAACCATTTCTCATTCCTCTGCAGAGTTAGCACTACAAATACCAATATGCTTAACAAAACCAGCCACCCAATCCCCATGACTGTCCTGAATTATGCCCCCACAGCCAGCCATAGAAGAACCAACAACTACCGCACCGTCAACGTTGATTTTATGCCAACCAACCGGTGGCTTCTGCCACCTTCGTAACTCCAAATGGGAACAAACCGAATCGAGAAAAGACCCATAAGGAGTAAGGTGACTAGCTAGAGTATAATTTCTCCAAGAATTCATCACAATAATTGCAGGATTAGGAAGCTTAGAAAAGGATTCTTCAAAGATAAGAGCATTACGCCAACCCCACAATTTCCAAATAGCAACTCCGAACACCAAACACTAGAAAGGACCTGTGTTCAAGCCTAAGCAATTGTGCAAATTCATAGCAATCCAGTTTCGAAGGGAAGCACGAAGAATGAAGAGACATACCATGGATCAAGAAGATGCAGCCACATACTCTTGGCATACACGCAATCCCGTAGAATATGGAGAGCGTCTTCGACTCCCGAATTACAATGCTCACACAATGGTGAAGCTAGGGACCAACGACTTCTCCATGCATTTGTAGGAAGTCTATTGAGAGAAAGTATCCACATAAACACCTTAATTCTCTCCGCCCCTTTCCATTTCCAAATAGCCTTGTAAAGCTTATCTTTAAAATTCTGAAGGTTCTCCTCAATCAAAAAATAAGCACTACGAAGGGTAAATTGACCAATACCAGTCTCTCCCCATATTAGGAAATCACTCCCTGCATTAGGTCTTGGGGGCACGCACGCCTTTAATCTAGCAAGAGTTGAAAGGGCAAGAATATTAGATAAGCGCCTCCAATCCCAGATACCATCCCTCACCCAATCAACAACCGAAGAGTTATCTTCCTCCTCCGTAATATGTCTTGTACACCAATCTTTCAAACACCTCCTCTCAATCAACCAAGGATTGTTAAAAAACTTCACCACACAACCATCTCGAATTTGCCACTTAGAACCCCTATCAATGATATCAGAATTAGAGCAAATAAATTTACATATCCTAGAGTCGTCCTGCCTAGAAACCAGAAGAGAGTCATCTCCACGAAGCATGTATCTGTGAAGAAACAGATCAGCCCAAAGACCTCGGGCTCCCATAACAAGACTCCAAGCCATCTTAGCTCCATAAGCCTGGTTGACTGAGGCAAGCCTTTTGAAGCCGAGACCACCAAATTCCTTAGGCCTAGTGATTTGTTCCCACCCAACCGGGTGAAAAAGACGAGATGAGTCATCGTGGCCCCAGATAAAATTCCTATGTAATTTCTCAACCGCCAGACAAACGCTGCGAGGAAGACTAGTCACCTCCATGGGATACAAGGGAACCGAGCTTAACACTGATTTGGCAAGGGTAATTCTACTGGCAGTAGAAAGACAATTAGCCTTCCAAGCAGATAACTTCAGCCGTACACGGTCAATCACATACTGAAAAGTCTCCCTACGTCTTTGATCTCTAGATACCGGAAACCCAAGATAACGACCAACCTCACTAGAAACCCTCATATGAGTAACAAACTTGATATTCTGTTTAATATGGGGAGAGACCTTAGGGGAAAAGAAAATAGAAGACTTCTCATTGCTAATTTGCCCCCCTAAAGCATTCATAAATGTATCAAGGCAACTCATCATACAACGAGCCTGAGCCTCAGAGGCCACTCCGAATAATAACAAGTCATCAGCAAATAACAAATGAGAAACTTTAGGTCCCGAATTGGAACTACAAATAGGCCTCTAGAGACCATTCTCCACTACATCACAAATAAGGTGATAGAGTTTATCCATGCAAAGAACAAATAGGAATGGGGAGATGGGGTCCCGTTGGCGAAGGCCCCTCCGTGGGAAGAAGAACTCAGTCTGGGAGCCATTCCAAATAACGTTAAAAGAAACCGACGAGACACATTCAATAATAAGATTGATAAATTTCGCATCAAATCCCACCTCAATAAGCACTTGTTTCAGAAAGGCAAAACTTACTATATCATGAGCCTTCTCAAGATCCACCTTCATAGCCATAAGCCCCCTTTTACTTCTATTCTTACCCATTATATGAAAAATTTCCTGACCAACAACAATATTGTCTTGTATATGTCTACCTTTAATAAAGCTAGCTTGAAAAGAAGAAATCAAATCATGCATAACACTCTTAAGGCGATTTGAAATAATCTTATACACACATTTATAATGTACAATGCATAAGGAAATAGATCTAAAATGAGTTACCAATTCTGGAGCCTCCCTTTTCGGAATAAGAGCAATAAGAGTTCTATTGGAAGCAACCAACGAAGAGGGGTCCTGGAAAGCACCTTTGACAAATGCACACAAAGCCGGTCTAACCACATTCCAATTATTTTTGTAAAAAATTGAAGGAAAGTCATCAATACCGGGAGCTTTAAAGGAGCCCATGGAAAAAACAACCTGCCTTACTTCCTCATCCGAAGGGATCCTGGCAAAACCCCCAATAATTTCTTGATCAATAACAGGGAACTTAGCTGTAGTAACCAGAGGGGAAAATTCGCCATTATTAGAACAATAGAGGCCTTTAAAATACTGTAGAACCAAGTTTTTAAGGTCCATGGCATCATCAACCCAAGAGCCATTCTCATTCTTCAGCGAACGAATCATATTTCTTCTCCTTCGCATCTTAGATTTTAAGTGGTAAAAATGGGTGTTCCTGTCACCACTTCGGATCCACTCTGATCTGGATTTTTGAAACCATTTAATCTCTTCTAACTTTAGAATTCTGCTCAAATCCTCATGGAACTCCTTCTCTAAATTACATAAAAAAGCAGAGTGAGGGTAGGCCCAAGATCTCTGGATCCCCCCAAGCTTTGCTAAAATGTGCTTTTTCTGATTCTCTATAAAACCAAAAACCTCCTTATTCCAAATCCCAAAAGAGTCCTTAATTCTGTCTAAATTCATATTAATATCCGCATCAGAACCCCAGTTCTCAGATAAAAAGGAATTATAACTAACATGTTTAATCCACATAGCCTCAAAATGAAAAGAACGACAACCTATCCGAGTATCATCATCAAAAATGCGCAAAACAATAAGGTTATGATCCGAGAACTTAGTACGAGGAAGAACCTGAATGTTGCAGGAGGGAAAATCCAATAGAAAATTGGTATTCACCAACGCTCTGTCTAGTCGTTCGTAGAGTCTTGAGCAATTAACCGATTGAGGGCCACGCCAAGTAAACTTGGGTCCATGGAATCCCAAATCTGAAAGGTGACAGGAGAGGATACGATTCTGGAAAAGATCAATCCTGGAGAAATTAACACCCACTCCTCCCGTCCTCTCATCCGACGACAAAATGTCGTTAAAGTCACCGGTGAGCACCCACGGACTAGAGATAGTACTAGACAAAGCTGAGAGCTCTTGCCACAAAATTTGCTTGAAAGCCGACTGTGGAATAGCATAGACTGAAGTCAGAAAGAACACACCCTTACCTGGAACAGAGCACCGAAAATGGAGAAATTGCCTTTCCTTTCTTAACACGTCGACACTAATCTGATCCTTCTTCCAAATAGCAATAAGACCACCGAACCTACCCGCACTTGGCATAAAGGCCGAGCCATCAAACCCCAGCTTGCTCAAACAGGAAAGTTGCCCCTCATTCTCACATTTAGTTTCAGAAAGAAAAAGGAAACAAGGCCGAGAAGACCAACAAGCAGTCTTAATATTCTGCATAAGGAACCTGCCACATGCACCCCGTGAATTCCAGAATAAGAGATTAGTCATTGGATATTAAATAGATAGGCTCAATCACAATCTCAATCAGACGCAGGGGCTTGGGTCTCAGGAACCACGGTTCCACCTTCAACCATCCCCTGGGCTTCATCCTCCATATCACAAGCAGAGCCCATGCCCGCTACCCACGTCATAAAATTAGGAACTTGGGCCTCCTCTTCCCACATGTCATCCAGATCCAAGGCCTTAGGTCCCTCCTAAAATTTACCCTCAAGTTTATTAAGGGCCCCATCATCCCCAGGTTCAATATGAAATGAGAGAAGGGATCCCTCTTCTGGATGGACGTTCTCAACCACTAAACCTGCCTTGGGCCCCTCAATCATTAAAATCCCATCATGCGCCCCAGTCAAATCACCTTCCTTTTGATTATTCCCATACAATGTCTCAGAGATAATACTCAAGGATTTTCTTTCCTTAGACCCCTTCTGCATATCCGCTCTAGTCCTTTTCTCTGACTTACTTCCTTCCACCACCTTCTATCTCCCGCCCTACTCTTGCCTCTACCTTGTTTCTTGTTCCCCTTTCCTCGTTTGTCAACTCCTTCAGGAACAAAGGGGTCTCGTTTGGCATCGAGAGAACCACCAGGAGTGTCAGCAACCACAGGATGAACCTCTATCCTCCAACGTCACCACCCTCTTCCACCAAGACCACGAATCTCGATCCACCAGGTTGCCATTGGACAACCGTCGACACCTTCTCCTTCCCTCCCTTCCATTACCGGCGAGGCTTATTAACGACTTTCCAGACATCAAAATCCGAAGAGTTGACTTCCCCTGATGCCATATTCACCTCTGATGGCTGACCCCTGTCATCCGGTAATGTCTCTTCAACCTTTTGCGATTTCTTCCCTTTTATACATTCACCAGCTATGTGCCCATAAACTCCGCAATTAGTGCAAAGAAGATGGAGCCCCTCATACTTCAGGAAATAGTCAACGTCGTCTAAGGTGAAACCTGACATGAGTTGCTTGTCCAAATCCACTAGAACACAGATCCGAGCATAATGTCCTCTAAGATGACCCGACGTGTTCATATCAATCTTGATAATATCCCCTATACGATTCCCTATCCAAGAGAGAGCTTCCTTATCATAATATTCCAAGAATACTTTAGGAAGCCGAACCCAAACAGCAACCTTGTTATGGTAGCTCTCAAAGGATGAAACATGGGTTCCCAGGACCTAACTGTTAAGTAATGATTGAAAATCATCCAAGGACCCCCTGTTAAAGCATTAAGGTAGTCCTCCTTATTTGAAAATTTGACAACAATAAACCATTACCAATGTTTATGAGGTTGATAACACCCCTCTTAGCCCAAAAAGGTTGCATAATAGAATGAAGGAGCATATACCCAATATCCCGTCCCAACAACTTCACAATCACCGCCTTATCCCAAGCCTTATACAAGCCTCTTTTTCTTTTATCAGAAAAGGAGAAAGTAGGAAAGTTTCGATTGGGGTCCTCTTTGATAATACAGAGATGTTCATGCTCGTCCTTATCAGATTCAATATGATCCGAATCAGATAAAGGATCATCCGACAGCTCATTAATAGTAGTTGCATTGTTATCTTCCTTCAAATACCTTGCAACTTCTCAGCAAAAGATGGACCAGAGAACCATGGTTTGTCACCCTCCTTGCCTAACTTAGGCCATTCGTTAACCATAGAGGTACCTTCATTATTCTTAACCTTCTTGACACTTCTGAGAAAAAAATCTTCCTCTTCGCTGGACGAAGAACTCTTCACGGAAACTTTCTTTGAGAGGATCAGAGACATCGCTTTTTAGACACGAGTGCTTAACAGCAGGATCTAAAATTAATTTGGAGATATAGATAATAAATACTGAGGAAGCCAGGCCTCACAGAGAATCAGAAGGGCCCAATTCATACGCAACTCAGGCCCATATATACAGTTATGGATTTCAAACAAAAAAGCCCAATGACCAACAAATCCCTACTACACACTGGCCCAAAAAAAAAAAAAAAGGAAATTGCCTCCAACGCCATTCTTCATGCAAAGGGATTCATTCATCGTCGTCCTTTCCTCCTCAAATTTGCTTCTTCCCTTTTCCATTTCTTCTTCATTCGTTCGTCCTTTTTCTCTTTCACATTCCGTTCTAACTCTCAGGCTGATCGCGGCGAGTTAGGGCATCTCCGGTTTGGAAATGCCCCTATTTCTCTCCGATGAGGAGTTCTCCCGTTGCTCTAACGACGCTGCTACGGTGGCCGAGAAGGCCGACGCATTCATCCGCAGCCTTCTCAATGAACTCGAGACCGTTAAGGCCAAGGCTGATGCTTCTGACATTGACGCCGAGCAGACCTGTTCTTTCATAGAGCAGAAGTACCTCTCCCTTGCTGCTGAATTCTCAAAGCTCGAGTCCCGTGCCGCTGAACTCCAAGTAACCCTTGATCAACGCCTTGCTGAACTAGCTGAAGTTCAAACGCAGAAGGAGAAAATTGACTTGCAATCTGTATGAAGCGTTTTGCTTATTTTTCTTATTCTCCATTGATTGGCTTTCTTTCTTTATTGCTTATCGTTATTGAGTCCGGGTTTGTAGATTGAGAAAGACCGGGAGATAGAGAGGTTGAAGTCAGAGGTGAGTGAGTTGCATAAGTCGAAAAGGCAGTTAATTGAGTTGAATGAGCAAAAGGATTTGCAGCTTAGTGAGAAGAATGCCGCCATCTCGAGCTCTCTCTATAAGATTGTAAGTCATTTCTGTTACTCCGCCTGTTTTCACTTTCATATTCTTTCAGCGTGGTTTCTGAATTTGACGCTTTAAAATGCGCTCATTCCTTTTGTTTTCTTGTGGTTGATGGTCGTGAAGGCCAACTTGTCGGAAAATGCTGCTCAGAAGGATTGTCATGTGAGTGAACTTGAGGCAGAGTTGGCCCGGTCCCGTGCTGAACGTACTCGTCTTTCACAGGTCTTTCTTGAGTTCCTTTCTTCCTTTTATATTTTTGATAAGTTGGCTGTTTGTAGAGCTTACGAGCTATAGTAAATTCCTTCTGCCAATTATAGATTTACTAGTTGTGTCGGTGGTGCAATAATAAAGGCTATTTAGTTTGTGATGAGTGAAACACATCCTTCACAATGATTTGGGCTTTGGATATTGACATGGTTTCACTTGTAATCATCAGCCTGATCGTAATTAAAGGAAAAATCTGTTTCTTTTTTTTCCTTCATCTTAGAAGGATTCCTTTTCTACCTTGTTTTCCCCCCTATACGGAGCTTTTATCTGGGTTCTTTTTTTTCATTCTTTTAAAACAATTATTACTGGTTCTGAACTCAATATTAGATTTTCTGTGGGATGATTAGAATATTAGATCATATATGCTTTTTAATATCATATAACACTGAACTTCAAAACATTTTATACAAACTCTTTTGCTTCGACTTTCATCTTGTACATTTAGCATTTTTTATGCTCCAGATATTTCCAGTTCCATGTCAAATCATGTCGCGTTTTTCCTTCCTTAAATTGTATGTGAGCAGGAGAAAGAGATTGTTGAGAGACAAAATGCTAGGCTGAACGATGAGTTGACTGCTAAGGTTAACAATTCCTTTGAGATGCGCAGAAAACATACTGAGTTGGAGGCTGGGATGGCTTCTAGGCTGGCAGATGTCAGCGAGATTTTTATATATGTATTTTTTTTTATAGTTAAATTTTAGGAAAGGGGTTGGGTTCACCCACGATCCAAGAGCAGGGCGAAATCTCCCTTCCTCCTAGGTGATACCGATGTTGGGCAGGGCGAGCCATCTACTACCCTCAGGCGTTTACCTAGGCAACTAGGAGCTAGGATGCCTCCCCCAGCGCCTTAACCAATTCCAGGATCGAACCCTCTCCCTTTGGCAAATGTCAGCGAGATTTATATTATTACTAGGGACTAGAGACTCTTAATTTACAATGCACTCTTTTTTTTTTAATAATATGATTTACGATTAACACTTTCAGGTACAGAGGCAATTGAGTGAATGCTCTAAATCTCTACAATGGAACAAGGATAGAGCGAGAGAGTTAGAAATGAAGCTTAAATCTGCGCATGAGGTTGGGAACATTCAATTTATTATCTTTATATTTGATGATTCTTTTACTTGCCTCACTCAATCCCATTTTAACCTGTTTTTGTCACTTCTTAGGAACCAATTTCAGCTAAAGATTCTGCTGCAGCTAATGAACAGAAATTGTATAATGAGCTCTCAACTGTGAGTTTGTTTGATCTATGTGGTTTTCTGATGTTTGGAAATTGGAATTTTAGATAAGAGAGAAGGCTCATACTCTGAAACAATGCTGTTGTTTGAGCAGTCTCATCTGAAGCAATTTGAGGATGATTATAAGCAGAAACCTGAGAAGGAATCTGCTACTAAAAGACAGTTTGAAAAGGTATTCGGTCCTTTTCACTTTTCAGCCTCATATTAGTGTTTAGGCCGGAATTCTTACTTTTCCTCTTAGTTTCAATAGTTTGTTGGGTAGTCAAGAAGCCAATAATATTCAATTTGCAATCTGAAAGCAGATACTATGGATTCTTGGTTTTGGAAATCAGATGTCCATTATTGTATCTCTTTTTTGAAGATGTTGAATGCATGGATTATTCCCCTCCCCCAAAAAAAAATAATAATAATAATTCTTGTCAGAAAAGTTTTATCTATCTGTTTCTGATTTGATTCATAGTTGAATTATGTCTTTGACTGATTTCCATGCATCTTTGCCATTGTGAAGGACTTGTTCATCTCAAATGTTGAAGTTATTAAGTGAAAAGACATAATTGTTATATTGTAATCTCTAACTCTCCCTCCCAGACAAAAGCCTCTTATGAAGGATGCTGGATAATGCGGAGTGCAACAATTAAATTCTGTACCACTTGGTCATAAAGGCTATGGTTCCATGTCAAAAACTAATTTGAAGTTTAAACTGTCAATGGCTTGTGACCTAGTGGCGATAAGCTCACTCCCATAAGTGGGAGGTCGTGGTTCAATTCTGCTAGCTTTGATTTCAGCTGGTTTGGTTTCAGCTTTCTCTTGTACTTGAAAAAGAGTTTAAACTGTTAAGTGGAGGCTAGCAAATAGCTTGATTAAGATATGACAACTAACATTTATGTGAAACAAGCTTGACTCATTTTAGCTGGAGCAGTGTCTTAAGCATCACGCTAATCTAGCAGATATATTTTTCTTCAAGTTTCAAGAATCTTTTGTTTCAAACATGTTTTGATTTCTTCTACTTCACATTGGTTGTCGGGTTAATTTAAGATATGTTGCAACAATGTTGTTTGACATTAATTTAAGATATCATGCTTACTTTCTTTGTTTTGGTGCTCATAGGAGGCTGCTGAATTTGAGTCATGTGAAGGTGAAATTGAAAGAAGCAAGAAAAATGAGGGGAATCTTGTTCCACACAGCGGCTTCAGCCCTGAAAAGTATGTCTTTCTCATTCTCTTATTGTTTTGAATCAGTGCATCTACATGTGGTTGTTTTCTCATGAAATAAAAATGGAGCATATATTAGTAAAAAATGAAACATATCAGGGATAAGTGCTGAGGAATGGAGGTCAAGGTTGGATGATATGCAGCTTGTAAATGATTCCTGAATCTACAAAAAGACGAGCCAATTAATGGCCTCTGTTAAGCTCTGGAGATGCTGAATGAAGAATGAGCTTTTCCCAATCCGCAGGTATAGCTGTGATGGCTACAAGAAATGGAAAAATATACAGAATTAGT
Source organism: Acacia pycnantha (assembly GCA_025563575.1). Classification (NCBI taxonomy): domain Eukaryota; kingdom Viridiplantae; phylum Streptophyta; class Magnoliopsida; order Fabales; family Fabaceae; genus Acacia; species Acacia pycnantha. The sequence goes on along the minus strand of JAMWYP010000199.1, from coordinate 916,921 downwards.
CACCTCACCCCCCTGCTATGCCATTACTCCATACCGAATTTCGGTCTAGAAGATTCATCTTCTTCAATAAATCTTTTCTTTTCTCAACTGAATCTTCACTGGGAGTGATGGGATGATTGTTCCATCAATTCCTGTAGTTACAAATAAATAAATGAAGTCTATTTTCCATGTCTTGCTACTACTTTTTCTTTTCCTCAAGGTCAAAAAACTAGTTTTTAACTTTTATTAAAATGAACTGAAAGATTTAAAATATCTATAATGGAAAGAAATAATACGAGTATATGTGCACCCTTCCAATTATATAAAGATTTACATAACACACTGTTCAAGGCATGTTTTAATGATTTGAGATTTCTAACGAGATCCAACTCCAAACCTTCTATTTATAGAAGATTTTCATGCCACTTTATCACGAGACTATTGGGGGAATTTCTCAATTTTAGACATTTTATTTCATACTAGTTACGATGGAATCATTAGTATCTGGATTTGATTATCAGAAACCTGGTTAATCCAATCCGACATGACTCAGGTTCTTTAAAGAAGGTTAGAATCTTCTATCGAGGGATGTTACCATGCAAGGTTGTCAAACTCGCGAGTTTGAGTAAACTCGTGACAATGACTTAAACTCGTATAGTGAGTTCGAATCGTAAACTCGTAAGAGTTTACAAGTTTACTTTCACTATTAAATAGGTATTAATAGTGTATAATAAATAATTAAGTTATAAAAAAATGACAACAATTTGATTTAAATATATTTTAAATTTAAATAATTGAAATTAAATCCATCAATATTAAAAAATTATCATATTTAACAAAAAAATTTCCATAAAATTCATATATAAAGCTGCTAAGTATGATCAAATAAAAAAGTTGACACGAGTTTAATAATGAGTTAACATTGTTTTATAAGTTAGAAACGTAAAAACGATAAACTCGGTGTACAAACTCGTAAATTTAACCGAGTTTACAACGGTCAAGAATTTACTTGTGACTCCACTCAATTTGGTAAACTAGAAACGTAAAAATAGTAAATTCGGAGAGTCAACTTACGAGTTTGACAACAATGTTACCATGCCAGTGGAAAAATAGTTTAGGTGCAGAATGGCCTTTACTTAAAGGATTGTTTGGGAATTTATCGTGAGGTTTAATTTACTCCTAAAAGTTACTTCTTAAAAAATTAATATTCTAAAAGTATAATTGCACCACAAAATATTTTAGCTGTTCGACGCATTTAAAAAATATTTTAGGAGGCTAAATACATCACAAATTATTTTAGGATATTAGACAAAAAAAAAAATTCACAGGGGCTGGAATCAATTTAACTTTTAATTAAAAAACAGTTAAACACATGAAGAAAATGAAAAGGTTGAAGAGATGATAAGGGGTGGTCAGATGGGGCGGCAGTGGGGCTTCTCACTTTTGTCGCCACCATATGTCCCCACGCCACGCCTCCCCCAGATGGAATGAACCCTCCTCCGACCTTAAACCCCCCCCCCCCTATTTACAATTTTGCCCTTACTCCCTTTTCCCCCTCTTTTACCTACCAGCCCTTTGTTTTTTTCGAAAAATTAGAATGAAGCACCTACCAGAAAAGATATCTAAGGAGTACTGTCATCAAAATTTGTAGTAATGTTTTAGAATGACAAAATACAAAAATTAAAAATTAAAAATATTAAAATCCCCCTTACAAAATCTTGTATATTCCCTCATGCATTTTCTTTCATATTCTATTATTAAAATCAATAAAAATTTTAATTTAAAATAGAATTATATAATTTTAATAAAACTCAAGGTCTTTTATAACTTATCATAAAGTTAAACCAAAAAAGTTTATATGATTTATTTTTGCTTTAGAAGCCATTTATGTTGTGGGGTAAAAAATTTAAGTAACTTATTACATCCTGAAAAATATGAAATAATTTTATTTGTTAATTAAATAATATATTGAAAATTTAAAAAAAAAAATGATCATATCATAATGGGTGGTCCTTATTTTTAACTTTAGTTATTTTCTATTTTTGAATACAAGAAACAATATAGGAAGCTTGATTAGGCGCAGTTTTGTGATTTTAAATTTATATTATGATGTTCAGTCTTTTTGAGTAATTACAATTTTTATAGTTCTTTATAATAAATATTATTTTCCCTATGTCTTTTATTTTAATTTTTCCTCTTCGTAATACTATTTACGTCCTCGCTGTTCCAATTTCCAAATCTGAATTTTTTTAATAAAAATAGCCTTCAGAAAATTACATTATTCATAAATAAATGAAGTCCATTTTCCATCGTAATTGTCCGGCGCTCCACTTGATTCATCTAGCCACTTCCTTCTCTTTTCCTCATGGTCAAAAGTCAAAACCCCATTTTTCAACTTTTATTAAATGGACCGAATGATTAAAAATTTACGGATATCTAAAATAATAGGAGTATGCATCCTTCCAATTATATAAATATTTTCATAATTCACAGTCCAACGCGAACCTTAAGATTATTAGGAAAATTTCTCAATTTTAGACCTTTGTGTGTGCGTAAACTTATAAGAGTTTATTTTTATTATTAAATGAGTATTACTAGTGTAAAATTAACTAATTAAAATATAAAAATGACAATAATTTGATTTAAATATGTTTTAATTTCAAATAATTGGAATTAAATCCATCAATATTCATCATTTATCATATTTAACAAATAAATTTCTATAAAATTTATATATAAAGTCGTTGAACATGATCAAATAAAAAAAATTAACGTATAAACTCGTAAGTTTAACCGAAGTGCGTGTGGGGTAGTATATTGTTATTGGACATGTGTAATGAGCTTTATTCTCTTGAATAATTTTTTAGTAGTATATTGTTATTGGACATGTGTAATGAGCTTTATTCTCTTGAATAATTTTTTTATATGACTGGTCACCATAACATAATGTAATTCCAAAAATAAATATTGTAATCTAGGATCTGTAAAATGAATTATATTGTTTAATGAGAATACATCAATTGAATTGTATTATTAATTATTATGATAATTGCGAAGGGGCGGTGAACAAGATGACTTTGAAGTCAGTTAGATTTTGTTTCAAGTTCACTGTTCATATCGTCCCAAGGACCTCTCACATTCTTTGGGCACATGACTCTTCTTCCTCTGCTTTATAACAGAAATGAGCAACATTGCTACGTTTTGAAACTTCCGAGGCAACATTGAGATAAAAAAAAAAAAAAAACTTTCAGGGCAATATTGCTACTTAACCCAAAGATAAATAGGTTAAGGTGTAATTTTACACATGAAGTTTACCTCGGGAGCGCCCAGCACCACGAAGTTTTTTCAAGAGCAAAAGTACACACGACGTTACGTTTTGGGAGCAAAAATACCACGGGCCGTTAGTTGACTAACATCCAAGTTAACGGTCAACTAACGGCCCGTGGTATTTTTGCTTCCAAAACGCAACGTCGTGTGTACTTTTACTCCTGAAAAAACTCCGTGGTGCTGGGCGCTCCCGGGGATAAACTTCATGTGTAAAATTGCACCTTAACCCAAGATAAATAAGTAAATTAATAACAACTTATTATATTATATATTATTATATTTTTAGTTTATAAATTAAGAAAATTAGTTTGATATAAAAATGATAAATAAAAATACTTTAAAGTAATTTATTCAGTTTCCTTAATTCTTCTAAAAAAATTTAACTGGATCTATATTGAAGATTGAAGCCGGTATAATATAAAGATAAACTCTTATAATAAACATATTTCATATCACTCCTCTAATTCTTTTCTTCTTCTTTTTTTGATAAACAAATTTTAAGAAAGGGGTTGAGTTCACCCACGATCTAAGTGCAAGGCGAAATCTCCCTTCCTCCTTGGTGATACCGATGTTGGGCAGGGCGAACCGTTTATTACCCTTAGGCGTTAACCTAGGCACCTAGAAGTTAGGATGCCTCCCCCAGCGCCTTGACCAATTCTAGAATCGAAGTATGTGCTGCTTCATTTTGCCAACAATAAACACCCCCTTATTATGAGATTCCTCTTTCTTTTAAAAAATGTTATAAAAAGGATTACTTAATTTTATAGCAAGTTTCCAATTATTGTCTCAGCCAGTTAATTAAAAAGGAAAAACTATATATATTATATAGATAGGAGTGTATGAAAATATTTATTTATTTTATCCTATCTTTAAGAATAAAAAATCAAAATTTATATCAGTCTTCACTGATTGTCTCGTGCAATGCAATAGAGTAAAGGAAAAAAAAAAATATGATCATTAGAAACTTGAGCCCTTCAATTGAAATTATGGAACATTGTTCCTCTTATTGTATTTGAGTTTGGGTTGTCTCGTTCTCTTCTCAAAATCTTATATCGACTCTTAGATTAAAAATAAATAGTTTATATTTTCTATTTTATAAAATTATTATTATAAACATAAATAAAAATTTACCATGTTAAAATCTTATTTACATACTTTATAACTTCAATTAAAATAATAATAATTTATAAAATGTTAAATCTAAATGATGGAGATGAGATATAAAAAAAAACGAGAAAAAAGAAAGAGAGTAGCCTTTCATTACATCTAATAGTGTTAAGAGAGGAATTCAAAAATTAGTTTTCTTAAAAAATTATAATTCCTTTTTTTAATACTATTAACTCACAATCTAATGATTGACATTCCTTACTTAAAAACTTAATTAAGAGATGCTTAACTGAGCAGATCCAAATCTTAATCATCAGAGATAGAGGGCCAGCTCAAAACAAGTTTTTTCAAGGAAAAAATAGCATATTAAATTTTGCTTTGGACTACAAAAATATGGTTTTTTTTTTTTTTATAAACTTGAGAACCCTCAACTAACCCCTATGGGACTATTACACCCATTCCAATCCTGACATAAAATCGCTTTCAGCTCCTCAAATGGCTGGAAAATCTCATGGAACCCCAAATTGGCCCCAAGGCCCTTCTTAGCTAGGTAGTTTGTCGCAAAATTACAAGTTCGAGGTACATAGGTAATCTTCGTTAACCAGTCTAGCCGAAGTAACTGTTGAGCCTCTTTAATAATGACGGAGTCTTGGTGGATGCTGCCCTATGGCTAAAGAAGTAACTGAAGACACTCAGTAAAGTCTATTTCCAACCACACTTTTCGAGCCCCCATCATCCATGTAGTTTTCAATCCCAAAAGACATGTCCAGATCTCTGCAGATAGCTCATCTCCGTTCACGATAGGACAAAAATATGGTTTTGCTTCTCACCAAATTGTTTGTACTATAGTACTATGGGTTTAATGTTTCTGCTTTTGCTGCAGAAACATTTTTTCTGCCGGACCCACTCACTTTTATGTGAGTGTGGCAGAAAAATGTTTCTGAAACAAAAGTAGAAACATTAAACCCTAGTAATATTTATAAAAAAAAGTGAATATTATCTTTGATCTCTCAAATTTACCCTCATTTTTATTTTACTCTCTCAAATTTCAAATCATATGTTTTTGTTCTTGTGGGGAGAAAAATAGTTTAAATTTTTATTGAGTTATAGGATCAATGTTTGAAACAAAATGAAATTTAAGGGATCAAAACTTATAACTTATAGTTTGAAATTTATGGGATTAAAACCAAAATGAGAGCAAATTTAATGAACAAATATTATATTAACCCATTTTAAAAACAATACATGCAGGATTAAAAGATAATTCTGGTCTTAATTTTTTCCCCCACCAAAGAACATGTTATATTAAAACCAAATCTAAATTACAAGGTGTCCAACACAAGAACCAAATCAACAACTAGAATGAAAATACAAAGAGAATTGATACATGAACAACATTATGCATGATGATTCCTAATTAAATTCCTTAGGATAAGAATATTCCCCCTGACAAAAAACACTGACCCCATTTTGGTTCCTGACAAAAAAACTGACATTTATTCGTCCTTTTTATGAGACTAAAAAGAACCTTTCGGAAATTTGTGAGGGATCAAATTGTCCACCAATCGACCCTTATTCGTCCTTTTTATGGATTAAAAATGACCTTTTTTTTTTCAGTGACTAAAATGGGGTCCGTGTTTTTTATGGGGACCAAAAATGATATTTACTCAAAAAAAGAAATAGGGAAAGTGATTTAAATTTTAAATAGAACTACCCAACAAAAAAAAATGTAATTTTGACAATTATTACAATTTGTTTATTTTATTATATTATATCTGTCTGAAATGAGAAAACAGAAATTATTGAGAGGGGCAAGTTACCCTACAGGGACCCAACTGGGCATGGCAAATGGCTATGATGGTTCTTCCTCAGACAACGACATGAACACGTCACAGAAAACCTAGCGGACAAGAACTCCATACGGAATTTCACCAAATCCACATGGGTATTTCGTAATTTCCAAAAAAAATGAAGAAAAAAAAAATATTGATACGCGTCTCCATGAGGTCCATATTCCATCGCCATTACCGACCTCATAACCCTTCAAATCCCCGTTTCTCTCTATCCCTTCCAGCCCTTTCCTCTCCACTTTGCTTTTGCTTTCCTCTTTCTCTTCCTTCTCCTTCAAACAGATCTTCCCTAGTTTCTCTCTCTCTGTATCTCGATTTGTATACATCGAAGAAGGGAAATCATGGTTCAGATTCAGAAAACGGAGAAGGAAGAGACCGAGTTCAAGGTTCCTGAAACCATCACCCCCTGCGTTAACAACTGTGGTGTCACCGGTAATCCGGCCAACAATAATATGTGTCAGAAGTGCTTCGCCGCCACCGCAGCTGCCGCCTCCTCCGCGACAACCTCCTCTACGGGGATTTCTGCTCCCCCTAAATTTTCCGACGACAAAAGTTCTAGATCCGCCCCGTCTCGCTCGCCAAAGAGGTCGCACCCTTCCGATGAGGAGCCGACGCTGAATCTGTCATCAGATCGGACGAAATCGGATGAGACAACGCCGTCTGAAGCCAAGCGCGTGGTGAATCGATGCTCTGGATGCCGAAGGAAGGTCGGGTTGACCGGATTCAGATGCCGGTGTGGCGACTTGTTCTGCGCTGAGCACCGGTATTCCGACCGACACGATTGCAGCTACGACTACAAAACCGCCGGACGTGAGGCGATCGCGAGGGAAAATCCGGTGGTAAAAGCTGCGAAGATCGTGAAGGTTTGAATCTGCAGAAACCAAAGGAATCTGATAGATTATTACTACTCTCAACAACACGATCATCCCGCATCTGTACGCGATCGAGGTCCGATCTCGTCACTTCTCTCTCTCTCAGGAGATATAGACATGTTAGCAGCAGAACATCAATATTTTAGCGTGTGTGGGACAGAGAGATTGTTACCGAAGACGAATTCATGAGATCGTCCGTGTTCCGATCAATCTATGATCATTTTTTCTGGATTGTTTTACGTTTTCTTTCCTATTCTGGTCTTGTTCTGGGTTGATAGTGATAAATTATTGTGATTTACGACTACGATAATCATCCTCTTGCCTTGATTTTAATTTTTTTCTGCGTATTCCATACCTTAATTTAATTTTTGCTTCTCACTTTGTCAGAATTTGGAATAATCGCAACGAAGGGGGTGGGCATGGAAAAGGAAATTTGACGAAAGTTATAGGGGTATAATCGTCTTTTTGCTTTTACTTTGAAAATGAAATTTCGATGATAGTGATGAGAGAGGTGTGTGGGGCCCCACCTTAGCTTGATGGATTCAGGTAATACGGCGCGTGTTATTGTGGGGAAGGGCGGGCGGTATTTACTTCGTGACAATGACAGGGTTTTTTATAGCCAATCATGGTATGCCACGTGTTGGGAATAAAGGTGGACTGATAAATACGACGCGCTAGTCGGCGAGTGAGTTGAAGAAAAAGAAGGAAAGGACTTGGAAGCGTAAGCCACTTGGGTTTGTTTTGTTTTGGTTTGGGGGGTGTGCTTTTTGTTTTCAAATTAAATAATTAAATTTTTAGGTAAAAAAAAAAAAGGGAACGTGTTAGTGAATAAGGTGTGGCAGGGGTGAGTGGGAATCTATAGGATTGTCGTAATCGAACGGCTGTTATTGATGGTGGATGAGGTTGGAGATTCAAAATGGGGACCAGCACACCACTTGTGCATACAGTGAACCAGCCTGTTAAGAAAACAATAAAAAATATTATTGCTAAGCGATAGAGATATATATATTATTTATGGGGTCAATGTCTGATCAGCATATTTCATTTTTTAACACGCCGATGGCCAAAAAAAAAAAAAAAACTTTAATACGTCCAATTAAAGTGTAGTCCAGTACCTTCTAAGGAATTTAAGGTGGGTTGATATTGTTAATTAATTGACACCAGCGGTTCTTATGATTATATAGGTCTGTTTATTTTTGTTTTTTTATTACACGTTTATTATAAATAACTATCTTAACTGACTTCATTCAATCCTTAATACTCCCTCCGCTCCTAATTATAAAACAACATTTGTGAGTTGGTTTTGGTCCTAATTATAAGACAACATTCTAATAATTGTCAATTTTTTCCTAAAATACCCCTATTTTATTCTCTCAAGTGTGTTTGATTTTTTGTGAGTATATGTATGTGGACGCGTATACTCTTCCAGTCAATGAAATTTTTAGATATATATGTGTGTGTATCTATGTATGTATTTATGTGTGTGTCTACACACAAATATCTATAGAAACTATAGACACACACATATATGTGTGTCTACATATATGTATTTATGTATATATGTGTGTGTCTACACACATATATTTTGTGTGTGTGTACACACAAATATGTGTGTGTGTGTGTGTCTACACATATATTTTATGTGAGCGCGCGTGCGCACACACACATATATATCTGTGTGGGTGTGTGTGCACATATATGTATATTTTATGTGTTTGTCAATATGTGTGTGTACAAATATAAACACTTGGAGAATGATTTAGGGGGTGTACTGTGTACACACACACATATATGTGTGTGTGTGTGGGTGTGTGCCTACATACATGTATATTTGTGTGTTTGTCAATATGTGTGTGTACTGTGTGTGTGTACATATATGTACAAATATAACTAATTTTATTCAGATATATACATGTATATTTGTGTGTGTGTGTGTGTTTATATGTGTATGGGGGTGTGTGTGCCTATATGTGTCTGTCGATATATGTACACACATATATATGTGTGTGTGTATGTATATATAGTAAGACCATTATTTTAATTAGATAGCATGTAGAAAAAAAAATAGGTTGGAGAGGCATGTGATAGGAGCTATTGATTTACTTTCACTTAGGTCATTTTAAATTTATATAAGGACATTTTAGGAAAATAAGTAAAATTAACTAATTTAACTTCTTTCCTTAATCTCCACAAAATCGGTTAAATATGTCTTATAATTAGGACCGGAGGAGTATATGTTTGGCAATTTAATCTTATTATTTTGAGCAAAAAAATTTAATCTTATTATTCTAAATATAAGATATATTTTTTCATATTTGTCAATATTTTTTAATTTACCTTTGTTGATGTTCCTTCAACAATACTCCCTCCGGTCCTAATTATAGGAACACATTTTGGAGTTGGTTTCGGTCCTAATTATAAGAGCAAGTTTTAACTTTTATCAATTTTTCCTATAATACCCCTATTTATACTTATTATTTGGAGCACTTATATATCTGTGTGTGTGCATATGTATGTATATATGTGTGTGTACACATATGTGTGTGTAAATATAAATGTGTGTGTGTACACACACACATATATCTGTGTGTGTAGATATATAGGTGGGTGGGTGTGTCTATCTATATATATATGTGTAGATGATATATGGGTGTGTGTGTGTCTATATGTGTGTGAGTGTGTGTAGATAGATCTATATGTATACATACACACACATACATACATACATATATATATATATATATATACACACACACACATATATGTTTATATAGCAAGACCATTATTTCAATTAGAAAGCATGTAGAAAAGAAAATTGGTCGGAGAAATATATGATGGGGTTGTAATTCACTTTTATTTATGTCATTTTAAATTTATATAAGGACATTTTAGGAAAATGAGTCAAATTAACTAATTTAACTCATCTCCTTAATCTTCCTAAAATCGGTTAAATAGAGGAGAGAGAATGAGAGAGTTAAAAAGGATGACTATTTTAGAAAATACAGGTGAATATGTCTTATATTAATGATCGAAGGATTTATGTATGTACCGTAATATGTATGGGTATTATAAAGAGAAAAGTATATGTAAATCTCAAATAAGAGAAAATACAATAGAAATGTCCCTTGAAATCTTAAATTTACAGTAAAGTCCTGTGGGACAAATGTGCAATATATTTCAAATGTGAAACGTCCAAATACCCCAATGAATACTCTCTATTTAATCAATAGAGTTATTTAGGATTTTTCATATGTAGAATATATTACACAAATATTCCACAAGGCTTCATTGTAAATTTAAGATTTCAAGGGACGTATCTATCGTATTTTCTCTTATTTGAGACTTAGATGTAATTTTCGCTATTTCTTCTTCTGGTCTTTATTATAAAGGCACCAACTAACAATTCTCACAAATGAATAAAAACAGTTAAAGTCAGTAAAGTTATTCTACAATTTAAATAACTTCTAAAATCACCTCTACTAATTACACTAAACTCTTATATTATATTAATTATTACTCTCACCACCCACTACCCTTATTAATTGTGAGCACATATGGAAAAATAATAATTAATGCGCTTTAGAAACAAGCAAGTACTTATAAAAAGGACTAAATATTGCTAGTTGATGTCTTATAATAAGGATCAGATGGAGTATAAATTAGTCATCTAGTCTTTACATACAAGGAAAAATACTATACATATCGATAATACTATTATTGATGTATACTTTTAATTAAAAAAAAAAAACTTATAATTTAAGGTAATATGTGACTTCAAATTGAACCCGGATTTCAGGGAATAGGCAGGAAAGGTGTCCATGAATTTCTTAGTGCTTAATGGGAAGCATCGTATCTATATGCGTTGATATTAAGTGATTTGTTTTCGTTTATTTTAAAGCATATATAAAAATAAAAATAAAAAAATAAAAATACTCGGTAAGTCAAGCCAAAATATCAATATATATGAATGTATCAAGAACAAAACAATTCTTAACTGTTTGACCCCAAAAAAAAAAAAACAATTCTTAACTGTTATTATGTTCCTGTAGCAAAAAAATTATGATTTTAGTATCTACATTTGTACAAAAAAAAAAAAAACTTGTAGAATTTTTTTTAGGGTTGAGTAGGAAATTTGCCTCGGAAGTATACGTCTAGGAGCAATTTTGCCCTGTTTTTTTTTTTTTGGCTCAATGTTACCCTGAAAATTAAAAAACGTAGCAATTTTGTCATTTTCCGTTAAAAAGCTAATGGTCAATGTCAATTTGATAAGTTTACCTTATTATCCCTCATTTGATTCTCTTTTGATTACTACCGCTCTCTCCCCTGTCCACCATTTTTTGTCACCCACTGTTTGTAGATCAAATTTGATTTAACTGCTTGTTTTTAATGGTGATTGGAGCATTTAAAAGTAACTTTTCAATCGTGATTTACGGTATACGATATAGATATGTGAGAGGAGTTTTATCTCAATTTATGGATCAATATTTATAAATAAGCCTCAGGTGAAGTACAAGGAGAGTTCAAAATTCAGAACGTTTGGGTGACACCCAAAAGCTAGCCTAGCCTATCTATAGTTAGGATGAGAATGTATAAGAGCAAATGAGTAGTATTCATACATAGTATACAAGCATTTAAGCAGCTTCTAAAGCTTGTATTACTTTTTTTTTTGTTAGCAAAATCTAGGGACGTGAAAGAGATTATATTTTATCACTTATATATCAAAAATCTGTTGGTTTTCAAATATGAATTTAGGCCCCCAAATCAGAATTTTCAACCATCAATTAAAGCCGAATTTATGGTTTCCAAATTTGATTTTTCAAGAATAAGATAAATTGTTGCGATGAAGACGTTTCCTAGTCATGCTTATGTCCGTAAGTTTTTCCATTTTAATATCAATTGAATCTTTGATTTTATAATATTGAAGTTGTAATGTTGAAGCAATAAGGAAGAAATGGTTTTGTTATGTTGATGTTGCCACGATTTACTGTATTGTGAGTAAAGCCAGGAAATTGGGTCTAAAAATGTGCGTGCGCACGTTCGGTTGCCATTGACCGTGTATCTTCATAACCCTTGCATTATTTTTCCTCGGCCTCTCAGTCTCTCACTCAGTCACTCTCATCTTCTTGAGTTTGTGATTGCTCAGTGACTCAGTCCAAATCCACCCAAACCGAAGGCGTTGAGTTCTCCAACCAGGGACGGACATAGGGGGGCTAGGGGTGGCCCCGCCCCCCCTAAAAAAAAAGAAAAAGAAAAAATATATATATACTACACACACACGCTGGACCAAAGGGAAAGCACGATGAAATAAAGTGTGGGTTTGTAACTCTATCTTGGCCCAAAAGTATACCATAAAAAATATATATATGCTGGCCCACAAGTTTGCTTTTTTTTTTTCTTGGTCAAACCACAAGTTTGCTTTCACCGTTTCACAGACCGTGGCTTTCATTTATATTTATGGAAAAACAGCCCACACCTTTAACATATACTCCAAACGTTACTTGTTTTCCAATTTTAGAAAATTGCCATAGTCTCTTCTTCCTTTCTCACTGGCGGCTCGTTGAGCATTTTTTCAATAGCTTACGCGTAAATTTTGAGAATCAATAAGGTACTCAAAATCACTTATTTTCTTTAAATTTATTTTATGAAATTTATTATATATGATTTCATCTTTCTAATGATACTAATTTTATACTGATTTGAGAATATTTTAGGGTTAGTATTTTGAACAAGTTTTGAGTTTTATTAATAGATGGATATAAGACCAATTTCTTGATGATTCTCTAATTACATATATTGAAAAAGAATTTGTTTTGAGTTTTAGCACGAATTCAATTATAGATGAGTTTAACAATATGAAAACACGTAGAGTAAGAATCAAGTGAAATAAACTTAATTTTTGTAATATATTTCTTTCAATTTTTGTATATTAAGTCTTCATCGTATTTTAAGTACTTTTATTTATGATTTAACATTTTTTATTTTCGCCCCCTATAAGTAAAATTCCTGGGTCCGTCACTGTCTCCAACGACTTTTTTCGACCACTAGAGGCGTTGACTTCAACAAATACGCCTTAGCTGTTTCATAGACAAATCATATTTCCTTCCATACCCCTCTAACTATTCCTCAAACTCTTCCCTTCCGGCCTTCTGAGCTTTTCCTTCGACTCACAATCTCACTCTCACTCTCACTTCCCTTCAACTGTTCCTCACAGTCTTTGAGTCTTGAAGATCAAAGCTCATCGAGTCGCCATCTCTCACAGTCATAGCCCTCCTCGTCTTGTGTTGTCGCATTGTTCAGATGAGAATAAAAAAACATAGGAAAAATAGTTAAAATTTAGAAAAATGGCTTCTAGCTCTGACTCACATGCTCACAACCTGGACTTTGAAAAAAAAAATGTTTTTCTTACCTGGAGCCTGCCCTGTTTCCCAACTCTAATTGTGAAGGGGAGGGAGGTAGAGATTAGGAGAGAAAATCAAATAATGGAGATTAAGGTAAAAATCTCAAATTCTAAAATCTTATTTTAGGATATCTGACTTGATTTAGAATTTATTAAATTTAATTACCCAATTTAAAATTAAAATAATTCAACTGTATTTTAAAAATATTTTCCACTAGTATTACTAGTATTCATGAATTTCAAAAAAAATAATATCATTAATTATAAGTAATAATTTATGACGTACCCCTATTTTAAAATGAATTAAACATATTCATTTTTCTTTTATAATGACATGATCTAATTTATGACCTAGTCTTTTTTCTTGGTATCAATGACTGAAATAAAAAACACAATTTAATTATCAAGAGCTCAGGCCAATTTTACCATTAAATGTATTAGCTACTCAACACGAATAATAGTGGACATTTTGACAAGACATCATATTCCTTAGTGCCCTTAACAAGCACCCTTCGATATTTGAAAAAGAACAAAAATATCACTATCAAACACAAAGTGGATTAATTAGTGATTAATCCATGAAAAAAATATTAATAACGAATTTAATTAAATGTACAAATAAGAAATTAAGAGATTAGAGAGAGAGAGAGAAAACTAAATGCATACTTAAATAATAACTTTAATCTAAATCATAAAATGAATATATAGTAAGTTACACTTATCGTATCGATGAATCAAATGAATTTCATGCGTCGAATGTTTGAAACTCAATTAAGAGATATGCTCACATCTAGTGTCTGATAGTGTCTCGAACATGATTACCTCATGCCCTCATACATTTGACTGGCAAAAAAAGTGACAAAGATAGTGTTACGGACCTAGTCTAGGCCCATTATCTCACTGGCTAGTACAGGGGGCAACCCACTATCCGTGGGACCCAGCCATGACCTTGGACATGCACCCACGATCCTGGACATGCGCACACGATCCCGGACACGCACAGGACACGTACGGTGTGACAGCCAAGGGACTAACTAACTGTATACTCTATATATACAGAGGAAGGAGACGGGCGCCGTGTACATCCATTCTAAGCCCCGACTTATCTACATTCAAACACACTACACACACAAGACCCCTTAGGCGAAACGCCCGCTTGTGTACCGTGATCATACCCTCTCCTGAACGCTTGTCCCATAAGCATACAGGAAGGGCACACAGATCCTATATCAAATCACCGGACCTTCAATAGGCCGGACATCAGAGTTCTACACCAGAACAGATAGGAATAAGGATAAATTAATTCTAATGACTGAATTTGATTTTTTTTAAGGATTCTGAATTTATCACTCACGTACTACAAGTATTTACGACTAACATATCATAAATTTATAAATTCAATTATATTTGTCACTATTTACCATTGAATTGCAAAATTATAAGGGTCCGTTTGGTTCAGGGAACATTTAAGAAGGGAAAGGAACATAGAGGAGGGAAATGAACTTAAATGGAGGGAAAGGAAGATTTGAAAGATGAGGGAAGATGACTTGAGTTGTTTGGTAGGAACATGGTAGTTAAAAACTCATTTTATCACTGCGATTTTACGTTTTTACGATTTTTTTCATTAAAACGATTTTACTAATTTTCCAAACGCTTTTATATTTTTACGATTTTTTTACGTTTTTACTACGTTACGATTTTACGATTTTTCATTCTCCTTCTGTTTTCAGGTAAAATCTACGTTTTCACTACCATAGGTAGGGAGAAAATGAATGGGTGGTAGTTGGTAAAGAATTAAGAAATGTTTATTTTACCCTCAAAAGAAATTAATTCAAAATAAAAAAGGAAAATATTTTTTTTTTCTAAAATATATTTTAAAAAAATATGTTGTTGTTAAGTTCGAACTTGTGTAAAAAAAAAAAATTCGTCAAATTCAAACTTTCCTGCCAAGTTTGAATTTCAGGGGCAAATCTGTCCAAAAATGTGAATAGTGGCATGGGAATTTGAGATCCCACCAACACAAATGAAGGAAGAGTGGTGGGCCCGGTGTGGGCTCGGGAACTTGGGTTCCTGGGCACTTAGCGCACCAAACACGTTTTCGGCCGGGAACTCTGTTAAGTTCTCATTCCCTCTCCCAAGTTCTATGAATCAAACGGGCCCTAAGTGTATCTATAGGCATGTACTATTGGGAATCCTTAGGAATAAATAACATAAATTTTATCTTTAGGGAAGAAATAATCACATTTTCTTTAGTATATAAAAAATGGATAATTAGAAATATTGTAATAAGATGATAGAAAGTATACTTAGGATTCCAATTTCCAAAATATTAAAAAAGAATGATAAAATAATTAGGTGTCTCTCAATATTAAAAACATAATCGTGTTGTTAACAACATAATATTTGGTGTTAATGGTGGGTCTTGATTCTTGTCCTTTACTCCTTTTGTGTGTAAACTTTTTGATTAAAAGATTTTGTTGGAGAGGAGGCATAAAGAATGAGTGAAAAGATATGTCTGGAAGCACTTAAATTATGAGGGTTTTTTTTAATCACAATGATGATAAAATCCACCCACCCTACTAATAAAATTATTTGGATACTTTTTATCTAGCTATTAAACTACTAATTAATTTATACATTTTTTTATTTCTTAAAATAAAATGTTATGTAATTTTTTAAATCCACAAAGTTATGTGTGTGTGAAAAATATGTCAAGAAAGTAAAAAAGGGTCATATCATTTAAGTCATGTGAGTATGAAACTCCTTCCTATGGTGTAAAAATTATCTATATCTATACTTTTTTTGGTTGCTCACCCGGTTCACTGGGGCTTCACCCCGACTAATCCGGATCCCACCCGCGTCGCGCAACTGGCTTTGGTGGGAGAGTCTCCTAACGGGGGTTTTTTGCATTCACAAGGCTCAAACCCGAGACCTTGCTTAAGCGACACAAGCCGCTTACCATTTGTGCCAACCCTGTTGGTATCTATATCTATACTTAATTAGAAGGATCAATGAAAAATGAAATTGACATACTCCCTCTATCATTAATTTAAGATATATTTACTTAATTTGATTAAAGTAAAGAAGTTAGTTAAGTTAATTAATATGACATTTATTTCCTAAAACACTCTAATCATCTTCCTTAATTCACTCATTCCCTCTCCTTATTAATTATTGTTGAAGAAGTGGGGTAAATTAGGAAAAGACAGATAAATATGAAAATTATGTCTTATATTGAAGACCAAAATAATCTCTTCAAATATATCTTATATTAAAGAGTAGAGGGAATTCTATATTACCATGGGGAAAGAATAATTAATTACATCTTGATAATACATTTACAAACATGATAAACCATTTATTTATTTATTTATTTTTACAAAAATAGAGGAAATCTAGTAATGTCTAAACGCATCTTACTATAACATGATACCCAAAATTAATTTGATATATGACTCAAATTATCAATGTTTTATATATGATATGGTATAAGAATGAAACATCCAATGGGGGTTATAAATTTGGCCATTTGGGAATCACAAGAGAAAGTTGTTTTGAGGGGGAAAAATTAAGGGGTAAATAAAGAAATGAAGTGAGTATAAAGGTTTTTGTTGTTGTTGTCCACCCGGTTCACTGAGGCTTTGCCTCGACTAATCCAGATCCGACCCGCGTCGCGCACCTGACTTTGGTGGGAGAGTCTCCCAGCGGAGTTTTTTTTTTTTTTTTTGCATTCACAAGGCTCGAACCCAAGACCTTGCTTCAGTGACACAAACCGCTTACCACTTGTGATAACTTCCGTTGGTAAGTGAGTATAAAGATGTAATCATGGAAGTTGGAGATTTGGGGTCCATTTTCAATAAAATATTGGACCACTTCCAACATACTACTTGAAACAAGCGCATGCTTCCACTAGTGTGTGGTGTGAGTGTTTTGCAGTAATTGGTGAATTGACTTTTACATCAAGATCAAGAATTCTAATTAACAAGCCAGATCCCATATGGTTAACGAAGTAAAAGTAACTAAGTGGATATAGATTAAGGAGAATTACTACAACGTTTGAAAGAAAGGATTTAACTATCAATAAATTTTGAGGACAACTGCAAAAACATGTAACAAGTTTCAGTGTAAAAATTAATAACACTTCACTTGTCATTACGACTTTTTAGTAATGAAGTCAATTTCTTGGAACCTCATAATTCCCCTAAATTATGTGATGTTTATTAAATCTTTAGGATCAAGAGGCATGCCAAACCATAGGTCAAATGTGGAAAACTGACAAAAAAACAACTCATAATGAGGAGAAAGTATTTGTTGATACAAGAGGAAAAAGGAATATATAAATTATTATCCATCAGAAACTGTCTTTTTAATTATATAATTTTATATTTCATCAAGACAAAAGATAATTTTCATCTCTAATTTTTTTTTTTGGCCTTACTATGAGAATAATGGAGGATAAATGTTCCCTCCAAGAAAAAGGGAAAATTACACAGGCCACAATATTTGTTTAGGAAACTAAAATCCCCCATGTTTTTCAATATCCTGTGTCAAATAGTCAAGGCAATCAATTAGAACAAGATCATGCAATGTCCACTCATCTATCCTTCAATTCATCATCAACTAAACACATCCAATTACACAGAGGCAACTAAGTGCTGATCAGATAATGAAATGGTTCAAATTAAATGGGCAAAAGGTTAAATCAGCATAAAATGGGCAGCCCAATACACAAGCCTTCCACCAGGTGGGGCCTGAGAAGAGTCAAATGTACGTAGCCTTACCCTACAAGTGGAGAGGCTGTTTTAAGGATTTGAATCCACGACCTATCAAATTAGCATAAAACAGAAAAATAGAAGATACATATACATCTCACACCTAGGCCCCATCTGGCTGCACAAAGGGGTTTGCAATCTCATCTGTACCGTCGGTTGGGGACACAAGCATGACAGCTGTTCCCCTACAAACCTGCAGTACAACAAAAGCAGTTAAATCCCCAGGGTAAAGAAATATTCACGGGTGTCCTAGAAGTTACTTGATAAAATTCAAACCACATCATAGAAGCTGAAAAGATCAGAATTATTTCAATATGAGTTTGTGGATGCAATTTGAATTTCAAAATTAGCAGGATGCTAATACCATAAATTCTTTCTAGTGGCTTCAGAATATATAGAATTTATCAAAGTTTCACCCTGCTTTTCATTCTCAGAAAACCTAAACATATCTAAAATCATATATAATTGATCTTGGCTTTTCCTACAAAGAAAGGCACAGCAATACAATTTCCATTCTTCCTCCCTGCAACTTCTTGACACACTCAAATGAAACTGCCTTGAAACAACCTTATTCAGCAATTGCTGGAACCTAGGAAGGGGTGGACAGAGAAGAAAAATATAACAACCAGGAGTTGTGTCTTTTATGAAGCTCATTTTGCTACTTTATTTTTTGTTTCCTTTTCATGTCATTATTTTTGGATCCGGAAAAGTAGGTTGATTAGTTTATACAGTTGCTGCCCATATTTTGCAAGTATTGATAATTAAACACCCTTCTGTCTTCCTGAGCTAGCAAAACTCAACTAAAAATCAATGAAGTTCATCCGATGATTCTCTTTCATATGACAATGGATGTGTTTGCCTTGATTACCAAACCCACAGAAAGATTAAGATGTGAGATTTCTTAGTAGCATGGCATTTATGTTCTATAACTAGTCAGGATACAGGTATTATCAATAATATGGAGTGAAATTAATAACATTGACAGCCCACTAATAGTGTGGTGTCAAAATAGAGTTTAGTTCTACATATTTATGTATGATAAAACAACAAAATCTAACTTACTCAACCATGATCAATCACGGGGCTGAAGAATACCATCAAAGTTTGGTCATTCAAAGCACTAGTTTCAGACTTTTAAGGTTCAAAGTTAATAACATAATACTATTGCTGTTTCCTTCCCAACAATGCTTCGTAGACAAATGGCAAGAAGCCCCTTCCATTTAGCCAAAAACTTCCCATCAAAGATCAGACGTTTAAATTACAAAATAATTTAAGATGCTACCCCCTTTTCATTTCTGTTTTTCTTCCTAATATAAAAGAAGCCATTTCCATATAAAGAAGCTCATAGAGCCAAGCTGCATGAATCATCTACTTGTCAAATGAGTGCCCCTTATATCTCTTTGTCTAAAAGATGTTGACTAACAAAAAGTATCCAGTAGCAGGCTTCAATTAAATGGTTCATCAACTCAAGTTAATTGAGTACTGGCAAGCTAGAACTTATTAGATAGAAGATCTAAGTTTGATTTTCATGTGATAATAATAGAACTGCATGGGAGGAAACCTACAATCAAGCCAAGAGATCTGGTCTGATTGGTGGTTTTCAGTGGGTCATCAGGATCTGCAGCAAAAGAGAAAACAAAATGCATTTTGTTTATGACACAATGGCATAAGTTTTTCAAGAACAACTAAATATATATGTTAATAACTCAAGAAAAGCAAAATAAAGTGTTGGCAATATTCACCTCTTAGAAATTCTACAGCTTCATCCAGGACAAGGTTAAGTAACTGATCATAACCTTTTAGAGTTCCGGTTACTACAATACCACAAATTAAATATAAGAAGGCTGTGAATAATTCCTTGCCATTTGCCACTTTATTAATTGATCCCTCATAATGTAAATTCATATGGCTTAAGTTTCTCTACCGCCATTAGCAACAGCAGATTCATTGACAAAGAAGTTTATATGAATAAAAAAAAAAAGTAAGCCTAATTTATGTGTTCAATAACTAAATCGAGAATACGGCATAATGTTGAGCAGCAAAAATATTACTTTTACTCTACAAAGAAAA
The DNA here is from genome assembly GCA_025563575.1 of Acacia pycnantha. Taxonomy (NCBI): domain Eukaryota; kingdom Viridiplantae; phylum Streptophyta; class Magnoliopsida; order Fabales; family Fabaceae; genus Acacia; species Acacia pycnantha. Next base: position 896,547 of record JAMWYP010000199.1, on the reverse strand, counting down.
TATATGTGCCACACTGCATTCTAATAAATCGCATTCAGTTTGTTTGTTCATCATCATTGATACCATTATTTTCTTTTAATGAGCATATTAATGTTTGCTACAGAGCATTTTGGATCACAAAAGAGTTGGTGTGAAGTTAAAGCAAATGACCAGAATCAGATTATCAAGCCTAAACCGAAACTACTGGTTGAAAAACACGCATGTTTCGCAAAGTCTGCTTAGTGAGTTAAATATTCAAATACTCCAGTTCAGTCCTCAATGGTGCTCTATATATCAAATTGGTACTCTAGAGATTTCAAGTCACTTCAGGACCAAAAGTGTGTTTTTCACTTTCACAGTTCTTGGATAGTAAAATGTTATTGACTCACCAACAAGAAATACGTAGAGTTGGGGGAAAATCATATTTTACGTACCAAAGAGACATAAACTATAAATGAAGTATTAAATTGATACCGACACCATCTTTAAAGAGCCAAAATAGGTTTTTGCCTTGAAACAATCCAAAGTTTAGCTCCGCCTAAAAGTCAATTAAACTTCACGGCCTAGTCTACTAATCCACATGGCTTTAAACTAGGGATTAAAAAACAAAATTGGCTTACCTTGTCTGCCACCAGTAAGCTTGACTTGAACCCCTTTGTCCACAAATTTCGCCAGGTCCAGAACAGTTTCTTTCCTACCCGACTTGATTATACAATAAAACCCAACAATTAAAGAAATGAAAGCAACTAGATGCCTAAAAATCAGAAGAAAAAAGCGCCTGGACCAACACAATAGCCCCTTCACAAGCTTTTATATTTTCCCGCATCAGTGCCAGATGAACTTACCATGTCTCAGTAGGATTCGGATTCGGCCGCTTCTATTGAGTTTCGTCTGCATCACAGCGAAAATCGAATTGTAAAACGTAAAATAGACACAGAAAGTTAAAATGAAGCCCATACAACACATAGATTAAACGGAAGTTACCTGCAAAGGGAGACCGAGAGTGAAGCGCGCAGAGAGGGAGAAACAGCGAAGGGAGGCGTTTGCTTAAAATCGAAAAATTTGAGATTGAGCTGTGGAGCTTGGGGCGGGTTTTAATGAGATCGGGTCTCTACCCAAAACAAATCGGGTCGAGCTTATTCAAGGAAGACCGGCAAAACGAGCAGGTTTTTCAATATGGTTTTGGGCCAGCCTTTCAAAAAGGATCCATATCAAAAGATTAAATTTTTACAAACAAAATCATTTAATTTCAAAATAAACTTCTTAAAATTTTCTCTTATATATATATGGGAAAAATATTTCTCTAGTCACTGACAGGATAAATCTTTTACCCTATATATATATATATATAGGGTTTATCGTTTCGTCAAGTCGCCCCAAAACTACGTCGTTTTGAGAATTAGAGAAATTAATGAAGAGTGTTTTCGTATTTTTGTTTTTTGTATTTATTATATGAATTTGACCAAAACACCCTTCATTAATTCCCCTAATTCCTAAAACGACGTAGTTTTGGGGCGACTTGACGAAACCTTATGTCAAGTGACATGACAAATGATAAACCCATATATATATATATAAAATTTCTTCACTTAAAAGAATTTAAATTTAAACAAGATGGGTGTATATACATGTAAAGGGTGATGAGCTCAGAAACTAGGACCTTAAAGGAGGAATATGCATGAGCTAAGTCATCAACCCGAGGTCAGAGTGGATTAGACTCGGTATAATGGACTCCAGACAGTTTAGGATTACAGTTTGATTTTTTTTAGTGTTTATGTGTGGGAGGCAAAAGCAAATAAAAAGGCCATTACCATTAAACAACATGTATAAAAATCTAGAAGCAGCAAATAATTTGTCTGTTTTAAATCACATAGTTACGGGTTCACATTAGGTGTTTTTTTCCTTATGTGCTTCTTATATGTTTTTCTCTCTAATTAGAGGGATTATGCTTTTTTTTTTTTTTAAGATTTTTTTATAGATTCTATTTATTTACATTAGATTATATGTTGCATCCTGAAATTTTTTTGTATCCAGTATCTCAAATTAATTAATTTTCAGTCATGCATTTAGAAATATTTTTCCTGTAACTCCAGTATCCTGGAAATTAATTAATTTGAGATATTGGGTACAAAAAAAAAATTCATGATGCAACATATAATCTAATCTAAATAAATAGAATCAATAAAAAATTTAAAAAAATAAAAAATAATGCCTAATCCCTCTAATTAGAGGGAAAAATACATAAGAAGCATTTAAGAGAAAAACACCTAATGTGAATTCCATAGTTACCTAGTTGACCCAACAAAAAAAGAGAGAGAGACATAGTTACCTATCTAAAATAGAACGCAAAGCGCAGTTACTCCTTGAAACTAGGGAAAAAAAGAGAGAGGCAGCAAGGGGTCGACCCGGCTTTAGTCGTAGGATCATAATCTTGAAAAATTATTTTAAGATCTTGAAAAAATATCTTGAAGTATATTTTTAATACCAGTTAGTACCTTGAAATATTTTTTTAAGATCCTAAAATAATTTTTTAAGATCATGAGGTATTTTTCAGTACCAGTCAATACCCTTAAATGTTTTTTTACCAGTTCAGTATCTTGAAATATTTTTTCAAGATTCTAAAATAATTTTTTAAAATCATAAAGTATTTTTTTTCAGTACTAGTTCAGTATCTTAAAATATTTTTTCAAAATTATGAAGTATTTTTTCTGTACCGTTCATCAATATCTTAAAGTATATTTTTAGTACCAATTAGCACCCTGAAATATTTTTTTTAAAAAAATAAAACAATTGCCCTCCTTTACGCCAAAAAACGCGACCCTTTTGGCGCAAAGGACGCAAGGACGGGAGCAAGTACAAGACCCTGTCCGCAAGGGATAGGGTATAATTAGGAAAATAGGAGAAGGCAGAAAGCAAAAGAAGGCAAAGTAATGAATAGCATTAATAAGAGATGGAAAGAAAATGACACAAATGGGGAGAAATAACCTTATGGCATGTTTGGATGGAGAGAAAAATGAGGAGAAAATAAATGGAGGGTATATTAAAAAGAAAAACTTCCCAAAATGATTTTTAAAAAAAATCTATGAAGTACTATTTTTAGAGTTTTCCCTCTTAATATTCTCTCTCCCCTAATTTTCTCTCTATCCAAATGTAGAGTTAGCTTCATGCATGATAGTAGGAGATTTCGCCTTACAAGTATAGGGTGATGTACTAATGGTGGCAACTTGCAAATGGAGAAGAGGTAGTGATGGGCAGATGGGACTGCTCGAGGAACAAAAACCTTTAGTTTGAAATCTGAAAAAACAAAACTAAAATGAAAAGTAAACTTAGGGACCAAAATCCATGGTTTGCCCCTTCATTTCTATTGACAGTTCACTAATTAAAGCATCCACCTCCGATCATTAATAAAAGTTCATGTCAAACTCAATGCAGAAAGATGCAGTATGAAGTTGAATACATTATTCAGAACTAAGGACTCAATTAAATTATTGATTCATATGTTTCTATAAGGGCAATATATATACATATACCAATCTCGTCTTATTTATAAGTCTCTTTTGACCAAATAAATAAGATTTTGATAATTTTTCCCATATTATTGTACCAATGAAAATAGAGAGAATAAAGAGTTGAAAAATACACATTCATAAATGAGGGTAAAGTTAAAAATTTACCCCATAATCATTGAGCTACCTACCTTTCCTTGATATGTGTGATTTGGTCAAAATGGACTTATAAATAAATAGAACCAGAGTGGTATAAGTACAGTGCTAATAACTGCAGAGAAAGCAAAATAATTAGGGTCTTGGTAATTAATGATATTTACCTCTAAGAAATTCGGGGTTGGCTACGGTCCTCTTCCCTTCCCATCCACTTCCCATCCTCTTCCTCATCTCAGCCGTTGGATTGAAATCTTAACCGTTCAGATCTAATATTATATAAAAGTATTATTTTTATATTTTTAGTAATTTAATATTTTTAATATAAAAATAATATTTTTATAAAAGATTAAATTAACCGCTCAGATTTCGATCCAACTACTGATGAAGGATTGAGAAGAAGATATTGGAAGCACGACGCTTCGAGGACAAGGTTAAGTGACTGACCATAACCTTATCTCTTTCAAAATCCTTCCTTTACACGTGGCGTCACTTCCTTTCACATGCCACCACAATCCATGTCCTTAATTAACACTTAACTTTGAGCGCACACCCATTCAAAACACTTTTCCTAGCAGATAAAAAAAGACATCTTCCTTTTTATTCTTCTTCGAGCCAGAATTTCAGAGTCCACCTCTAACTACTCCACCTTTAAGGTATGTTTCTTACCCTATTATCATCAATGACGTTTTTTTAATTTGGAGCCATCTCTGAACCTTGACATTTATATGAATCCAAATGACAGCCATTAGCAGAAGAAACCGTTTCCTTCTCACAAATTTTCTGAGCTTAAAAATCCTCAAGGAACCACTACTTCCTCAATGTTTATTCTTTTACATATGTCCCTTATATTTGTTTAAAATAATTATTAAAGTATTCAAAAACAGTTTTTTTCAATCGTAATTTACGGTAAGATAAGTATGTGAAAAGAATTTTATCTCGATTTACATGAATAAACACTTTTTGAGGTTGAAATGTAATTCCAAACAAACATTATCTACTTACAGAGACTGCAATGCCAAAGGTTTGCGGCAAAAGGTTCCATTGTTAAGGGGTGTCATTTTGATGAGTTATCAGTTACATAATGCAAAGAGCTAGCTTATGTGTTAGGAGGAAAATGAATCTACACCATTAATCTAACAATCTATATATCATATGTGAGAGTAGAATAAAAGAAATAACATGGAAATCAGTTAGACAATATAATAGAGACTCTCTCAAGAAATGCTTCTTCACACACTACACTCGCTGGCTAGCTTTTCCTTTTATGGTTCTTTTTCTTCAAAAGGAAACCAAAAAAAGATGGGATAAAGACCAATTTTGTCACTGAAGTTTTGGGTTTAAAGCACCTAGCACCTGGAAATTTTTTTGGTATCATTTTTCCCCCGGAAGTTTACAAATGTAGCAATCTTGCCCATTAGTTGATCTTAACCGTTTGATTGATCATTTGTGGTATAATTTTTGCCCCGGAAGTTTACGCAAATTTGCTCTTAAAAACTTTCGGGCAAATTTGCTCTTAAAAACTTTCAGGCATATTTGCTCCTTTTTGTAAACTTCCAGGGTAAAAATGATACCAAGAAAACTTCTGGGTGTTGGATGCCCCCAAACTAAAACTTCCGTGATAAAAATAATATTTAACCCAAAAAAGATTAGGCATTTTTTAGCATACAAGGCCTGTGACTTTGTGTCTTGGGTGGCGCGCTTCCTAAAGATTTTCATTCACAATAATAGGGAACCTTTTTGAAATACAAAGCCAGTAAGAGGATCTTTTTTACTAAAGACCATCATGTACGATTGGGTATTAAAGAGAGGATCATTTTTAGTAAACCAAATTCAAATTGCACTACAAACTGTATCCTATATTTATGACCAGAGGAGTACTTAATAATCACTTAATCTTTATCCAAAATCAAAAAATAGTTTTAATATAATTTTAAAATTTTCTGTCATACTGCTAAATTAATTACAATATTACAAAAAGTTATATTATTTTACCATATACATTATTGTTTTTCAATAAATTTAAATGTTTAGTCTCATTTACTTTTAAAAATTATTTATGATGTAATCTTTTAAACACATATGTTTAATAATTTTTTTTTGCAGTCATAAATATGTTTTTTTCAATTATATTATAAAATAATATAATTTTGATATACTTATATTGATACATTAAAATTCCAGTTTTTTTAAATATATCTGATTAAGCATAATTCAAATTTTTTTAAATATATCTCATCAAACATATGTTTGTTAAAAAAAATTACTTAAATTTTTTATCAAGTTGTTAATATTTCTCACATAAAAAATTACTTAGTTTTTAAATTTAGTAAAAATATTAAATAGACTATTATTCTAATACTGTTTTTAATTAAAAAATACTTCAAGAATTTTCTTACAACATTCCTTAATGATTTAGACTGAAATATATATATATATATATATATGTTTTCAAAAATAGAAAAAATATATATATAATTAAGATAAAACAAATGAGTAGTTAGGGTACTTTTTAAAAAAAAACATACATGGAGCTAGGAGGAACTATTGTGTAGTAATGAAGTGGCTCAATGATTGTTCTGTTGCAGATACGAAATGAAAGGTGAAGAAGGATTTGTAAATTAGCCCAAAGTCTTAATGTGGTCCAATCAACCATTCATCACCTTCCTTCTTTTGTCAAATATCTTATCCTCTCTTCACATTACATGCTTCATTTGTATGTATTGTCCACACACAGACACTGATATATTCCAGATCCTTTTTATAAGAGTTTAACAAGAGTTTTAAACATTTAATGATTTTTTTTTTTAAATTTTTGTCCCCTATTAATTCTATATATTGCATTAATTAAAATGTTGGTGATACCTACATTTACTCTATTTCTATCTCTTACCCACCCCTCATAAATAAGGGCAAACTTGGGAAAAAAAAACTTATTTAATACGCACTTCTTATTTTTAACTAATGTTAATCACTTTCTTAAGCCACGTAATTCGATTATGAGGCTCTTATAAATCAAATCATAGGAAGTATATAAGAGTAAGTCCATGAGAGAAAATGTTACTTATAAATAAGAGCAGCAGCACAGTGGACTTTACTTCTCTCTTTTTGTTTTTCGTTCCGCTCCGATCCTTCACCCTCTTTCATGATCATTGGATGGAGATCTAATGATCCACATTTAATATTTTCTTCTCATCTTCTCTCCATTGTAATAATATTTTTATAAATATTATTTAAATATGGATCATTATTTCTTGATCCAATGACCATGAAGAAGATAAGGAGAAAAGAAAATAAAATAAGAGAAGTTTATAAATCACTTAATCATAACATATATTGTGTATTATACTATTATTAGATTTTATGTCAGACAAATTAGTTTTGAGAAAAATGATAAATATAAATATTTTAATCTAACTTTTTAATATCTCTAATAAAAGGGAATTTACTCTTATTATATCAAAGATAGAAGATTTTTGTAAAGCATAATTTGCCTAAATTATAAATGGGAGTACAATTCATTAACACAGTGCACTCACACTGATGCATCAACTTTAGCTTTTGGTTTGTACCATAATTTCTGTGGACACATTCGTCTCATTCGTTTATTACAAGACCCGTGAAGATTCTAAAATTGAAGCAATCAAGTCTAAAAGAAATGGTGTGACGAGAATAATAAGGTAGAAGATAACGTTTGTGAGGTTGATCTTCTCGCCAAGTCTCTGTTTTTCACTTGTTTGTCTGCATCTGAGTCATAATGCAATTTCTCCACTGTCCTCTCCCCCTTTTTGTCTTCCATTTATAATTTTGTTGGTTTCTCTTCTTTCTATGTGTGTGCCTATGTCTATATATGCCCCTCTATACATAATATTGGGCGTTTCTGCTGGAAGAACTTGTTTAAAATACAAGTTACTTGTCAAATAATTAAAGCTCATTTTTTTAGTATTGTCAACATTAATAAATTCTTTTTGTTTACTATAATTAATAGAGGTATAAAAAAAAAATGCATTTATTACTCTGAAACTAATGAGAAGGTGCTTAATGTCCCTGACTAGTCTGATTCGTTGAAAAACATGCACGGAGATGAAAACATGATAGAACTGAATCACCATGAGATACTGATGCTTATTATCTATCAAACTAAGGTTTATTCAGTCTCTTTCACCTAACTCTCAATTTATCTGTTTCATTTTCAGGCATCGTGGTGCAATCATGTTTGAAACAGCTTCAATTTGAAATATTCATTAAGATGGGTGTGCTCAGAATCATGCACATCAGTATACTGTGTTGGGTATTTTTACTACTACTGAATTCCACATCAAAATGTAGTAGCAATAGTTCAGAGGTGTCTGTGAAATTCTTGAGGGCTCCACATGCATTTTCTCACTTAAACTCAGCTACATTTGCTTTTCAAGCTCTGGATTCTTCTGCTGGTGGCAGCCCTTGCTCTAACTGTTCTTTCACTTGCAAGGTTTGTGCTTTTTGTTTGACATCACAATAATTTTCTATCCAAGTTCTTTTATAGTTGTTGCCCTTTATAAACATATACAACACCTTCAGTTTTCACATACCACTCTCTGGTCCTTTTATATAAGTACAGTGTACCTACTTCTCACATAAAGAAAGTTAGCTGACTCATTAAAAATGTCCTAAATTAATGCATTTTCCTAATCTTTCCCTCATTTATAAATGAATATTCTCAACCCTCTTTCTCTCTTTCCAACATGAATTAATTCATTTTTTCATTACATTTAATATGGGCAAAATTGTAACACCATTATTAATTACTTTCTAAGTGTACTTATAATAAAGATAATTTTTTCTCCAAATTGGACTTATAAAATTGATTAGAGTGGTATGCTTTTACTTGGTGTTGCTATTCCAAGATTTTGGGTTGGGAAGAATTTTCTGGGTATTCAAAGTATGTTGTATATTTTGCAGCTTGATGATGGAATCACATCAGTTTGTAAAGCAAGAAGAGTTATCTACTCAAGATTGAGAGATGGAAATCATAGTTTAGAGGTGTGCGCCAATGGGCTTCAAGGACTTAGCTGTGCTAAATATAATTGGACTGTTGGTTAGGAAACTATCCCTTTTACTTTCAGCAAGCTACATATTTATCAGTTCTCATTTATGTACCATAGATTGGGTATACAAGCATGTTTTAACAATCAATGCTAAAACTAGGGAACAATTATTTTTCATCATTTTAGATGCCATAACTAGTTTCTGATTCATTCTCTCTACAAACATATTACCAACTTTATAATGTCATGAAAATGAGGAAAAGAGGAATGTTATTACCGCTTCAACTATCTAAAACCATTTCCTCTGTCTTTTTTTTATCCAGATACAGTTCCTCCAACAGCACTTGTTACTACCTCAACATCTTTCACAAGTGC